>BFEA01000460.1:1091615-1127404 GCA_003427395.1 Chara braunii | reverse complement strand
CTATTTTCTTCGATTTCGCCCTTACCCCCCCAACCAAAAATTAGATTTTTTTCGTTTTTTTTTGCCTGATGGGGTGGGGCTGGGGTTGCGCCGCCTCATGGCGCTTCCCGTTTCCCAAACCCCCTTCCCCAGCGGCCACCACGCGTCCGCGAAGACGCGCGTCCGTGCGGACGCATCCGCGGGGTCGCGGACTCGGCCGCGGCCGCGGACTTGGCCGCGCCTATCCGCCGCCGAGGGGGATTCATAGCATATTCTTGCCCCGTGCTCAGGTGCGCCTCCTCGGTGGTTGCCACCCTTGCCTTCGTTACACATGCCAACTCTTGTATTCCCATATCAACCAAGGACAAGAGTGTCCAGATGCTGGATACTCTCCCAATACTCCTAGTGCAGATGCGCAAGGTGAAGGTGCGGAGGGCCAACAAACATCCGTGATGGGGCAACAAGTTGGAGCGGCCGTGTTTCATACTGCGGAAGGAGGGTCACTGTGACGACACTTATCTTATAGTCTGAGAGCGCAATGGGATACATGTTAGGTGGCCAAACTCTCTAGGAGGTTCTCCATCATCCATGCCATGTCGATATGGCTTCGTGCGGAGACAGCATTCCCTACCCACATGATGCCTTTTCGTTCCGGCCAAAGGCGCTTGTATACATCCTCCAGGCCCAAGTCCACTGTAGTTAAGAGGAACTCCACATTGGGCCTCAGGGTGGCTCTAACTGCAGCATCTCGTGGGGGCTGCACAAACATGTTGAAGTAGCCTATAAGGAGAAATTTGTCCACATCCGATAACCACAATGAAATAGATCACCAAAAGCAGTATCAATCCGAAAGGTCAGGTGGGGCGTAAATGGTTGCCAGCAGCAACAATACCCAAGACCAATGCCCCTGCATATCCAGATAGTAAGCCTTCACTTTCCCTCGAAAGGAGTGGGTCGTCTCTGTAGTCGCACTGCCCCTTCTGCCGTCATAGGGAGCCCATGCTTGCCATGTTGTCCCCAATGGAGGCAAGGAGCCCGTGTTGAGTTTATGCTCAACCAAACGGGTCTTTTGCAAACACAGTATCTGAATCTTCTTTTGATCCACCAATCATTTGATTCCCCTTAGCTTGCTTGTGAGGGACCCCTCTCCCAAGCCTCCCACATTGAAGGAGGCAACATGGAGGTCCTCCATAGAACACCCTCCCATCACGCACACAGAGCATGCATTTCAAGCATCACAAGGCAAATGTCTGCCTATGTACATATACAGACACAATCATAGGCACATCAGCAAGACGCCCAAGACTGCAACATATATATATCTACCCAAGGCAATGTGGAGGTCCTCCACAAAAACCATAGCCACACCCTCCCCAACGTCCAAACATCCCCAATACCCATATACACAACCTGATAATGAACTACATCATAGTTAACAAGGTTCCCTTCTTTCACTCTTCAACCACACAGTCTGCTAACCAACTACACTACAATTAACAACGAATGTACATTCGTGGCGTTACATTGTATCCGGTGAGCCCAAGAAGGTGAAGCATGATCATATATGACCCTTGATCGGCGGGGGCGGTTAGGTCCAGCCGCACGATGCGAGGGAAGACGAGAAGGGCGATCATGGGAAGAGGACCATGAAGGAGGGTGAGGCAAGGGAGTCGGTCGTGAAGGAGGGCAGGCCCTTTACTAAGCAAGGCGAGGAGGTTTTAGCTTCATCCACCATCCCAAGGGATTGGTACGAAAAGGGCGACCACATAACCCGTTATCTCCAGGGAGCCTACGGTCCGGACTAGCCAAAATAGAGGTTGGAGCAGAGGTGAAAGTGGCAACATCGTTGCGAATATGCCGGCAGTTCACTTTGGGCTCCAAACTGTGGCATGCAAGTTACAAGCGAAGCGCCGACACTACGAAGTACTTGCAAAATTCTGCTTTGACGAAGAGGCAATACAATCCCAAATCTTCATTATTCCAGGTTCTGACTAGCAAGCGAATAGCAAAGATGCCTCTTATCGTGGAAAGAGTACAGTTGTCCCCGACCCACTCCTTTGCCGCTGCTACCGCCCTCTGAATCAAAGGATGTGTACGAAACTCTGCCAGCGCTATTTTTTTGTCCTCCAAATCATCATCCTCCACCCTCACAAGCAGCTCCAAACCATCCTCCAATGCCTTAAACACTAGTGGGGCGCTACGCAGGTGGCCGCCCACCCTCATCTAATCAAAGGCATTATATCTAATAGAATAGCCCTAGCATCTCGCCCTTCTATCTCCTGCTCCTATTCCTCCATCTCCTTTGAGGGGGGGTCCTCTACTTGTTGGGCAGATCCTACTACGTCGTGTTCCCTTAGGTCTTCAGTGGAAGAGTCGTCCCCTTCGAGGCAGTGGATGCCCCCCAGGTCAATGCTTTTTGGTCAAGGCATGTCGGGGAGCCCGTCGGGGTGGCAAGGGGAAGGGGGAGGCTTAGGGGATGGTAGTTATGCTCGTCTCTCCTTTATAAAGGAGTGCTTGCCAACCCCGACAGTGGCACGAAGACCATTGTCTATGAGGGAGGATAGGGCCCCAACCCCGGGCATGAGCAGGGGGGACTGGGTAGGGAAGAAAAGGTGGCAAGGGCGGCGGGCACTGTAGAATTGGCGGTTGAGCTTGTCATGCTGGGGGTGGGCCGAGATCACATGTGTGGGGGGCAGGAGGGTCGATGATTCTGAAGACATTGGTAGGGTCTACGTTTCCCGAGACAAGAGACTCAATGCCTCTTCTCGTCCATGCTGTCTGCGGGGAGGTTAATTGGTCGGGGGGGAAGCAAGATTGCCCATTGATCCACCAATATTATAACGTCATGTTGTTGCCTGCTACAATTCTTGTGACGAGAGGGGTCATTCCCATCAGCATTTCCACCTCTCTATGGGGTTCCTCCCCAATTCGTTTTGCTTGTTCTCGATCAATTATTATTGCCGCCAGCGGTGTCCCATGCAATTGTCCACCATCCATTTCCTCCTCTCGGTCGTTGGCCTTCCTACTCCATATCCCTCCATGACATATTGCATGCAACTTCCGCACACTGTCCCCTATTCTCCCTTTCGTCCAACTGGTCAGCACCTTGAGGCTGTTGAGGGAGATTCCTGTCACCTTGCCTTACCCGCTCTAGAAGCAAAACATTCAACCACTCTACAAATTGAGGGGGAGGTCGAATAGTAGTTGGTTGGCATGCCTGTTTGAGGGGGACAGACTGTCTACAAGTCGTCGGGGCTGCCTCAACAATCACTGAACTGTCGAGGCTCCTTTATCTACCTCGTCAGCCCCCCTTCGATTCTTCTCATCGACCTCCCTCATCATCTCTTGCCTCGGAGCCCTCTCTTTGTCCCCGCTCATCATCTTTTGTTGTGGGTTCTTCTCCTTGTCCCCGCTCATTAACTTACTTCCCTTTTCGGCACATCCTCGTGCCCACAAAGACTTCAACAACATCACCTCAAAACCTTCATCCCTCGGTCCCACCGTGTCAGCACCGAATCCCAATGGTCCCATATCCAAAGATTTATTACAAATATTAATATTAATTAACGTATCATCAAAGAATTTATCAAGATAACCTCTTTGCCAAATCTCAGTTTTCAAAGCCAACCGGAACGCCAACTTGGGTACTCCGGTCCCAACAATTGTTGTGTAAGTCTTAGCTCGATGTGAAAGCGGGATATGATAACAATATTCTATTCTTTTATAAAATAGGATAAAAAATCCAAAAAACTTTGAAATATCGATCGTTGGTTAACAATCCCTCGTTGGTTTTTGTGAATGCCCATACAACCCAGTCCAATCGCAACATCAAGGATCTTAAGTACGCAACCAAGGAAGTCCTGGCATCTCCAGAACTAAGTTCTTATCATAAAAGTTCTCCCGAAACAGACGAGCATCACATTCCAACGATGTCATACACAAACTCGTTGACTGCACAAAGCAAACAAGCCAGCACCGGACTTGTAAATTTTCCCATCGGAATATCATTATTTTGTCACAGTAGACGCTCCTCAACAAAAATAAATGTTCTACACTCAAAATCCAAGAAATCTTCAATTTGTCGAAAAAACAAGCTAACCCATCCTTCCTCCTTTTTACCCCTAATCAACTTCGCTTCTTTTCCTCTCGTCTTCACTACATTAAAACAAATCGATCTGAAAAAGATCATTGCATATTCTTCAGTAGCTCACATGAATTTTGTCACTATTGGCATGTTTAGTCAGGCGATCGTTAGGTCAACCGGTTTTTTATTGAATAACTATAAAAAAGATAGGATAAACTGTCGTGTTTCTATTAGAAGAAAAATCAAAGTTAACAACGCTCCCACAACACGTACACCTCGCTCATCCTATAGACAATTGTCCAACCCAAAACCTTATGATAGATTAATGAGAGAGGTTTGAAAAAAAATCTTTTATATTGAAAGACGGTTCTATTATAACTTGATTCCTTTTTGCGTTCTTATTTATTTTGAGGATTTATCTAATTAGATAACAGGTACAACGATGATTGAGATAAAGTTTAGAAGTTAGTTTCCAAAGGAGCAGATTCACAACACGTGACACATGTTTTTATTATGAAGAAAAAAAAATCCTTGTGTTTTGGTATGCACTATGCCTGTCCAAAAGATCCTTCAAGTCGGTATGCACTATGCCTGTAACGTCCTTGTGTTTCGGTATGCACTATGCCTGTCCAAAAGATCCTTCAAGTCGTTGTTTCCCTACCTTGTCCGACCCTTTCTAGTGATAATTATCCTTGCACGTAGACAATACCAACGATCGTTCCTCTTCGCATACCACAAATGAAGGATTCGAACAACAACTTTGTCAACCCTTCGTCGTTCACCTTTGAACAACATATGAATATACCACCGAGATTATAATATATTCCGCATCGAACTAATTATTCAAGTTTTTCCAATGAACTTCCAAGTAATCAGCACATGCAACTGCTCCAATAATAGAAGAAGCCTCGATAGAGGTGAAAGTGAAAAAAGGTAAGAGGAAGAATTCCGCTTCCCATCCAATGATACCGCCGCCATATGATCCTTATGTGTCCACATAGCATATCTTTCCATATGTTGGTGCAATGTAAAACCCCGAATCAGCTTAATACACAACCATCATTCCCTCGCTTTGTTCAATGTTTCATCATACATAATTTTAGCCACCTCATCTTGTCGAACTTGTATGACGAATTGAGCTCTAACTACCCACATAGGTCGACCAGTACATAAATCTTAAAACGGAGTAAACGAAAGAAATAAGTATCAACCTTTGCAAAAAAGAAACAATACAAACAAATGGTGAGATGGTATCATCACGTACCCAAACCTTGTAAGAAAGGAACTGGTTACTTCCAAATCCCGTACACACTAACGACGGTCCATATGTCCTTTTTAAACTTTTCATGTATTAATCAGTATCCCACCTATGCAACAAACCGCAATACAACTATCAATATTTTGATCCTTGCAATAGAAATAGTCTCCTATGCAACAAACCGCAATACAACTATCAATTTTTTGATCCTTGCAATAAAAAAAAGACTATTTGAACTAACTCCTTGTGAAGAACCAACTCTTTGTGAAGAATAAAAACATAATAGTGACGCACTTTACCCACATTTTCATTGTCAGAATTCCCAATACGCATTCTTTTTCTCGCAACCTTTTTTCTTTCACGCTTTTTTGATCTACATCGTTTGTGTCGAGACGACTTATCCCGCCTTTTTAAGGATGAAAACAAGGTCCTAATATAAAAACATTCAGTATTCAAAGTGTCGTAGGTAGAACAGAAGTAAACAGGAATTGCAACGTATTTATGTTCGCCACATCTTTATACTAGTTTATAGTCATCAATACAATTTCTCATTCGTACATCTATTATGAAAAAAGTATGATTACAAACTCTAATCACCTAACTTGCACATTTCGATGTGTATTGCCAACATACAAATGCTTCCTCAAGGGAGAAATGAGAACATAGGCCATAAGACAAAAACGAACCTAGCAAACCTAGCCGTCTAAGGTATCAGCCGTGAGAGAATGAGATAGACGGTGATCTATCTCATTCTCTCATAGCTGATAAAAGAGTGAATTCAAAAATTTACATGTCAAAAGATCGGCAGATATAGTTTTTTGCAGCAATACTAAGTCGCACGCATGTTTAATCCTATGAAGCAACGGAGTCATCATAATCATCGTTACCTTCTATTCCAAGTCGGTCTCAGCGTTCCCCAAATTTTCTCCATATGCTTTTGCCATTTTTTTTTTCCAACTATTTGCACCATATTGGGCGAGCATAGAAATGACATACGTGGATAAACTCGACATTGTGTGCTAGGTAAGTGAAGCACATTGCTTCCTGAGTGTTTCGCGCCTCCAACATTCAATATTAGCCACGGCTTCTTCTCTGGGATTTCTAATTATGCCACCTCCTCTTCAAGGGCGAAGCCCCTTTTCGTTCTTAATAACCAAGAACAGAGTTTCATTTCCCCCTGGTCACATCTCAATTTTTTCACCAAATCGTTCTTAATAACCAACAACCAAAATAAAAGAAATAGTTCCCACTTATGTAGTCAACAGTGTAGGATTTTCCCCGTTTCGATTCCGTAACTTCAGCTTTCTGTTTTTCCACATCATCTTCTGTTGTCTTCTTCTCATATACATCTTCACATATTCGATCCAATTTACTATTCATAGCGGACGTGATCTGCATTTGAAAATCTTCACGATCCTTATTTTTTCGAAGGCTCTTCTCTTCCTCTACTTTTTCTCGTCGCGTTATTTCTTCGTCTTCTTGCTTCAATCGCTCTTGTTCTTCTTCAGTATCGTGCCACACCTTCAACATAGAAGTCATATCCTGCAAGTTATCCAATCTTCTCTTAAGCCAAATGCCACCACTGGCAAAATAAGGCACCTGACCAACCATACCAGTGTTCTCTTGAGCATTACTAGAGGTCGAGGGTAGATTAGTGGAGAACGTTGTTAGCCATGCTACTAGCGACAACAGTCTGAGGTCAAGGCGACTGTAGCAAAACTAACTGGTGAAGCCACTACGTCGTAGTATGACCTCTACGTCGGTTACTTCACAAAGTCGATTGTCAATGATTACATTGGCATTGATGTGCATAGACCTTTGAACACCATGCACGTATTATCATGCCAACAGGACAAGACAAAAATGGACAAAACATCAGATCCGAACAAAGGAGTCTCAAGAGACACAGAGACATAAGATAAAAAAAAATCAGCCAAAACGCAACTTGCCAAAATATACATCGTAAATGCAACCGGCAACACGAACCAAAGCCTGCAAGGCGTGGTGACCCGACTGGTTTCACCTGGCCGCCTGTACGAGGACGTTTAAGGGGTCTTAACTGATGTCGAGTGAGAGTACTTACCGTAGAGTCTAAGTCAGGTGACTTCACTTCAGGGAACTTCTAAAAAGTAATGGCGTCCAATAGTTCATGGAGGTTCAAATCCACGCCAACTATCCATAAAAAAATCAAGTACCATACATCAGCTTAAACCTAAAAAAACACCTATTGTCAATTTTCAAATTGTTGAGTCTCACGTTCGAAACCTCATTTTGCTAATACTACTGGTACTGTCGATGTTGCCGTGAAACAAACTCAATGTCCCAAGGTTGGTCCTCGTCAAAGAAGTGACACACATTCACGGTTACCCAACATACAAACCCAAAACTCATCGCACAATCCTAGCTTCAAATCCAAACAAAGACTTTAACAATTCCACCTTAACACCTTCATCCCTTGGTCCCACCGTGTTATCACTGAAACCCAATGATCCCACATCCCAGAGAATTTATTAGAAAAGTCAATAAAGGTATCATAATACTATCACCAAAAAAATTATCAAGATAACCCCTCTGCTCAAGCTCGGTTTCCGAAGCCACCAGAAACGCCAACTTGGTCCCAAGCATTGGACTCACAGTCTATTAGAGGCCAAATTCAAATCCATCTACCTGACAGACTACATGTCCAATCTGAGAATTGAACACAACCAACAGCTTGTCAGGCAAACACCTAACCAATTGGCCACATGCGCTGAGGTGAAAGTGAAGCCCCAAGTTGAGTCAACACCTCAACACGGATTCTCCGCGACACGGTGTACCCAACCATGCTCATCCCCACGTCTCACAGCCACACATCGGTTCTACAATTTCTATGGAGATTACTGCGTGAAAGCAATGCATATCCAATTCGAGTAAAAGCCTTGTCACGCAAATGCCCAACCCCAAGATGAGGACTTCACCCCACCCAAGCACAGATTGCTCCGTGGTATGGTGTACACATCCATGGTACAAGCCATGCGAAAAGTCCAAAGTATAACCTCAAGTGTAGGAAGGGTGCGAGCAAATGAGTTTTTCATTTGCTGGTTGTATCTCCATATCAAGTATGCGCAGAAAGCATGCAAAACGGCTAGATAGAAGATGTTGCTGACCGTGTTGGCGACACCTGTTGTTTCTTGTATGCTTCCTGCACACATATTGAGATCCAAATATTACTTCGAAATTGAGACACATCTACTGAATAACATTCTTGCTTGCTCAGGACATTCGCAAAAGTTGGGTTGAGCCAGGCGGTCCAATGGACAAAATTGTTATCTTTGAGTGAGAAACTCTTCATTTTGGGTTTCTGCTTAGCAAGTTCTTCAGATAGATGAATTTTATTTTGTCTTATGACAATGTTGCATACTTTGGAACTCTGTAGGATGTGTTGTATTACCTATCCAACAATGGATCTTGGTCGACAGATAGGCTTTTAGGCCAACCCCCTACATGAGCCTATTCGGGTATGAAACCCAAACATGTCAGGGTGATGCCATTGATAGGCAGAAGCTTCCTTATGCAATGAGTGTGCTACACAACTCACTGAGCATTTGTTGAATAAGCAATGCTGCTACCCTTATGGAGGTCTATGTGACTTGCAGTGTGCTACCTGCCAGGGCCCAAGGTGGTACCCTCAGTTGCTAACATTTTTCCCTAAGGATTTTACTTTTTGATGCTATTTATCACGCTGTAGATTTATTACTTTACTTTCCATTGCAAGGAAAATGAGCAATAGCGAACTTCAGCAATCAAACAGCATCATTCATATGAGTCCAGATAGTCGTGACCTCGAACCAACAACAAAATTGCATCACGACATTCCCCAAATAATAACACACCAAGAGTTCATAATTGACAATGTTGAAATAGTCCCATCATCATCAACGAAGAACCAGAGTTGATATCCTATCTGGCGCTCGGCGCCCGGACTACATGTGGCAGATCCTATCTAGCCTATATTCCGATGTCGAAAGATGACGTCAACAGCTTTCCCGAAGTACGAGCATACAACGACCAATGTCGCACGCTTCCAGCACCAGGTATGTCACTCGCCACACTCACAACCTCGTTCCCCAACACACAGATGTCACTTGCACCCAAGGACCACACAAATATGGCGAAGTGATAATAATCGCGTAAAAGGTTTTTTTTTTAATTCAGTAAATGGAGGCTATGCTGTAGCAATTGCAGGTCATATAGCGCTTCACCCAGCGTACAGCAACGCAACTCGGCTATGGCTGCGTGCTCCCTGGGTTCTTCCCTCGTGAACCAGCGGTCCTCCTTGGGATCAGTATGATGTCGGAACCGAACGTGGTACAGCAGCTTGGGTTTCGGAGGACGTCCCCTGCCTGTAGGTCTATGAACTGGCAGCTCCCTGTGATCCACGATGTCATCAATGTCCACTTCTCCATCCATGGTCGGGGGCAGCATTGAGCGACAAGAAGGAAACTCATCTGTTTCCTTGAAAGGTGCAAGCTTGGAGGTGTGAAAGACAGGGTAAGTTCGGAGATGACCAGGGATCCGGATAACATAAGATGGCCCATCCGGATCTGTCCCAACGATGTCCAAGGCTTCCCAAGGTCCAAAGTACTGGGGCATGAGTTTGCGGGAAATCCCGTGCTCCTGTCCCAAAACTAAAGATTTAACCCAGACTCTGTCCCCAACCTGAAACGTAGAAGGACGACGGTGTCTATTTTCAAACTCTATCATTGCAATCTGTGCCTTCTGCATCTGTTCTACAACCTGTTGCATCTTCTGTTCATACCGATAAGCAAATTCTAAGGTACCAGGTGCAGCAATGGACTGATTCTCAGGAAGAAGAAAGTCTAAGGGCAGTCTAGGCTTGAAAGTTAGCAGTAAGTTGTTTGGACTCCCCCCGACGGCGCTGTGTACAGCGTTGTTGTACAAGCTGGCGATGAGAGCAAGCTTCTCATCTCAATCCACCTGGTTGGGCTTTATGTAGTGCCTCAACAGGTGTTGTACAACGCGGTTCAGTTGCTCGGCCTGACCCTTGGCCTCTGGGTAATTCCCAAAAGTCATTTGCAACTGAGTTCCCTGCTCTGCAACAGCGGCCTTCCACAACTCACTGGTAAACCGGACATCCCTGTCACTAATAATAGACTTCGGTAATCCAAAGTCTCTAACCCAATTCTCCTTGAACATCTTAATCACATACTCCGTTTTAGCTCTTTCTGACATTGCTACTAACCTAGCATACTTACTAAATCTATCCACGTTGACGAAGATGTGTCGCATCCCGCTCTTGCTGGTGACCAGAGTATCCATGAAGTCCATGGACAGACTCTCACCCGTCCGTTTCGGAATCGGAAGGGGCTTCAGTAGCCCAAGCGGAGCCTGAGTACGTGGCTTGTCTCTTTGACAGACCTGACAAGTCTCCACGTACAGTTGTGTATCTCGCATTATCGTGGGCCACCAGAACCGCTGCAGCAGATTGGCTGCGGTCTTCTTATACCCAACATGGCCGGTGGACATTCACCTAAAAATAAACTACGCGAACAACACTGGATCTCTGAGATGAAATTATTGAATCCTAAATTTTCGTAACAAATTGACTTGATATTGCAATCAAAACAAAAACTCTTTTAAGGCTCACTATTAGGGTCACAAAATCGTTTATTCCCCGCCTTCTCAAGGAACAACAAGCCATTGACCAATTCAAACTCGACAGAGTTCTTCTTGTCCTTCGCCTGGAGTCTGCGTATGATCTCAGACATGAACTGGTCCTCGCGATAGGCTTCCACCAAGGACTGAGTAACATTGTCCGTCAGATCGAACTCAGTAATCAGCGCACCTGAGAAATCAGGTCTACGCGACAAGGCATCAGCAACCTTGTTGTACTCCCCTTTCAGATACTGAGGGTCAAAGTCATATTGCTCAATGACTCCGATCCAACGCTTGAGAGCGTCAGAGAGCACCGGCTGAGTTCTCATCCATCTCAGGGTCTGATGATCAGTCCCAAGGATGAAGAACCTCCCAAGGAGATAGTGCCTCCAATGGGTCAGAGCCTTGTACACCGCATAGAGTTCCTTCTCATAGGTGGACTTAGCCAACTTCTGAGACGGCATTTTCTTGGACATGTACTCTACAGGCCTCAACTTTGGCCCCTCCTGCTGCGCGAGCACGGCGCCAATGCCATATTGGCTGACATTCGTGGTGACTATAAACGGCTTATCAAGTTCAAGAAGTTTCAAGACCTCGTAGTGTGTCAACGCATGCTTCAGATGTCTGAAAGCAGCCTCGCACTCATCTGTCCACTCCTATGGGGTGTCAAGGCGGGTCAGATCAGTCAAAGGAGCGGCCACTATGCTATAGTTCTTAACGAAAGTCCTATAGTAGCCTGTCATTCCTAAGAAAGATCTCATCTCAGTCACAGACTGAGGACATGGCCAATCACGAATGCTGGCCACCTTCGCGTCATCGGGCTTCAACCCTTTCGCGGATATCTCATGACCCAAGTACAAGACGCGGGTGCGGCCAAACTCGCACTTCTCACCGTTGATCTTGAACTTGTGTTGTCGCAGGAGACTGATGACTTTGTCCAAATGTGCAACGTGCTCCTCGATAGTCTTACTAAAAATAAGTATGTCATCAAGGTACACGATGACAAACTTATCCAAGTAGTCATGGAATATCCGATTCATAGTGTGCTAAAAGGTGCTAGGAGCATTGCAAAGGCCGAAAGGCATCACCACAAACTCGTACAGACCGTACCTAGTATGAAAGGCGGTTTTGTGTTGATCCTCGGGCCGAATTGCAATCTGATGGTACCCGGACTTCAGATCTATCTTACTGAAGTACCGACACCCTTGCACTCTATCTARCAGATCATCRATGCGCGGTAGGGGCTCTCTGTTCTTTACAGTGATGGCATTGAGGCCCCTATAGTCAATGCACATCCTAAGTGTACCCTCCTTCTTAGGTACGAATAGTACAGGAGATCCATAAGGACAGACACTCGGTCGGATCCAACCCTTCTCTACGAGTTCCTTGAGTTGTCGGTGAAGCTCATCAAGCTCGCCTGGAGACATCTGATAGATCCTACCCTTCGGGATACTACACCCTTGGATAATATCTATCGTGTGGAGGACCTCCCTCTCTACAACCCCTGTCGGCTCTTCAAATAGATCAGGGTACTTGGCAACTACTCCCTCTATCTCCGGCGGCATTTTCACTGGCTCGCCTGCAGCAGAGACAAAAACTAAGTATATACCCTCCTCCCGATGTTGCTTATAATAATTATAGAACGCGGCCGCACACATGTATCCATGAGACTCAATCAGACTACTAACTTTGAACTTGTGCAATTTGGCGGTCCCTCCACCTGGCAAAGTGTGTTTGACCACTTTTCGGTCCCAGTCAAACTGGGGCTGAGCCACAGAGAGCACATTCCTAGTAACATATCCATTGGGAGATCGCCACTCACTAGGAACGAGACGCGATGTCTCAATTCCCCTCCCACGTACGAGAACCAACACTCTACATCCTGGAGGTAGTCGTTGACTACCATGCGCTGTTTGTTGGCACAGGTCGACTCCACAGGTCGGCTCAGGCGCTGCACTCGCCCCTATAAACGCAAACTCTCAATGCACGCGCGACTGATAAAGTTTCTAGTCGAGCAAGTGTCATAATAGGCCCCACCCTTGCGGCCGCCAATGACTACCTCGCGGACGAACATCTCACCCTTCCGGGCTTTGACTAGTACCATCCAAGAAGCTAGCGGGTCTGATCTAGACCACTCCTCTTCTAGCTCCTCTAAGGACTCAAACACATTCATCGAACAGACGCTCGATGGGTCTGAACGTGTTTGTGGGACGACGCTGGAGTCAATAGCTTGGTCCATCTCTCAAGATGGTGCGGGTGTTTCCACCACCTTGACCCTAGCAGGAACAAATACTATTCCTACTGGCCCGGTGTGTTTCCCGGAACACTGCCAGAAGAACTAGCCACATTGCTACCAACTGGATGGGAGGATCCCAACACCTGCCCCATCGTAGGCGGGATCTTATCGGTCACCTTCTTATTGCGGCACTTGAACTGGTTATGGTCATATTGGCCACAACGAATACAGGCCTGCCGTGAATAACGATATCTCCACACGTCCTCTGTAAGACCCGCTTTCGCCCATGGAGGAGCATTGGGGTCAACTTGAATCCTAGACCGAGAATCTCCACGACGTCTACCGGTCGCCTTACCTTTCTGAGTTACAACAGCGACTACTCCACCCCCTGAAGCTTCTACGCTGCCCGCCTCTGAACCTACTCCCTCCTGGAAGTTGTTGTCTAGCTCGATAGTAGGACCATCGTTATCGACAATTATTAAGCGGCCCTTCACCTTCCAGTTGGGAGGCAGTGTCTTCTTCCTTCCATCCGCAGTGGGTGCCTGTCCATGCCCTATCTTTGCCTCAAGGTCTAGGGCCATCTTGCTAAACGAAGGAAAGTTGTGCATATTGATGTTGGTCTGACTTGCCAACTGGTTCCTGAGAGGCAAAAATAAGCATCTCAGGTACGAGGTAAGTAAAACCTGGGGGTCATAGCGCACCCTAGGGACACAGATCAGACGCTCAACAGCATCGGTGGCTTCCCTTACTGACTTAAATTGCCGCGTGTGCAGTGCCAGGATCACGTCAGTGGCCCTTTGGGCCTCCTGAGGATCATGCCACCTTTCCTCCACCAGCTTGAGGAAGTCATCCAATTTCTAGGTGACCGGCCAAGTGCGAAAGTCATGACCATACCCCTGGAGCTGCACCTTCGTGCGACAAGGTAAGTTAACACCTAACATAAACTGGCACTGCCCTTAACCACGTGTCGAGGTCTTCACTTCTTATCCCCTGTAAAGGGTTTCGGAGCGGCGATGACCGTCTTTGGAACCGACTGTGTTTGTCCCGACCCGTGCATCACTCCGGGCTGTGGACCCTGTGACACAGGTTGTTGTGTCAGCTGCTGGGGCTGTGTGCCCTGCGGCTGCACAAGCTGCGAGACAGCAGGCTGCGTGGTGACCGCAACCTGCAACGGAGATTGGGTGTACACTGTCTGTACAGGAACTTATAAACTAGTCTCTGCTGATACCCCTCCTGAAAGCAGCATGCCCAGGGAAACGATCGCTATCGATGATGGAGCTACATATGGGGATACCCCAATCACCGATGGGACATAAGGAGGAGGATGTACAATGGGTCAGGCACTAGGCCCGAACATTGGTGACGTTGTTGACGCTCGCCCAACCAACAGGGCCAGACTTTGCTGGATGTCCTGAAGGATGGTTGTTTACTGGTCTTGCATCTGCACTACATTCAGTAGGACAGACCGGATGATCCTCACATCATCCGTCACGTTCGTCAGGTCCATCTCGTCTAACTCATTTACGTCCGCTTGTCTACGTTGCATCCTGGCTCTTCTTCTGATCATCCTTTCTTTCTCCGCTTTTATATCTCCTAACACCTTCTGTACCCGCGCCTCCTGCAATGCTGCTTGGAGAATGGCGATCTCATCGGGCGTCAACACTAGTGGCTGGCTTGCCACTAGGCCAGAGGACTGACTCCGGGTCTGCGCGACCGTTGACCCGACAAACCCTGAACTACAAGCTTGAGTGGTCTGCTGCGCAGAAGTGGCCATGGCTTCCGAAGTTGCGGCCTCACTCACAAGTGCCCTACTAGCCTCTGCTGTTGCTGCCTCTCCCTGAGCTGGCGGAACAAAAATTTGTCGCCCTCTGGTCCTAATGCCAAGTGGGCAATTGGGCGTCTAGCCGATCGCAGTATCCTCCGGTCGTCCTCTCCAGTGTCCTCCTCGTCGCTCATAAACTACAACCCTGTACACAATCTGCACTAATGCACTTGAGGTGCCTACCGCAGCGTAGTGCACAGACCGATAAACTGGTGGCTATTTCGGAGACTTTACATTCGGGTTAGTAGGTAAGTTAGATTCCTACAAATAAAACTATTTTTAGTTTGACTAGTCTGCAAACAGAAGCATCATGAACAAGAAACAGTTCTAACTAATGCTGTCTGTCAGATGTCAATGGTTGTACACCTAACTAATCAAAACATAAAAATAGAATCATTTGTGTGGATAGGACAGCATGAAATTTTCTCGAACATATCTTCTAGAATTTACCCCTCCCTTAGTTCCACTGAGTATCACTTGACGTTAGTGTCCCTGAGCAATCTGGAGAGCGTCACGTGTCTAAAGGTGTGTGTCCGGCCCACCCCTGTGCCCCGAGTATCTGCTGAGCTGGCCAGCCCTGCACTAGATTTTCCTCGCGTGCAGCGAGCCTTACAACCATTGGCCGATCCAGAGGCAATTTAACGTCCACCCCCAAGTGACTCCAGAAATTCTTTTACGTCTCAACCGGACGACGATCACAGCCAATGGTTCCCCTTCCGATGCTTATTTAAAGACGCCCGGTCTCGTCTCCCTTAAGGGCTGGCTTGCCCTTCAGTACCCGTCTAACAGCGCAACAGGCCGAACAAAGGACAAACAGCAAAGCATGCGTGCTCAACTCCCGGTGGGTTGGCATGGTGACCGTGACCCAGTGCTTCGTCTAGGGCCCTTCAGAAAGCTCCGCCCATCTTCTCCCAGATGCTCTACGTGAACATTGCCGACTTTAAAGGTTGAGCGCACTCGACACCTCACAATGAGAGGACTCTCAAGAAGGAACACACAACCTCACGGTAAGAAGTGTCGGAGAGGGTAGATAAGGTTAAGAGCAACGTACCTCAAATAGCTGCCCCCAACCACAGAGATAATCTCACCAGATGACCTGATGGCGATTGCGATGACCAGTCACTGCATCGGCACAACCAGCATTATCTCACCGTTCCACCTCAACATCAATTGCACATTAGATAGTTCTCATTGTCCAGACCACATTACTTCCACGTAGCCTTCCTGGCGATCCCCTCACCTCCTGGGTCGCCACTCAATGGCCTCCGCCCTCCTCACTACACACCACTTACGGCCAAACTCGCCAAGCAGACCGCATGTATGTACCGTACCAGGCAGAATTGCATCACAGCGCCAGATGAGCGCAATCGTACCACAGCTCCGATACCAAATTGCAAGGAAGATGAGCAATAGCGAACTTCAGCAATCAAACAGCATCATTCATAYRAGTCCAGATAGTCKTGACCTCGAACCAACAGCAGAATTGCATCACGAGATTCMCCAAATAAGAACACACCAAGAGTTCATAATTGACAATGCTGAAATAGTCCCATCATCATCAACGAAGAACCAGAGTTGATATCCTATCTGGCGCTCGGCGCCCAGACTACATATGGCAGATCCTATCTAGCCTATATTACAATGCCGAAAGATGACGTCAACAGCTTTCCCGAAGTACGAGCATACAGCGACCAATGTCGCACGCTTCCAGCACCAGGAATGTCACTCGCCACACTCACAACCTCGTTCCCCAACACACAGATGCCACTTGCACCCAAGGACCACCCTGCGCTTCCTCCAGCGTACAGCAGCGCAGCTCGACTATGGCTGCGTGCTCCTTCCCTGCTCGCCCGTGAGAGCGTAGGCGCCAGCCAGCAAATAGTGCAGCAGCGCTTGCGCAGCATGCAGCCAGCACCCGAATGCCGAATGAGGAGGCAGGCCCTTTGCTATATCAAAGTGGCCTGCCTGCATCCAGTCCCAGGAAGCTTCCAGTAAGCCCCGGTCGCCTGAGGCCCAGCACAATCGAGAACAGGCCTGGGGCCTGCGGTAGTTGCATGTGCCCAACTGCCTTGGCATGTGTTTGGCCCAGTACCCGTATCCAGCCCAGGGCCTGCTTTCCATTCATTCACACAGGCGGCCCAGGGCCTGGTTTTCCTCAACCATCTGGCGCTGCGCAACTGCCTGAATTTCCTTAGTTGCGCAGAGGCCGAAATAAGGCCCTGAAGGCCTCGTCGAGCATGCCTTCACTTAGGGCGGCTGACGGGCTGTAAGAGAGGGGCCGAAAGGGGCTCATAGAGGCAGTGGCCTTGCACCATGTTGCCTTTCAAAGAATACCAAGTTTTCACTCATGCATGACAGTGACCATCTGCTTAATTCACAGGCCAATGCTAGATTTGCTCCATATTTGTCCTCCCTTGGAGCAAATTTGGCATTCGCCTGCAAACTGAGGAGATGCTGATTGTCATCTTTGTGCCTTGCATGCATGAGCTTGACCTTGCTATTCTTCACACGGCTCCATAAAACTTGAACAATGAGAATAATATCCAGTAGCCAACATAGTGGTACCACAAGCGCTTTCTCCTTCGGCTTTTCATTGCTTGGCATGTGGAAGGACAAAGATGTTAGATGGCTCAACCATAGACTAACAACCAGTACATGGAAGATTAACTACCAGTACCCTGCTCAGCTATCAGCACCACATTGAGTTCCCGAACTTCGTGATTTTTCTCTATCATCTCCTCCAACAAATGAGAAGTGCTGATGCATAAGTGAATAACATGACACGCAAAAGAAACGTTTATATGGCTGCCACCGCCAGGCATGGCTACCACAACAATTCAATAGTTCAGGGGCCGGCAAAATTGAGCACTAGAAGGGCGAAGCTCAGTGTATAAGCGGCGCCTTGTTATCAAAAATTCAAGAGGACAAGAGCAGGACTTACTGACAAATAATATGAGATGTAGCACAGAGGCAACTCAAAATCTGCCATGGTCCATGGTCTTATTAATGTTTCCATTAAAAAACAAAGGTCCAAAACACACAGTTCTGTTTCAAGTTAAACAACATCTCGTGTGTCCTACTCTTAATCTGTTCTCCCATCAACAGCTACCGGTCCCTGGTAAGGGATTACATCAAGAACCACACTTTTTTCTCGAGATTTCAAGTTTTCAACAAGGAAGAAGAGATGATGAATATTTGAGAGAAATGGCACTGCTAGTGAATGTAAAGGAAGAATGTGCCTGAAGCACCTCGTCGGTGCTTTCAAATGAAAGGATTTCACCATTGCAGCCTTGGTCCCAGTCCCAAATTCCAGTTCCGCTCCCAAGTTTCAGTCCCAGTACCAAGCTACAGTCCCAGTCCCAGCTCTGAGTCCCAGTGCTAAGCCCCAATCCCGGTTCCATTGTCAGCCTCAGCCACACGTACAAACTTCACATATGCTTAGAAAGAGTGGCTTTTGCTTGTACTTGCATACAGAGATGCCTGGGAGGTTAGCTTTAAACTGCCACTACCTTTCTCATATGTTGGCCGCGGGGCAGGTCCCACTCGTTTCAGAGACCGGTAGCCGCCAATGAAAAGTATCAGTGCCCGCCCGATGGCAATTTTTTCGGAATACTGTGATACATCATTTTCCCAGATGGGACTACAGCTGCGAAAGGTAGTGGTGGTTTAAGTGCCTTGGGAATAACGATTATGGGATAGGTTGCTAGGCCAGGGGTAAGTCAGTCGAAACAGCAGCAAAGTCCTAGGAAAGCCCACGAACTTCCAGCAACGACGACATTGGCGGGGCACCGAACCCATAAACAGTAGCAGAAAGCAAATTATCAAGTATAACATCCCAGCTGGGGAGGCAGTTTCTCTTGCAAGTTCAGGAGGAAACGCTGCTGTGCTATTTTCGGATACTGAGGGCGGCGCTGCTAAGACATACTGTGACTTGTACTATAGCGTGGACTACGGACAAACAGGTGCACGCCAGTGGAGCACGTATTTGGGCGACCGTTAGGTTACGTGAAGTTAGTACACACTGCCTCACTGCTGTCATTCATTGTAGTACACACTGCCTGACTGCTGTCATTCATTCTGAAGAGCGCCCAGTGGAATTAGTTTGAATGTTAGGTTACCTGTAGTAGTACACGCTGCCTCGCTGCCGTCATTCATTGTGAAGAGCGCCCAATGAAATTAGTTTGACAAAGAGAGAGACCTTGGTGAGGGAGAGAGAAGGCTGAGAGAGAGAGAGTGACCTTACCTGAGGGAGCTTGCAGGCAGCCATAACTGCACCTTCCTCTGTAAAGACAAATGCCTACTTGAGTTAAATGACAGATACTGTCTTTCAGGTACATCTCACATACGCTTCGATGAGTGGGCATCATCTGGGCTGTGCATGGAGTGAGTGTGTGGTGGATGGTTGGTCTCAAAGCACACCATATTCAGTCACAATTGATGACATTACTGAATTCGGGATCACATAATGGTTTAGTGCAGTTGCAACACTGCAGATGGATTCTTTGCCTACCTCTCATAGCTGTGGCAAGATTCTATGAGGATTCTCAGAGAGAATGTGATGGGTTAAATCACCACTACCCTGATAGTAGAAATTTAGCAAACCGACACATTTGTGGGAGAGCGACACAAAGTTCTGGTCCTGCCAGCAGCAGCAGATCACAAAAATGTGTGCTATTACAGTCAGAATTCTGTTTCTTCAACTTTCTTGCCATTCGGAGCTTTCCCTCATTTTTATTATTTCACACATTTTCTAATATTTCTCCCGAGAACATCAGTAGTCAATCTATGCCACTGACTTTCTCACATTTTTCGTCACAACTTCTGATCATGAAAAATTGCCAAAGTCACTCATGTGGAATTCTGTTCGACCAGCTTGTGCAGATCAGTTGTTATACCAATCGACTGTTGAAACAACGACCTGTTTTCAAGTTCCACTGCAAGCAGATGAGTTAAAATATAACTCGGAATTGATCTGGGGCTGTGGCCCTTTGTTAGCAATAGAAGAGTTTTGGTTGCTGCTGCTGACTGCCCCTGCAGATGGTAGGTTGACCTGTCCTACAGCTTGAATGGTACCCTTTACTGCTGAGACGTGGGCAGAGGTAGATGATCGAGGAACCAAGCTAAATTTTCATATTTTCCCGGAAAACTCTTTCACACAGCCTGGCATACATACTCTCACAGTGTCCCGGACATGAACACAAATACGCACTCTATTTGTGAACCTTCACAAATACATAATCTGGATGCTGCGTTCCACTCAATATGGTTATGGATGATCAGAGAGAAAAATAGGTAATATTTTGAGAAAACACCCTTTCACCCTCCCTGCCACACATATACTCTCACATCATGCAGTCTCATCACCACACCTAACCTCATGAGACTGCAGGAGAAACCTTGGAAACATATAATCGGGATGACACATTTTCATGAGAAACCACACAAGCCCTAATCTTCATGCACATCGCCTGGCCGGAAAAATGACCTGGCAGTACAGGAGAAAGTGTGAACCTGACACGTATCCCCTCCAATCTAGCAACCTCAGTATTCTTCCCCGTAGAATTATACCTGCACCTCACTTTCCTGCTCACCCTTTCTCTCTTACATCCTGGACAAAAGGGGCAAGTAACATAGTTCCCCCAGGATGGACCAACCTTGATGGGACAATATCAACAAGCTACCGTAATTCAGTAAAAGACCTCAGGAAGATGGATTTCATTCAATGAGTCAAGAGCTCCTTGCAATAACCAACCCGGAGGCAGTCTACTTTTCCCTACTGGTGGTTACCCGCTGATCTTGTACACAAGCTCACAGCCACCCTTTCTAAGACAATTCCCATATCTCATATTCCCAAGTCATCACTTCCAGTCATCGCCAGACACAAAAGCTCAAGAAGAACAACCTACCATGTGCTTAAATGTGCAAAAGAGAAACCTTCCATCCATGTGAAACAATCGTTTCCCCAGTTGGGTCAGAACTTGTCTACTCTGAGCAGCGTAAAACAGCAAGCAGCACACCCACAGCACATCATACATCAGCACTCATCTGAGCAAGGCAAATTCAAATGAGACAAACCGTCCATCGAGGGACTTGTTGTCCACACCTCCTACCACAAGCTAACTGCCATAACTGACGGCATCTGCTGCCACTACAGAGTGATTCCCTGACCTCGGCTCAATGTCACGCATTCCCATTCACCCAATGGCCATGGGTGCTTCTTAAGCATTTGCTAAGAACAGTTCCAAAATATTCATCACTTTCACGTTCTGTGCCACAAAAGATTGCTCATCTACTCTGACTAGGATCACGTGGCCCTAAATCACAAAGACTGCTTCCTTCCGATGCCGAGCAAGCATACAGTACAACTGTGCATTTCTCGAATATTGCTGCAAACAGAGCCTTAAGCGTTCCCTTTATCACATATAAAAAGCCATGTCTGGATGATATCACTTGCTGCCGCTTTAGTCACAGTCCAGTAACCATAGCAAACAAGGGCGGCTGAGAATAACGGCCATCGTGCTACAACCCCTGTGCACTACGATTTGGACTCGATGACTGCCAACTGCGGCATTAGTTGACCTATCATTAATTTATCATGTAAGCTGCAGAGTACCCATTCATACAGTGAAACCAGGTTGACAAACGGTCGAGCTGCCAATCTGTTGCCTTGTGTCTGTTTTACAGCTCGCAGTCACTCGTCCTGTGTCCCATGAGCTAATCAGAGCATGTATATGCTTTGGCTAATCGAGTCTTGGAAGCCTTTCCCTATTTTGCAATGTCGCTGTGCGCAGACAGGAAGCATGTCATCGAACATCACGTGATACTACAGCTAATCAAGTTTTTGAAGCCTTTCCATATTTTGCAACATAGCCCTGCACAGAAACACAAGCAGCATGCCATCACACCGAAACATAAGCAATAAGTTTAAGACAGTCTCCACATTCAGCTGCGAAAGTTGGGACAGCTTCTGGTGTCTGAAAGTCTGAACAATTCCTGTTGATGTAAAGAAATCCCCTAGCTAACCAAAATGTTCAATATTCAATTCATACTGCCAGATACCATTAACTGCATTACACTACCACAGCATGCGGGTATAAAACAAAAATCAGGTGTTTAAGAGAGTTGTGACATAGGTGCCCCGCCTTCAGCATCGACACCAAAATACCCACACTTTTGCCAGTCATCTTCCCATCTCACCTGCTTTCGTTCACCAAAGGAGCACAAATAAAGGAAAACAGCAGTGATACTCTCCCTGATGCAATAAACTCAGTTAAAATGCGCACAGACAAAAGCAAGGGTCGTAACTTTTGATCAAAGCCCAGTCCCAGGGATCAAAGGTCGTGTCCACAGCCTTAGGAAAGTCTGAGAGAAGTCATAGGGCAAAGGGTTGTGAGGCCCTAAGTCAAAAGCTGTGTCCAGTGGCCCCCACACCGGGCAGTTGACTCTTGGAAAATCAAGAGTCAGACCCAGAAATAAAAAAGCAGGCCCAAAGTCAAAGTCTCCCAGTAGTCAACCACGGCCATCGATCAGATGCACATCAAAGGCTGTCTGCAGGTTTCCATAAGATTCCAGTTCCAACTGGAACATGACACATATGGGTCAACAGTACATCCAGGCCATCGACTTCAGGAAAATCTGCGCCGTCGACACGGTCAAGTGGGAGGCTGGTCAATGCCACTCGACGCTATAAGAAGGCCAGACCCTGGGGATTGTCATTCTGCCTGGCATTTGCTCGCAGCCAAGTCGCTGCTCACAAGGCTGGTGGAGAGGGAAGCTGGCGCCATATGCTGGATGTGGGTGCCAGCCACGAAGGTGGTGCTGAACGAGCGGCCATAGCCGCCATGGCTGTAGAAGAGAGAGAGTGGGCAAGGAGTAGGAGGATCAGGTCTATGAGATTGAGAGGAGGAACGTGAGTGGGAAGCTTACCTGAACTTACCTGGTGCTTATGTTATTGAACCTGCTGCTGGTCTACAGGAGATTGAGGAATGACACCGCCCACCCTCCATAGCCAGGGCTATAGTGGGAGGTTGAGTGACTTGCTGGAATCTGCACAGATACTTTGTCAGTGATCGTCAGAAGAGTGCATGCATTGATGAGGTGGCGAAGGAGGGAAGACACCTGAAGGAGAGGTGGGAGTTGGAGAACCGACATACTTGTATTGTTGATTATTAATGTAACTTTTCTCTCCCTCCTCTCCGTCTTTTCTGTCCCTTGTCTCGCTCTGATGGCTAGCTGCTTTGGACACATGCAATCAATAAAGTTTGGACTTGCAATAATCTCTGGAATCCACACTTTGATCGCTGGTTTAAGATTTGTGCGACCTTGTTGATTGAGCTTCTCAACGAGAATGGATTCCTCATAAAACAACGCGAGGTAGAAGTCAGGCCATAAGCTCGTGTAACCACCAGGACAGCAGGTGTTCAATCTGAATTCTCGAGCTGCTAAGGTGAAAGGATTCACAGGCCGTGTCCCATTTTCTTTCGTACCTTAGGGCCGAAGTCGACCCTTGTGGTGAACGAAATAGAGATCCGATAGGATAAGACTTGCGGCAACAGTAGTGGGTCCTAGTAGTTAGTAGGAAGGGAGTCCCTACGAGTCGACTCTCAGTCCCGTTGCAGCTCAGTCCCCAGGAAGGCCCACGACCGACCGAATCTTTTTCTGCCGCAGAGGGGCCTGGCAGTAAAGGTCCGTAGGAGGCCGAGGCACGAGCACAAAAGGGAGGCCAGCATCAGGAACCTCCTCTTCTCAATTCTGGGTCATGTGGAAGTGCTGCTGTGTTGCTGGTGCCAAGATCTCACCCTGGTAGGACAGACACAGGAGATGGAATTTTATCGTTCCTCGAAACAAATTTGATAGTGGCCAATTTCCCCGCCTGGATACATATGATGACTCGTAGATTTTGGAAATATTGATACCATTTACAGAACGGTTTGGGGACATTTCAAGACAATCAAAGATTACGACTCCTATCGGGCTAAAAGCCAGAGGTGGGCTGTTGTGGCCGGCACCATTTGGCAGATCAAACATACTGCGAAAACCAAGGGCCATTTTGGAGCCTGGGATACCCAAAAAACCCTTTTCTGGCTGGGGTGCAATCAGATTCGATTTCATTCGAACTTTTCATGCATGTAAACAGTAGCGCCCACTCACAACTCAGAGATATGGCATCCAGATACGAGTTCACTTTCAATTGGCTATGGCGACTCAGCGCCCAAACAACTCACTGTTCACATACACCGGATCACCCTGGATATCCCACACGTGACTCTCTGCACTCTCACGCATACACACACACTTCACACTAACTCTAGCTATGGCGGCTATGGCCGCAACTACCCTATCGCTATGCTACGCTCCTCCTCTCTTGCCCACTTCAGCTCCGGGCTCACTGCAGACCTCCTTGCACAAGTTTGCTGTGGCAGCGCTTCCGCATGGCTCACGCAGGAATGAATGAATGGCTGGGCGCTGCCTCTTGATTTATACTTCTGAAGCTCGTTGGTCTGCCCCTTTCCTTCGGCCCAGGGTGCACACAGTCCCTCATGGTACTTGCTGGACTGGACTGGGACTGTCTGGACTGCACCGCTGACTGCTTAGGGACTCACTGCTAACCTACCAAGATCGCACTGCGATCGTACTGCAGTTAGTCCACCACTTGACTCGCCACTTGACCACTTGCAGACCTTCTAGAAGACTACAGCTAAGACTTCTAGACTTCACTAAGACCTCTATTCGACAGACCTACAGATTGAACCCCTACCACCTACTGACCTATGACAGCCTACCAACTGTTTACGAATACACAGGTCACGGCTTCAACACTCGGGGTCTACACAGGTACTGTACACAGGTGGGGCGAGGTCTAGGGATCGAGCCCTGGGATCTGCATCTGCTACTGCCAAAAGGTGAAAACCGTTTCACTCCCGCCGTCCTAAATTCGAGGTCCTCCGAGAATATATCAGTCCAAGGCAGGACCTTTACCCTTTCTATCACGCTCCTAGGCTCTGACTGTGTCGGGAGCAGTTTCTAGAAGTTCTGTTCTAGTAAACCAGCGGTCGTCTTCCGATTCTTGGTCAGCAAACCGGACCTTATACTGTTTCTGTGGACGACCTCTACCTCCTGTTCTAAAGACATCTTCATCTACAATGCCGTCAATGTCATAACTTCCATCCATATCCGGGGGGATCATGGATCTTCTTGAAGGGAACTGTTGACTTGTGACACACGGCAACAGCTTTGAAGCATGGAACACAGGGTATGTGTGGAGGTGTGCTGGAATCTCTATAATGTAGGACGGTCCATCCTTTCCGCCCTCGACTTCTAGAATCGGCCACGGTCCTCTATATGCAGGCAGCAACTTCTGCGAGATGTGCTCCTCAGGTGCAAACTCTTTAGACTTGACCCAGACTAAGTCGCCTACCTGAAACTGCGATGGGCGACGGTGCTTATTGGCCTGTTCTATCATTCTGTGCTAGCCTTCCTGAGGTTTTCAACAACAGTTGCTAGCTCTTTCTCGTGCTGTACCGCAAACTCCCTAGTACCGGGCGGTAGCCTGTGAATCTGATCCCAGTTCAGTCCTTCGAATGGTCTGCGCGGTCTAAAGGACTTGTGCAGCTCATTGGGAGTGCGAAAGGTGGATAGGTGCATGCTGTTTTTGTATGCACTAGCTACCTTAGGTAACATCTCGTCCCAGTTGATCTGATCGGGTCTATTGTACATGCGCAGAACTTGCTGTAGGATCTTGTTCATTTGCTCGGTCTGACCGTTGGTCTCTGGGTGGCGGCGAGACGACATCAACAACTTAGATCCGTAAACTCGCACGAGTTCTTGCCAGTTCTGGCTGGTGAAACAACTATCCCTATCACTAACGATTGACAATGGGACTCCATTCTCACTAACCCAATGATAAAAAAACTTCTGAATAACTTTGTGCGTGCCTCTGCAGGCAATGGAACAAAAACGGCATACTTGCTAAATCGGTCAACTATGACCATGACTTGGCTCTTGCCATGCCTACTCTTGACTTGAGTATCCATGAAGTCTATGGACACGGAATCTCCAGGCTGATCAGGAATAGGCAGAAGTCTGAGAAGACCTAGAGGTGCGCGCGTAGTAGTCTTATTCCTCTGGCACACTTTACAACCGCGAACATACTCTATGCAGTCATTCTTCATCCCAGGCCAGGTATACGCACGCATCAGATTGGCTAATGTCTTTTGCCAACCGAATTGTCCCTCTGTGTCATGGCATTCCCCTAGGATCAGACTACAGATCTCCTCGCTGTTGGGAACACAGAGACGGTCGAATACATTAGTCTTCTCGAATAGCAAACCCTCTGTAGTGCGGTAATCTGGCTCTGTCTCTGGGGCCTCTCTAACTTTCTTTAGGAGGTCACTATAGATAGGGTCCTGTGCATACGCTTGCCTCACTTACTCCTGCAGGTCTCCCCAAAGTAGTCTGATCTTCTACTCGGAACGTCCGCGACTACGTTATATTTGCCTTTGACCGGTTTGAGCTCAAAGTCATATTCGTCTATCTCAGCAGCCCACCTAGTTAGCTTAGGTGTCATCTTGGCCTCGGTCTTTAACCATTGAAGTGTTTCATGGTCAAAGTACACTTTGAAGTGCCTCCCAAGCAGGTAATGCTTCCAATGCTCTAAGGCCTGCCTGAGAGCGTAGAGTTTTCTCTCATACGTCGAGGTGGCTACTGTCTCTGAAGGCATCCTCACGGATATGAACTCTACGGGTCTATAGCCATTGCCGTCATCTTGCTGCAACACGGCGCCTATTCCATACTGACTCGCGTCCGTGGTAACGACAAATGGCAAGGACGGATCAGCTACCTTGAGGACAGGGTATTCTATTAACGCATGCTTCAATCTCTTTAGCGCAGACGTACAATCTTTGTCCCATTGCCAGATTGCCTCTTTCTTAAGCAACCGGCGCAAGGGAGCAGCGATAGTAGAGAAGTTCCTTACGAACTTTCTATAGTAGTTAGCTAGGCCTAAGAACGACCGCAACTTTGTCAATTTGCGGGGCGTCGGCCAGTCTCTGATTGCCGCTATCTTGCTGTCCTCAGGCTTGATCCCATCTCCGTCTAATACGTGGCCCAAGTACAAAACTTGTGTCTTGGCCCACTCACACTTCTTCGCGTGGATCTTGAAGTTTGACTCTCAACTTCTCCAAGCAAACTTGTCTAACTACGGCCTAAACAGATCGTTCATACATCGCTGAAACGTCGCTGGCGCGTTAGTCAGTCCAAAGGGCATTACTATAAACTCGTAGCGCCCATATCTCGTCCGGAACGCAGTCTTGTACGGGTCATCAGGATGGACTTCTATCTGATGATATCCAGACTTTAGATCTATCTTAGAAAAACCCTGCACCCGATCTAGAAGATCGTCTATCCTGGGCAGTGGTTCAACATTCTTCACAGTAATCGCATTCAAACCCCTATAGTTTATAGACATACGAAGCTCTCCTTCCTTCTTGGGGACAAACAGGACTGGTGCTCCAAAAGGAGACGAACTGGGCCTGATCCAACCTTTCTCGAGGAGCTCGTCTAACTGCTTGCGTAGCTCCTCTAACTCTCCAGAGGACATCCTGTAAATTGCTCCCTTAGGAGTCTTACTCCAGGCTCTATCTCTATCCAGTGCTGGATGGGTCGCGACACTACTCCTGTCGACGACTCAGTCAAATCCTTGAATTCCTCCAGGAGCTTGGCAATGGTTGGGTCTGTGGAACTATCTCCTTCCTTAGCCTCAGTGACAGGCCTCACATACACTACGAATACCTGATCCTCTAACTGCTCCTTTTTCACTAATCGCGCGAACGTGGGAGCACTGAGACAGCAATGTGCTAGAGTGTTGTCTACACCTGACACATGAAACAGGCGGGCAGTCTTAACCTCGCCTGACGGACTAGGGAGCCTACACTCATGCTCTCTCAAGTGGAGTGTGGCCCCCGCTGCCTCTCCCCAATCCATTCCTAACACCATGTCAAAAGGAAGGTCATCCTGTACAAGGAGAGTCAGGGAATGGAGAACTTTCTCCACCTTCCCATCTTTCTCTAGGCGGAAGTACGCCTGGACTCCCTTACGTAGTCCTCAACACGCATAGTGCGGTTGTCTGCGAGGACATTGACTATGGGGTCTGCTAACTTTTGGACTTGTAATCCTAGCCTCAGCTTCTTCAGCGCCCTACGGCTAATGTAACTGCGGGTGGCCCCTGAGTCTATAAGGGCCCCTACTCTGCTTCTAAACACTTCTACATCTACCAAGATCAGTTGTCCTTTACTCTCCTTCTTCATTTTGGCCCAGGCTGGCATCCTCTCTTTCAATTCTTTTGCCACGCCTGTGAGGGACGTGCCTAGAGAGACACTAACACAAGCAGTCTCTGGACAGCTAGCTAGATACGGGCCTGGAACCTCTGCCATAGGCTCATGTGGTTTAGGAGTTTCCTAAATACGCGCGCTCGCTTCCCCACATGGCCTTGAAGTAGGGGCAGTTGCGACCCCTACTGGCGGCTGCCTTTTGACTGATGGGCAGCCCAACGGGCCTGTCCATACTTAGGACAAAATTTTATTACATCGACCGGGTCACCACAAAATATGCACTGATCCAGGTCCACGCGTTCCTGCCATACGAGCTGGTCCAAGCCCAAGTCATCCCAAGGTCTGCCCTGTGGCAAGCCTGGGTGCCATCCTCCTTGAGGCGGCCTTCCACCTCGTCGTTGTGGGGACCGACAAGAACCCTGACAATTCGGCGTGGGACCTTGACCCCTACCTCCCACTTGGCGGTTCCTTTGCCCGCCAACCCCCTGTGCGCCTGGTCCTCAGCCTCCCATGGTCTGGCCCCTTTGGCCCTGGCCTCCTCCTCTACTTTGCGGCCTCCCTCCAGCCACGACAGCAGCATAGGACCTCCCCTGCCCCACGCTACTGTCCTCCTCCTCAAGGCCCCACTTGATCTGACTATATGGGACCTCATTTGTACCACCTTCCTCTAAGGTAAGGATTATATGATCCTTGGCCCTCATTTGGCCTGAGATGGTACGACCTTTCCACTTCTTCCCCTTGTCCAGGTCCTTATGCCAGAAAGTGGATACTGGCATGGACTTTGACTCGAACAGGACGACTTCCCTACTCAACACAATCATACGTGATGCCGACCTGTTGAGACTTGTCAAAGAAGTGCCCACGCAAGGGCTCTGGCATGGCACGATAAAACAACTGGACCAATTGGGTCTCAGTGACCCCATGGTCTGGGACGGCTACTAAGTCGTCCATGACGCCCTTGAGTGCTCTTGCACTCCTCCACTGTCGTGAGTGGATGGTCTGTAGCTTATCAGCGGCTCTAACGCCTCTCGTTGGGTCCACAAATCTCTCCCTCGAGACCTTGAAGAATTGAGGAAGGGTGGTAATCTTAGAATATGCAACCGTGTTGTTTTCACAACCGGCTGCGCGCGCAGGGGATCTGACAAAACTGCCCTCTTCATCTTTGAGGGCCTGGAAGGCGACGAGGACTTGCTCCTCAGTCAGAATGTGCTGTAAGTACAGAAGCTATTGACGCTCACCTCCCAGTTATCACAGTTCTCCTCCTCCTTTCCCCCGTATGCATCTGGGAATTTCAGCTTAACGGGCTCCTTACGAGGCCTGGCCTCGCCCTCTACAGCGGCTATTGCTTTGGCACCCTCGATGCGCCTTCCCAAAACTTCCCCATGTTGTCCCTCAGTCGCCTAACTTCGCCTCCAACATGGGTGAACATATCTCACGCGAAATCTCTAAAGTCTGACCGCATGGCACTCAGGGCCACATCTCGACCCCCATTGGCTTGGCGCTCCTCCAACCAGGCCGCGCTCAACACCTCTAAATAACCCAGCACCTTATCCATCTTGACAGACATGCCTGTCTGCACCTGCACTTCCCGTCTACAATCCCTCATTTTTGCCACCTCCTCGGTCAGCCTGTTAACTTCATCCCTTCTTCTCTTCTTCTCCCTCTTCATCCTCAGTTTCCACTCCAACTTCTCTTCTCTTTCCCTCCGTTCCAGAGGGTCCTCCATTGTCGCTCGCTCACTGGCTAACGCATCCCTTCCATCCTGAGGCACATAAAACTATGCCTCCTCGTCTTCCCCCAATGATAAATTAGCGATCCACTCACTTATCTTCTTCTCCATTGCAGCCTCCTCATTTGCCTCGTTTGTCGTGCCACTGCTTTCTCCTCTCTCTTTTATACGTTTCCTCTCTTTTTCTTCTTCCGCTGCTGCTTCCTCTTCGGCAGCCTTTCTCCTCTCTTCCTCCTCCTACTGAACTCTCTTCATCTCCTCCTCCAATTTCTTCATCTTCGCCGCCTGCTCCTCTGCGATGGCCTTTAGCTTCGCCTGTTTCTGGAGCTCTTTCCTCTCTTTGTTCTCTCTCACTAAGGCGGCCATCTTCTCTTGCTGTTCCTGGCTATAGGGGCTAGTGCTCTTCCCACTCCGGGTGTCAACCATGGTGATCAGTGCACAACCGGATTAACGGTTCCAAACCTCACCACTTAGACTCTAACCCCTGACTTACAAACCTAGGACTCACAGAATCCTGACAGGGATCCTGCCAACTAGGGTCTTTAGCCTAGACCTATACTATGGCTGTCACTACTAGACCTATTGTTGATCAGGAGGCATTTAAGGAGATCCCCCGTAACTCCTCAGGAATTATTTAACGTCGCAGACAGGACGACGCGATCAGAAGGTCTCTCAACACTTAGACGGCCTGTTGTGCAGCCCACAGCTGGGATTTTGGGCCTACCGTGCCACACCGAGCAGCCCGCCGGTCAGTACCGGTCCTTGGGAGGGTTCGTGTCCTCCGGGACAGTCGAGTCGTCAGACACAGTCTTTAGCCCTACTCAACCCGTGTGGGTTTGGTCAACAAGGCCCTATCCTTCATCCACAGGACTATCACCTAGACAAAAGAGACTCAATGCAGAAAGAAGAGACGGACAGACTGGACTCAGCAAGTACCACAGGGTGTGTGCACATCCATAGGGCGAGGGATAGGCTGAAGGCTTGGCGAGATTTTACCAGCTCCAGCTTGGTCAAAGTCTTGGTCAACGCCTTGGTCAACGTCGGTCAACGCTGCAGTCAGCTATGGCTGTCGACTTCTCTTTCCCTCACCAACCTTCTTCCTCCCTTCACCTTCCTCGCCTCCTTTCACCCTGCTGTCTTCTTTCTCTCTCTTTTTTTTTTTGTTTTTTTTTTTTGTTCGCCTCTTCTTCTTCCTCTCCTCGGCTATGGCTTCTCTCCCCCTTCTCGGTCTCTCCCTCTGTCTGCTCTCTCTCCTTCCTTCGTTACTCCGTGGTCAAGCTCCGCGGCTATGGCCGCTATCTTCTTCTTCGTGGAACTGTGCAACTTCACAGGTACGTAACAGCCAAACTTGTATCGCTCATCTCTCTCTCTCTCTCTCTCTCTCTCGCCGTCGGATATTTCCAGCGCAGCAGGTATGTAGTAACCCAATCTTGTATCGCTCAACCTTTCTCTCTCTCTCTCTCTCGGTCTTTTTCTTTGTCGTGGCCTTCTCTGCAGGTGCGCGGGGGCTTCTCCAACCTTCAGGTCCGCTATGGCGGACTATGACTCTCGGCGGCCACCTCTGCTATGGCGCATCGCTCCTGCGACACACAACCCGACGAGTGGAATAGCGGGTACCACTCCGATACCAATGCAATCAGACTCGATTTCATTCAAACTTTTCATGCATGTAAACAGTAGCGCAGCAAACTAGCGACATGCGCCCACTCACAACTCAGAGATTTGGCATCTAGATACGAGTTCACTTTCAATTGGCTATAGCCACTCAGCGCCCAAACAACTCACTATTCACATACACTGGATCACCCTGGATATCCCACACGCGACTCTCTGCACTCTCACGCATACACACACACTTCACACTAACTCTATCTATGGCGGGTATGGCCGCAACTACCCTATCGCTATGCTACGCTCCTTCTCTCTCACCCACTTCAGCTCCAGGCTCACTGCAGACCTTCTTGCACAAGTCACTGTGGCAGTGCTTCCGCATGGCTCACGCAGGAATGAATGAATGGCTGGGCGCTGCCTCTTGATTTATACTTATGAAGCTCGTTGCTCTGCCCCTTTCCGTCGGCCCATGGTGCACACAGTCCCTCATGGTACTTGCTGGACTGGACTGGGACTGTCTGGACTGCACCGCTGACTGCTTAGGGACTCACTGCTAACCTACTGAGATCGCACTGCGATCGTACTGCAGTTAGTCCACCACTTGACTCGCCACTTGACCACTTGCCGACCTTCTAGAAGACTACAGCTAAGACTTCTAGACTTCACTAAGACCTCTATTCGACAGACATACAGATCGAACCCCTACCACCTACGGACCTATGACAGCCTACCAACTGTTTACGAATACACAGGTCACGGGTTCAAAACTCGGGGTCTACACAGGTACTGTACACAAGTGGGGCGAGGTCTAGGGATCGAGCCCTGGGATCTGCATCTGCTACTGCCAAAAGCTGGCAGGGATACTGATCACCTGGTATTGTGGGATATGAGACTGGCATCTGGACAGCAAGCAAGCACATAGAACACCAGAGAAAGCAGCATGAAACAAGGCAGGCGCTGCGCCACTAAATAGTTCCAAGGAGCACCATAAGCTGAAGTCATGGAACTCCAGAAAAAGACAGCATGGCACATGGTGCGGCTGACACCGCACCCTCTGAAAAGTCCTGTGCACCACTGTAAGCTGAAGTTACAGAATGGCTACCGACTGTAAAACGTGTTTTGGAACGGTAACTCCACAGAGCAACCGCAGAAAGACAACACTTGCAGTCGCAACTATGTGGCCAAACTCTAGAAATGGGAACAAGGCAGCAGATCAGAGCGCCAACTACTGGGAACACGAAGAAATATCTTGCAATTCCTGCATTTTACATTTTATGTTCCTTTTTACTCTTGCGCGAGGATATGAGTCCTCGGCATGCCCATATGGGGCCCCCGCTGCAACCATTGTGCAAGCCCTAAGCGAAGGTGGGCCTTGTATTTCAAACAGGCCTGAATATTGTGAAATTTCCCAGCCCTGGTGAGAGCCAGACAGTTGCCACACGCCAGTTGGTTACATATGCCCTGCTCACAAGCATCAGAATCTTCCGGGAGCCTTCCAGGCTCTTCTGTTCCGGGAGCCTTCCAGGCCACTGTCTGTACGGGCCTGGGCACAGAAACTTTGGCCCAACGTGAAGCTACAGGGCACGCAGGCCTCCCAGTCGAGCAGCCAACAGGCCAGGCCGCTTTTCATTTAAGAAACGAACAGGCCACGAGTGACGCATTCGGGCACTATGTCCATTGCGGCAGCGCTGCCATTTTGGGTGCTGTTAAGCCGCTGGTCGAGGGTCTGAAGCGCGTGCACGGGCCCAGGCGATGGGCGCTGCACGGGAGCACAGCCATAGCCTAGCCTTCCATCGCCGGGCTGGGGCTACGGGAAGCCAGTGGTGGTGGTGGTTGAGTGTGGGTGAAGTCAAGGATGGGCATTGAGAGAGCGAGTGGGAGATGAATGTGAGAGCACGTACCCGGTACTGACGGACATGTGCTTTGGTTGCTGCTGTTGACATCAACTGGTTGCTTCGTCATTTTTGTAAGCTAGCAAAGTAGCTATAAGATTGTAGTCTCGGCGTTGAGCGCAAATAGGAGGAAGAGCTTCAGTTACATTGTTGATGGTAGCGAGAGAGGACTTTCATCCGCAATTGAGTCCACTGCTTTGGTTCTCCTTCAGTGTGATATCGGTGCATTTCTGCCTTCTGGACAGCTCACGATTATGTGGCTTTCAATGTGATGCTGCAATTTAGATTCTGTCATTTTGCTATTGCTCAATTTCCTTGCAATTTGGTATTGGAGCTGGTTCATGGCACTCTGCAGGCTCCAGCGCAATAGCTGTTCGGTGCTTGTTCGCAGTATGAGGGGCAGTGATAAGGCTTGAGCACTGGGTGTATTGGTGCCCCTGAGTCGAGAGGGCGCACCTGGAAGGCTATTTGGTGACATTGGGGTGTCTGCTTTGTGATGAGGGCTTTGCAATGAACCCAGTCAGATGGCAATGTCGAAGTACAGAATGCCTTTGCGCAGTTTCAATGTCTTCGAAATCGTTCATGTAACCAAGTAGCCCAATGTCTCGTGACCAGAGAAGAGGCAGATGGGAGGGAGAACAGACGAGGCTTAGGGTGGAAGAGATCAGCTCAGCAGATAGATATCCCTCACGACCCCACTCCTCATTCGGGCATCCCCTACTCGCCACATCAGCAGACAGTCTCCTCTAACACGCTCGGACAATGAACAGATCTCATCATGGCGCACACGGCGCAGACTCCTCTGAAAATGAACAGCAATGCGCAACGTCAACACGAACGCAGACAGGTAAGCTTTCCTTACGATCAACCAATCTCACAGCCCTGATCCTCCTCCCCCTCGCCAGCATCCCATCAATGTTGTAGAGATTGTGGCGCGAGCCATGTCAGCATAATCAAGTGTCCAGCTGGCGCCGTAGACAGAGAAGGCACCAGCACTAAGCAGTAACAGTCTCGCGTCGTCGTCCAACGTCAAGTCAGCAAATAGCCAGCGACGAGCCAGCGGAATTCCAGCATCCAGCTGCAGAGCCAGCGTCAAGCCAGGGTCAAGCAGCATGTGCACGACTGAATGTCTGCCAGCAGGGGCTAGGTAAACATATAGTGCAGATTCCCACTTGGACTTTATTCTTGACAGATACCTGCAAACAGCCAAGGGTGTGTGTCTGATTGGCGGCCTGGACTGGGTCGATGTTGACTTTGACTCATGGACCTGAATTCTGAGCTGCTCTTGACCTTTGCCTTTCCACGGTCAGCTGTGGCACGTTGGGCCTCTGAAGGCCAGTTTTAGGCCTTGCTTCGGGTACCCACAGCGGCAGGCCTTCGTTCAGGCAGTTTACATGACTTGGGCGTGGCCTTTGACCCCTATTTCGGCCCCTTCGTTCAGGCAGTTATTGCATTCCATAGGGCCCAATTTCGAGTTCTATCGCAGAAACAACTACTTTAGGCTCAGATCCCTTTTAACCCACACTCCTATGCAGTGACAATTTTGGGTGCAGTAGGTAGGAGTTCTTTTTTAGTGGACCATCTTGATTCTGATACAGGCCGAGTCTTGAACTTTACATTGGATTGCTTCTGCGTCTTCCCCTGCCACGTGTTTGGAAATACCCATGTTCCAGTATTTGTTCAACTATGTAACCTCCATTCATAGAGGGAGGAAACATGGATGGCCAATTTGGAAACTCATGGCCTTCGAAATATGGTAGCAGTTTGGAAGCATGACAGACAGGGTATGTCTTGAGGTGAGGGGGTACGTCGATTCGATATGACGGGCCGTCTGCGTCCCCTATCTGCTTGAGAACTTCCCAGAGTCCGTAGTAGACAGGTAGCAATTTCTGAGACACTATTCTTTGAGTTGAGATGGTCGACGATGCTTATTTGCTTGTTCGATCATCTGGTTCCTGGGATAACTGTTGGACTTGTTCCCTAGTCAACGCATCGATGGGACTTTTAGGCTTCCAACCATACTTGCGGCGCATCCCGTGTGCAGGGTCGCGGCACATGCAGCATGGAACACGTGCATGCGCGAAATACTTTATTGAATTTACTATGGTGGTTCTGTAACCTTTTTGCTAATTTTTCTTAATGAACAAATCAATTTGATTGAATTCCTCATTGCAAATGAAATTACTAGTTCATAA
>BFEA01000460.1:1076039-1089425 GCA_003427395.1 Chara braunii | reverse complement strand
CCCCCCCCCCCTTATGAAGTCAAGACGCATCGAGTGTGAAGCTGACGATCCAATGGTGGAACCTGGACTGGAGTACGGAGTGGAGCCGAAGTTACCGGCTTGCCTTGCTGTTTGAGTTGGTAACGTGTGAGGACATCGGGGGTTGTGGCCTGAAGTTCCGCACGGGTCAACCAACGGTCAGCCTTATGGCTACAATAAGCAAACAATATTAAGTACTCCGTCAGCTTAATGTCGTAGTGCGCTGCAAAAGGATGTCGCTAACCTCCTGAAAACCGTCCATGGAGGGTGGGTCTTGCCATCGTCGCTTGGGAAAGTCATCACATTCCGCCGAAACGAAAAGAGCCAACTTTGGGCGCCCGAGTCATCACATTCCGCCGAAACGAAAAGAGCCAACTTTGGGCAATGAAGACCGGGTAGACGAGCACGTGGGCGGGCACCTAAATGACAAATGATGGTCCTTTGGATGCGTCACCAGCAGATGCCACAATGCGCCAAGGGGAGGAGCTTGCAAGAGATCTTCTGCTTGAGGCTGAATTCTGCGAAAAGGACCCAAACAAGGTCGCCGACACAGAACGGGCAAGGAGGACGCTAACGATTGGCCTGACGGCTTGTGCGTTGCTGCGTCTTCGGCATCTGGAAGAGTGCCTTGACAAGGAGTTCTAGCATCCGTCGAATCAAAATAAAGTGGTCGTCACGCTCGATCGTCCATGGGATGATAGTGTCCAACAACAATGTGATCGGCGAGCCATGCTCAAACTCAAAGGGCGACATCCCGATAGCCGGATGAATGGACGAGTTGTAAGCCAACTTGAAGTCCGGCAGCCGCTCAACCCAATCCTTTTGGTCGGGACGAACGAAAGTGCGAAGAAGAACCTGTGCGGTTTGATGCGCCCTCTCCGTTTGGCCATCCGTTTGTGGATGGCGAGCCGAACTCGACTTGAGAGATGACACCCATCATTTGATGAGAGCCAACCAAGAGTTGGACCTGAACCGATTGTTGAGGTCGCAAATGATCTCCTTGGGGTAACCCTTGGTGCAAATCCAACGGGCGTAAAGAACCTCGGCCAACTCAGGTGTCTTGGCGTGATAGCGGCAAGGCAAAATAATGGTGAACTTGGTGAGTTGATCAACCTTCGTGAGCATCCACACCAGTCTTGTGCTTGGGAAACAGCCCGATGATGTCCATGGCTGTTGCATACTGTAATGGTGCACACCAGAACAAGAACCGACCTCTCTCACAAAGTACAAGATAGCGTTGCGGAAGACTTAGATACCAATGATCCGAACAATCAATATTGCAATGCAGCCCTGAACATACATCATCATCATCACTCCATGGTGTGAAGGGGCCCGGCGCCTACACAGGAAGAATGCGCCAGTCCCCAACCATACACAGACGAAGAAGATGGGGGTTAGACGAAGAAGAGGGGAAGATGGGAATGTCGTCAACACCAAGTCTTCGGCACAGGCCCAAATAGTCCCTCGTCAAAATGTATGAATCCCAATGTCGAGTCTGGATCCAATGTCGTCAAGTCTCAAGTCACAACTCTCTCTCTCTGTCGTAGTCCGCTGATACTGGGAAGTTAGGTAGTGAGAGGGTGACGAAGAGATGGCGGACTTAGAAGAGGAAGAAGAAGAGCTCTCTCTCTCTCTCTCTCTCTCTCTCTCTCTCTCTCTCTCTCTCTCTCTCTCTCCGATACTAACTTGTGAAATTGGCGCCTTGATGCAGGTACCTTGAAGATGAAGTTGGAGCTATGGCACCACAAGTGAGTCTCCCTGGCGTCCGCCAGCCATCTCTCTCTCTCACCTCCTCTACCTCTACTAGCGCCCAACGCTGAAGACTACTGCTAATGCTACTAGCGCCCTGCGCTGAAGACTACTGCTAGCGCTAAGCTACTCCTGCAGCGCTCCTCCAGAGTGCTGCTGCCGAATCCCGAAGACTACTACTGCCTCGGCCTCTAACTGCCCGTGAAGTGCATGGGAACTCCCTATGTACTACCTCGGCCTGCCTCCTGACTGCCTGCAGCTGCAGGGCGGGGCAGTCCAGGAGGCTGCTCTTGCCAATGCCGAGGTGAGCCAGGGCCTGCCGCTGCAGCTCCTGCTGAGGCTGGCGTGGGAACAGGCCAAAAATAGCCTGTTCCCGAAACCCTGGTTTGGTGCCTGAGTGTTAGGGCAGGTCGATCTTATGAGGGCCCGAAAGTGGCCCTCCGTTTCAGGCTGAAAAGACTCGGGGCCTGAAAGGCCCTCTTTTAGGCTGAAACGACATAGGGCCTGCAGGCCCTTGTTTTTCAGTCTTTCAGGCTGAAACGACACGGGGCCTGTAAGCCCTTGTCTCTAGGCTTTTAGGCTGAGACTGCGGGACAGGCCCTGCAGGCCCGTGTGGCTGCGCAGTATGCCACACCCCCCCCTCCTTGAAAGACCGAGCTTACGTGCGAGGGCGAAGCTGTCTGTCTGAGGGAGGGACCACAGTCCGGGTGGGAGGGGCAGGTCGTGAAGTTCCCTGAGCTAACCTTTGTCGCTCGTAGTGAGCGTAGATGAGCGGTGCGGATGCTTTCAAATCTGTTCCTGAAATCCACCGAGTGTCGTCGGGATCGCATGCTTTGAATGTAACTTTGTACTATCGAGGCTTGCTGCCGTACTTGCGATCCCTGATGACACGGTCAACCTCCTGATGACCATCCATAGATGGAGGATCTTGCGATCTTCGGCCCGAGAAGTCCTCGCTCTTGGTTGGTGTATATGTTGCCAGCTTCGAGGCGTGAAAGACAAGATGGACCGTCAGATGCGGGGGAATGTTGATAAAAAATGAGGGGCCATCGGACTCATCGCCCGCGGCCGATGTTACAGGCCATGGTCCAAACCACTTGGGAAGCAGTTTGCGTGAAACATCCTGTTCAAGTGCAAACTCTTCCGCGGAGACCCACACCAGATCACCGGCGCGGATGGGACATGGCACGCAATGCCTGTTGGCTTGCTGCTGCATGCGGACTTGAGCCTTTTGCATGTTCGTGCGGGCTTGAGCCAACAATTCCCTGTACTTCCGAACGAAAGCGGGGGAGCAAGCAGCATCTATGTCGGCTGTTCGTGGGAGGAGAAGATCAGCAAAGATACGGCCTTTCCGGCCACCGTGGTGCAACTCAAATGGAGTTACGCCGCTCGCCAGATGCAACGAAGTGTTGTAGGCGAACTCGATCTCGGGGAGGCGGTCAACCCAATCCTTCTGATCCGGACGGATGAGCGTACGAAGCATCATTTGAGCGGTTTCATGTGCCCGCTCCGTTTGCCCATCCGTTTGTGGATGTCGAGCCGAACTTGGTTTCATCTTCGTGTTGGATTCCTGCATGAGAGAAGTCCAAAATGCCGACATGAAGCGAGTGTCGCGGTCGCTGACGATGTCTTCCGGCACGCCATGGCTGCAAATCGAGCTGGTGTGTAGCAGGCGCGCAAGTTCGGGAGCCGTGGTGTAGTACTTGCAAGGAAGAAATCGTGCATACTTACTCAAACGGTCAACGACCGTGAGGATGTCGTTGTGCCCGAGCCGGTCGCAGGAAAACGGACCGGTGGCGTCCATGGCAATGGAGAGGCCAGGTTCCTAAGGGATAGGCATCGGGCGCAACTCGCCGTAGGGATTGCGGTTGCGGGGCTTGCTTCGTCGGCAAACTTCGCAAGAGTCGCAATACATCGGTAATGAGGCCAGGCCATCAGAATCGTTGCCGAAGTCGTGCAATAGTGCGATTGACTCCAAAATGGCCGACGAGTCGAGTCATGGTACTCACCGAGAAAGCAGTCCGAAGACGATGGTCGCGTGGGACACACAATAATCCGGATCGGACTCATAGCCCCGGATGAAGTGTCGCTGGAGTTCCTCATCAAATGCGAAGGCATGATGTGTCATAGCGCAAAGATCGGGTCTTCGCGAGAGTGCATCTGCTGCGCGATTGGAGAGGTCGGGGAGCTGTTTCGGTGTGAAGTCAAATTGGTCGATGAAGTACATCCATCATCCGATCGTGCTGCTCACCGTAGCCTGCGTCTTGTAGTAGGTCAATGGGTTGTTGTCTGTGACCCATGTGAACCTACGACGCCCAAGGAGGAAGTGCCGCCATCGCTTGAGAGCCATCACGAACGCGAGCAGCTCATTCTTCCTTGCAACATCAAGTGAATTGATGGGAGGCACTTTGTGGCTGAAATACTCCACAGGGTGCCAGTCGTCGCCGTTATGTTGTTCCAAGACTGCCCCAATGCCATAGCCGGAAGCGTCGGTTGTCACTCTCGTTGGCAGGGTGGGGTCGTAGATGCTAAGGACGGGTGCCATGAGCATGGCCGTCTTGAGTGCTTGGAATGACCGGCGTGCGTCGTCATCGAATACGAATGGCACCTTTGGCGATTGTAATCTCGTCATAGGTGCGGCAATCCTTGAGTACCCGGTGATGAAACGTTGATAGTAGCCTGCCAACCCCATGAATGAACGAACGTCCGTGGTGTTGGTGGGCTTGGGCCATACGCGGATGGCCTCGATCTTGTCCGCAAGCAGACGGATGCCTAGCGACGTCACATAATGTCCCAAGTACTCCAGCTCTTGCCGCGCGAATTGGCATTTGTCACGGTTGGCTTTGTACTTGGCTTGTCGTAGCCGCTCCAAAACGGTGCGCAGGTGCTCCACATGCTCGTCCAAACTCCGACTGTATACCAAGATGTCGTCGAGGTAGATGAGTACGAATCTATCCAGCATGTGTCGGAACTCTGTTGTCATAGCCACTTGGAATGTGGTTGGGGCATTCGTAAGGCCAAAAGGCATAACCAGCCATTCGAAATGCCCATATCGCGTTTTAAACGCGGTCTTGTAGCGGTCCCCCTGCCGGTTCTCGAGTTGGTGATATCCCGATTTGAGATCAAGCTTGGAGAAGAACTTGGCGCCGCCCAGTCGTTCGAGGAGGTCGTCGATGCGCGGAAGAGGGTCAGCGTTCTTGATGGTTTGCGCGTTGAGCACTGCAGCTCCTTGTTCTTCTGATGAAGAGAACGGGAGCTCCGTATGGCGAAGAGCTAGGCTGAATCCAGCCTTTCTCGAGAAGATCATCGAGTTGTGCCCTTAGCACACTTAACTACTCCTCGCTCACGCGGTAGATGCAACTTCGCGAAGGTACGGCCCCGTCCTCGAGGATGATCTCGTGGCGGATGGGCCGATCCGGTACTACTCCGTGCGATGTTTCGATCACGTCTCCGTAGGCATCGAGAAGCTCCGTGATGCGTGGGTCCGGTGGTGAGTCCGTTGATGGAATGTCTTGGGGCGGGAGGGCGTGGAGAAAACACACCCCTATCTCCTCGATGTCATCCCGGATGATGGAAGCTCGAATGCTTGCGGCGGACACCACGTGGCAGCTGATCGAAGGGTGAGCAGGAGGCACCGTACATGGGACTGGTACTCCGTCCCGATCACGAACGTGAACGGTGCAGCAGTAGAAGTTCATCGGGTGATCCTCGCTTCGTAGCCATGACATGCCCAAGATCATGTCGAACTTGGTGTCCAAAATATCGAAGGACACGACCTCGCTTGCATGCAGGGCAAAGTACACGGGGACGACATCAATGCACCGATCGATTGACTTTTGCGTGTGACCGTCGGCCAACGTGACTTGCGGGGGCTGCAACTTCCTTCGAACGCGTGGCCCAAGGCCAGCGCGTACCATAAAGTCTTGGCTCATGTAGTTGCGAGTAGCTCCGCAATCGAGCAAAGCGTTGCAGGTCGCCTCTCCGATCTGGATGTGTATGTACAACAATGGCGCGTCGATGTCGTCGTACCATTGTGTCTTGAACACGCGGTCGATCTTCGCAATGTAGGCGTGGAGGTCGACAATCTCTACTCCGGCGTCCATCAACGGAGTTGGTACTGCAGTGTGCAAGTAATCCCGCAATTGTGCCATGAGCACGTTGCAATGCCGTTTCGGCAATCGACCGGACGGTGGAAGGGGCATCCATTGGAAGTCCGCAAACGTCAACGGGTCGAGCTCTTCAAGTCTTGACCATGTCGTCGAATCCCCGACAATAGATGACGGCGAAGTTGTCGAATCGGTTGCCGATGGTAGTGGAACCGTGCATGTGGTGGATTGTTGCAAGTGGAGTGGTTGGTCCAACGGTGGGACCAAGTGGACAGCATAATCCTCGTAAGTAAACCGAGGACTTGCGACATTCGCATCCTCCCCAGATGTGTAGGAGGCCGCTAGCAAGGGGGCCGAATCTGGCGGAGTGAAGGGTGGAGTCGCCTCACCTCTCGCGCAACTCAGTTTCTCGAGTTGATGCGAGGCCGAACATCCTCCTTGCCTTGATCCGGGCATTGGGAGGTCTTGTGCTTGGTGCTGTTGCACCAATAGCAGCAGCCATACCGGCCGTGCCACTTGTATTCGGCCTCGGTCAAGTTAAACTTGACCCATGGTGCTGGCTTTCCGTTTCCGACCGGTGATGCGGTTTTCGCCTTCCCTTTTCCTCAGGAGTTGTTGCTTCGCGGCTGGACAACAGCCACCTGATCTCCCTCACGTGATGCTTGGGTGGCTGCCGGGTCTTCCACAATGTTGTCTGTGTGGACTGCAGCAACATGCTGCGGACGCGGACCAAAATTTCCTTTCTCCACATAGGTTGGCTGCCATGCCGACTTCTCGTGTGCAGCTGCCCTATTGGTCTTGATGATCTCCCTTGCCTTGTCAATGACTTCGGCGAAGGTCGCGTATTGCTCTCGATCACCAAGTGCAAGGCTCAAGGCGGCACATGACCGGTTGTAGAACTCCCGGTGCAGATGCGAAAATGGCAATTCGAGATCGGGTGTCGCCGCGATCTTTTGCCATTCTGTGAGCCAGTCACGTGGCCTTGCGTCATATCGAAGAGGCGGTTGATGACGAGCGTCGGGGCGTCGTCCACGATGAACCGCTTCTTCCATAGCTTCGTTAGATCTGCCCAAGGAATCTTCGTGTGCAGATCGGCGACGTCGACGCCGTGGATGGTTGCCAATTGGCTAAGCCAGATCTGGCATCCGCCCTTTGAGTTCAGGAACAACGCGCCGATATACGAGTGCTCGAGGACAAAAAGAATCCGAAGTTCCGTCGTAAAGCCCTCTCACCAGGGGACCGGGTCTTGATGCGTATAATCATCGAACTTTTCGATGCGGAATGTCGGCATCTTGTAGTGCTGCGTGGTGTTGCCATCCGTGTTGGGCAGCTGGTGCAGTTGCTGATCCTCGGTCTTCAAGGTGTCCAACTGCTTGTTGATGGTGGCTGGTGCAACGAAGGTGCTGATGTCGCCGAGCATTGCAACGACGTGGTCAACTTGTTCCTCCAATTGGCGGGTAGAGGGTGCACTGCTGGACTCACCAACATCTGGTCTTGGTGCAGATTGCTCCCAAGTCCTATACACTGGAATCAAGTGCCCGTGTAGCATCCTCGTGCAGATCCTTGTGGTTCCGCACCGCCCGTCGGAGATTCGCCAGCTCGGATTGCAGGTGGTTACAAGTGTAAACCAATCGGGTCACGAGTTTGGCCAGGAACTCCTTGTGCTGCTCTTCCGGTGTCGCGTCGTCGTGCTTCTCAGATGGTTCAAAATGCCAAAACTTGAGCTTTTCGATGCTGGTGGCTTCATGCCGCTGTAACAAATCCTGGGCCTCCTTGCAGCGTGTCTGGGTATGTGCTTCGGCTTCGGCTTGAAGCCGCTGCTTTTCAACTGTTGTCGCCGCTTCAGCTTGTAGGCGGGCAGCCTCGGCTGCCGCTTGACGCTGTTCCTCAGCCGCGATCAATGCGAGCTGAGCTTCGAAACGCTGTCGGTACTCGGCAATGGACTCATTGGCCAATTGGCCTGGCATGCCCAGAACTGAGCCCGTTATGGTGGCGGGGCACTGTTGACGTGGCACTGTGGCATTGTTGACGTGGTACTGCTCACGTGGCACTGTTGCTGACGTGGCACTGTTGACGTGGCACTGTTGCTGACGTGGCCATTGTCGCAACGGGCCTGGGTGCAGACACTTCGACCCAACGTGAAGCTATACGTCACATGAACCTCCCAGTCAAGCAGACAACACGTCAGGCCGCGTTCCATATAGGAAAGGGCCAGGCCACGAGTGAAGCATTAGGGCACTACGTACATTGCAACAATGCTGCCATTTTGCACGTTGTTTACCTTCTGGTCGAGGGTATGAAGAGCTTGCACGAGAGCAGGTGGTGGGGGGTGTTTGCCATAGCCCAACGTTCCATAGTTGGGCTGGGGCTACGGGAAGCCAATGGAGGTGGTGGTCGTCTTCGTGGTCAATGTGGTTGTGTGGGTGAAGTCAAGGATGGGCATTGAGAGAGCGAGCAGGAGATAAATGTGAGAGCACGTACCTCGTACTGGCGAAGGTCTACATGGTCGACATTTGTACGTGCTTTGGCTGTTGTTGTTGTCGTCAATTGGTTGCTTCGTCATTTTTGTAGGCTAGCATAGTAGTTGTAAGATCGTAGTCTGGGCGTTGAGTGCCAATAGGAGGAAGAGCTTCAATTACATTACTGATTGTGGCGAGAGAGGGCTTTCATTGACAATTAAGTTCGCTGCTTTGATTCTCCCTCGATGTGATCATATCTAGCTCTCAATATGATGTTGCAATCTGGACTCTGTCAATTCGCTATTGCTCATTTTCCTTGCACTTTTTTTGTTACTTGCTAATGTTCTGCAATTTTCTAGAAGAATGATGGCGCCAACCATGTAGATTTGAGTTATAACGGCACAACTACAGAAAGAGTGAGTGGTAGACTAGGTTTGTTAGAGTTGTTACGATCCTGGTCATTTCCCACGTGCAAATTCACAATGAAAGACAACGCCACCCAATTGCGAAAGAAATGAAAGCACTTGCAAAGAGATAAAGACCAGAGGAGAGGTAAAGAAGAAGACGAAGAAGAAGAAGAAGAAGAAGTACACCAGCAAGACCAATGACAATTCCCCCTTCTCTCTCCACCTTCCTCCTCCTCCTCTTCACCAATCTTATTCTTCTCTCAATAATAATAATAACAATGAATGGATGAACCAGAATCAATATCCGAAGTTCCCTCTTACTGCTGACTCGACGCAACAACAACAACAACAACCAGTCCACCATAGCTATGGCTTCCCTCCTTCAACCTCCTCTCTCATGCATAGGCTATGGCGGACTACTCCAAGCAGCTAGGGTGCTGCGCTGATGTCCAAAGGACAACCCCAACAGCTATGCCGCTGCTGACTTGGTCCGCTATGTCTGACTCTGCCTCGAGCTTCCCTGGTGCCGCACTACGCCAACTGGGGCCTTCCAGATGCAGCGCCCAACAAGGTGATGAAGATGGTGTCTGCCATAGACAGGTAAGTGCCCCGCCACTCTCCTACTATGCCCCTTTCTTCTTCCTCCTCAAGCTGGAGTGCTCGCCCTAGCCAGGCTGAGCTCCAGCGRCCCTTCACCTCCAAGCAGCGCTGCACCAGTCCAGCGCTGCGCTCCAGCAGCATGTCGCCAATCCTTGCACACCGCAAATGAGGAAGAGCCTTTCGCTCTTCCTGAAGATATAGTGGCCTACCGGCCTCCTGGGCGGTGACTTTCCAGGCCAAGCGGCCTCCCAGGCAACCGGTACCTCCTCCCTTTTGGAGGGAAACATCATTGCAGGCTCTATTATTGTTCGCACAGGCCCTAGACCCGGGCTACTTGGACTGGTACCGGCCTACCCCCAACCTACCGCTATTGGACCTCTAAAAATGCCAACTTTTTGTCTTCTTCTGCTCGGCCTTCCTGCAACTAGAGTGTTTTCCCCAGCTGCTCTAAGTGTCGTGGGCCTATCTCCCGCTACCGGCGTGTTTTACCCCCCTGCAACCCTCCAGAGTCACGGCCACAGGTAAGTACCGGCCCGGTGGGCCCTGCAACCAACAAGTACCCTTGCGGGTCAAACACACACATACCCCACCGGCAAGCACTCAGACAGGCATGCACGCACACACACACAACCAGCAAGCACTCAGACAGGCATGCAACCAGCAGGCACGCACACACACAGACTTGGAACCACAGCAAAATGCGGGAATCACAACAAGGCATCCATTCCAGTGACAAATCCCAGAAATCGGCAGTGTTCTCAGTCTGTGTTTTTGGCGGGTCATTACAGAGTACAAAAGTTCTCTACATTACAAGGAGTTGAGTGAGTGCTGGGCACTTGTCTACCTAGTAATGTGGTTGGTGATGGTTCGTTAATGAAGATGGTGTCATTGTGTATTGTTGCAGAAATAGCCTACAAGATTGGCCTCACTCTCGCTAGACAACCATTGGTCAATGCCATGGGTCGCCTCAAGCGCATTACATCTTGCTACTGCTACTTGTTATCGCCTTCAATCCATTATCATTATCGATCTTAGGACTATGCATCATTCTCAAATGTTATGCTCTTGCTAGGGTTGGGTTCACCCTCGATTATGACCTAGCTACAACCCAACCCAGCCATAGACTATGCTACGAGTGTGCATGTGCCAATCGACAACGACAGCACGCCATGTTACACCGCGATCACTAAGGCGCGATGAAGAGATGATGTGGTTCTAGAAGTGATCAAGCTGGTGCGGAGCTGACACGACAACAATGCTAGAAGAGGAGGAGATGACCACAAGGGAGTACTAGAGAAAGGTATAAGACTGACATAATGTGTTCCTTACCATCGAGCAGGCAAGCAACTTGCACTTACATCAGAGTGTAACAGGAAGTGGCTGCAATGGAGTAGTGGGAAAACAGTGCACGACATTGCGTTCACCAATGTCGAATAAGAGGCCAGACGCGAACGTGAAGGCTCGACTTGTAAGCTCAACTGGGGAGTAAGGAGGTATGTTACCTGAAAGGCTGAAAGGAGGTCGACGATAAGACGTGTGTATGATGGTCGTTTGCCAAGAGCACCCACGGTTTTATAAACGTGAGAGGGAAGGGAAGGGGAAAGGGAAGAGGGATGTGGTCATGCTATGGTAGGTACTGGATGGACCACCCTACACAGAGAGGGAGCAGTTACTCGCAACCTCCAACAACCCCTCCACTCCCTCCGCCCTCGATGTATATCCGACCAACAACTTTTCTGGCCACACTTCAATCGAGCTTCATCATACTGAAATGGCTATGGATATGGCAGCGGGAAATGGTGTCGTGGAAATTTGAATAGGGCATAGAGTAAGCAGAGGTCCTGGAAAAGCTTAAATTCAAGGAAGCGATACAAGAAGCCATGAAGCAATAGAGAAGCAAGTTGATGTGCAAAAGGAGGTGCAACGGACTTTAGATAGTGGAAGTGGGGAGCAAAATATCATGGACAAGGAGGATCAGATGAAAAACTGGTTTATGCAAACTTTCATGGGGTCACTTGCATTATTCACGCAGAAACTGGACGAGGTGACTCGTAAAATGAAGCTTGTGGAAAAGGAGCAGGAGGGGTTGAGACGACTTTGAGAAGAGAAGGAGATTTTGAAGTCGAAGGGTCGAGCAGTGGAAGAAGGAAGAGGCTGCCTTCTGCACCGAAGACATCTCCTATATCGGACTCACGCGTAGATTTGCGGAAGTAGAAAGTTGTGTGAGACCAAAGACTTACTGAAGCTTGTGACAAGCTTGGGGCAATCCAAGGAGAGCACTCGCACCTCGAAGCACACTATTGTGAAGGGCTTGGGCGAAAAGAAAGGAAGTAACAAGTTGCAGAGGAGCCTTTCCAGGACGTTAAGGACGAACTTGGTTTTTCGGGGTATATGAAAAACAAGATGGAGAACTAGCGGAATGAACAATACACAAATAACGATGGTGTGTAATGAGAAGAGCATCTAGTAAACAACGAAAGGCCTTACGGAGCTGGCTAGACTAGATCTGGAAATGGAAGAGAAGGGAGCAAAGGTCGTGATACCAAAAGAAAAAGTGGTCCCAATAAGGAGGAGCAGGATCTTCAACTAAACCATAGCACCACACTTTAAAGAAAGCGCCATTGATATACAGTTCGCAAAAAGCCTGCAACGTTTAATAGTTCTGTATCGTTGTCTTAGTCGAAAGATCAAGTGCAGAGATTTTAGGAACGGTAGTTAGATATTCAAAGGATGCAATCTTCAATGGTTCTACCTCGTGCAGTGTTTTCCTTATTATCTCACCTTTCTGCAAACTAACCTACGTTGATATGACAAAAAGGGATTGAAACACAAATGAAAGGAGCACATTTACACCAATGAAGGGATGAGCGAGCAGGAAGTTCACAACTGGCCAAGAAGATTTGGTGATCCAAAATACACTCATGCTACGGAAAAATATACTTTGAAAATTCAACCCAAAACTCAACATAAAGGAACCAAGAGGTGCCAACATTGTGGCGCCAATGTCGTGCTTTTGGATTGAAGTGTTGAGAGAGGGGCTGGTGTTTAAAGATACGAGCCAGGTAATTCTATAACATACTACAAAGATAAGAGACAACATTGGTGAATTGAAGTAGATACGAGCCAGGTAATTCTAAAACATACTACAAAGATAAGAAACAACATTGGTGAATTGAAGTCACTAAGCCTTTGTGTCGGTTCTAGCCACAACGCACAACCTTCAATCGCAGCCCTACCTATGGAGGTTGGCGCTGACCTTCTTCAACAATACCAGTGCCCAGGTAAGTTCAGGTAAGCTTCCCAATCGCAGCCCTACCTATGGAGGATGGTGCTGGCCTTCTTCAACAATATCAGTGTCAGGTCAATTAAGGTAAGCTTCTCACTCACTCTCCTTGCAACAATTCGGATATTCCTACTTGCCCGTCGTCCTCCTACAGCTCTGGCGGCAACTGCGAGGTATAATCACTCGATAGCATCTCCTTCTTGGCTTGCTCTCCTCACTCTCACTTGCACCAACCTCTCATCACATGATCCTCACGAGCACCACCCTGAGCGCTTTTAAGCGCAAACGTCCCTTCCATCACCATACAGCCTTCATATAGTGTTGAGCGCCCTCCTCTTGATATCGTTGAGAACCCAAAATTTTAAGATGTTGACGGCCTTGATGCACCAGTGTCATATTGGAAACTTATGAAAACCTGCATATAGTCTTTGATGTGCATCTGATCTACGAATGTCGCTGACTTTTGTAAAGACTTCGACTCTAGTCCTACTTTTCCCAGATTGGGACCGACTCTTGAATTTCCAGGAGTCAAAATTTTCTTATTCATGGGTACTAGACATACAACTTTTGACTCGGGGCGCCATGCCTTGACTCTACGGCCTTTCTCAGACAACTCTTGGACTGGGGATACAACTTTTGACCCTTGAATCGTGACTTTGATCAAAAGTTCCAACCCTGTGTGGATCTGAACAATGTTCATTGTACTCCTATCATTTCGATTTCGAGTTCCATCACAAAAATTTATTCGTATTAGTTTTTGTTTT
>BFEA01000460.1:1036392-1053342 GCA_003427395.1 Chara braunii | reverse complement strand
CCCCCCCCCCTGATCCTTCAGCCTCCTCATCCTCCTTCACCCCTGCTAGCTTATCTCACCTTGTTGCATCCCTTACCACGGAGGCGCCATCGGTACCTATTCCCATACCGACTCCCTCCACCCCTGTTTCAGATGCTGCTGCTACCGAGGAGTTTGACAACCTCCTATCATCTTTGCAGCCTAGCGTTGCGGCCCTCCTTCGCGAGTATCGAGATGTTTTCCCTCCATCTGTCTCCTATAGCAGCATCCCTCCTATGCGCGATATCGACCACCACATCCGGCTCGAAACTAACTACCGTATTCAGCATCGCGCCCCATATCGCCTCTCAGTCCCTGAAGCCCAGGAACTTAAACGCCCAATTGCCGAGCTGCTTCGTCAGGGCTTCATTGGAGTGCACTTGTCCTCTTCGATCGCAAGAAGGACGACACCCTCCGCCTCTGCCTCCACCAGCGAGGTCTCAACGAGTATACGGTCAGAAACAGTTATCCTATGCCCCGCGCGGATGATCTGTTCGATCGCCTCTCCGGCCACCACTTTTTCACGAAGATCGATCTTCGTAGCGGATATCACCAGATCCGCGTAGCCGAGGAGGACCAACCTAAGACCGCTTTCCGTTCTCGTTTTGGGCACTACGAGTTTACTGTCGCGCCTTTCGGTCTCCGTAATGCTCCAGCCACCTTCCAGACGGCTATGAACACAATGTTCCAAGACCTTCTTGAGGGCTCGGTTCTAGTCTATATTGACGACATGCTGGTCTACAATCATACCTTAAAGGAGCATCTGTTCCACCTTCACACTCTCCTCCAGCGATTACGCGACCATGGGTTCTATGCGAAGCTCTCCAAATGCTGCTTCGCTCAACCCGTGGACATCTACCCTTTCATTGGACCCCGACTCACGAGGATGCCTTCCGCTCCCTCAAGCGGCTTCTCACGTCAAACCCCATTTTACACCTCCCTGACTTCTCTCATCCATTCATTGTCACCACGGACGCTTCAGACTTTGCTATTGGAGCTGTCCTATCTCAAATCTACTCAGCCCCTTCTACTCCACCCGATTCCACGGAGTCTCGACTCCCTCGCGTTCCCCGATTGCCTCCTCCACCTCCAGCGACTGCGGCTCACCTCGCACCCATTGAGCCTACTCCTTCAGGAGCCCCCCCGCCATATATTCCTGACGTCGTTGGACGGTACAGTTGCGTCTCGCGATGGAGAGTGTCTGGTTGCTTATCTCTCTCGACAGCTACTTCCCGCGGAGCGTAACTATACTGTTGAGAGCGTGAGGTTCTCGCGCTGGTTTACGCCGTTAAGAAGTGGTGTCATCGTCTACACGGTCATACCTTCACCGTGCTCACAGACAACTATGTCCTCGCCGCCTTTCAGACGAGGCCTAAACTCACTTCTCGTCAGGCTCGTTGGTGGCGTGATGTTTCCGAGTTCGACTTCACGATCAAGAAGATCTCCGGTGAGAGCAACCGTGTCGCAGATGCCCTGACCTCAAGTGCGATGATCTGCAGCTCTCTACTCTTTCTGTCTCTACTCCCATTATCCATCCCGCTTTCCTAGATGAGTACCATCGTGCTTACCCCCAGTGTTCTGAGTTTCAGTCCATCTACACTGACTTACAGGCTGGCAAAACCATCCCTAACTTCCAGCTCGACCCCTTTGGACTCTTGTACTGGCTTGGACTCAATCATCCTCGTATAATGTGTGCCTTCTACCGGCCAGCTCCGTGTTCGGACAGTCGTTGAGAGTCATGATCAGCGTGTTGCTGGTCATTTCGATGTCTACAAGACTCTTGACCACCACTACTTGGTTCCGCCTGTTGTTGCAGTTGATTCCTCTCGACCTTAGCGTACCCATCGACTTCCCTCTCGTTATCGTGACTGATCTATCTTTTACCATTCTTGGACACCTATGCAGCAGCTCTCGGTTTCGACTTCTACATTCGGCTTCTACATTCAGATTCTACATTCGGCTTCTACGTTCGACTTTCGACCTCGGTGCTTCTCTTCAGTACTAGAGTACTTGTCGCAGTGTTCCGGGCTTCGACTTGGTTTCTGCGCTACTACTTCATCTTGGCTACTTCGACTCGACTTCAATATGGAGACTCATCAGTTGGACTACTTCACTTTTTCGCCCACAGAGTTTCCACCATTCCCATCTATCGACCATCCTCGAGTTTATCCTTCAATCGCATGATGACCCCTGTTTTCCCAGACCATGTGGGTGTGTTCCTCTGCCGCCCTTCTGCCTTACCCTAGGCTGCGCGCCCTCCTCCGGAGTGTACGTTTTTCTTTGCTCGCAGCCCTTGGCCATATGTCTATGCCCACATAGCCCCCCCTATCCTTCCAGGCTCGCTTGTGTGGCCCCTTGGGTGAGTGCCCTTTTCCTTTCAGTTGGCGGTGCCCGTTTGATGGTTTCCACTGAGCCTGGTGTTATTCTCCCTCTGAGCCTGATGATGTTTCATATGGTTGTGTGGGTACCCCCTTGGAGTTTACTCTGAGAGCTGTACTTGCCGCCCTCCCACCCATCCCTACCTTTCCCATGCGACTGAGCTCCCTCCCTTCTATTCGGATATTGTGTACTTGTGCGGGGCACGTGAGACTGTGCCACATTCTTTTTCAGTGTGGATATTGATCTAGTTACTCTTTAGCCTCAAGGGCTCAAATGTTGACTTATACTCGGCCACATTGGCTTAGGAGACATTTTCCTCTTTCTTGGCCGATACAAGTCAGACATTTCTCTCTTTGTTGGCCGACACAGGCCAAACATTTTTTTCTGCTTTTTGGGTCAACTCAGACCAGACATTGTTGTATAGATTAGGCTTGAGGCTTAGTCTTCAGTGCATCTCTTTCCTGCACGGAGCTTGCTCCGCATTTAGGATTGTTTCTTTGTCATTCCTCTGGGTTTCCGCTATTTCAGCGGGTAGCGTGTTGATGTATCGCTTGATCCATTTACAGGTCCGAGGATCATTTAGCGGTACCCTTCCGGCCCGGCAGTGGGGCCGGACCTGTTTCAGGCCGCCGGCCTGACCCCGGTCCGGTACCGGGTTACTCCGGCCTGGACCAAGGTCAGTACATCCTTCCGGCCTAGGCCCAGGTCGGGTTGGTAACTCATTCAATTGTTCTTTCTTTCATTGAGTGGACTGGAGATTCACTCAGCTGCTGCTTCTCGTGTGTGTCCATCTCCTCTCTCTCTCTCTCTCTCTCACCATCTCCACACGTGCCATCCGCACGTGCGTCACACTTCAGGTCAAAGGGTCTCGTAGCACCATGTCATCGGTAATTGCTCCCTTTTTGGTTCCGGATCAAGGAACACCATGCGACGATGTAACCCTCACTTCCACACTTCATGCACTGACCCTGCCATATCTATTGGGAAATGCCCATTTTCTCCCAAGGTTTCCCAATAGTTATGCTAGGACGAGGAAGGAAACAGTGTAGCCTCCTCTTTGCTCCTCCATTGTTAGTGCCTCCCTTAAAGGTCACTCCATAACATCTCCCTTCATTGATTCATTTTTGTTTTGCTCCTCCTCGCTTCCCTTGTGGGGCAACCTCTCTCTGGTTTCATTATCGAAAATGACGAGGAGGTGATCCCGTTATTTTTGCCTCCAAAGAATAGGTTTCCCGTTCCACCCTGATGGCCTCCATTAACCATACAAATATACATATCTTACACCTACAAAGTTATTTTCCGCTTTAGAAGGCAAGGTTCCTAAGCTGTCGATAGGTGTGCTTACCAGACTTTGACTCGGTGGCCAAGCTAACCTCTAATTGGTTAAGTTAGTGCCTGAGAGTAGATGTAAAGTATCTTGTTATTGTGGATGTTCAATCCAGGTGCTTGTAACAGTTTGCCCATCTCCCGTGGCAACGCGTGAACGGAGCTACCCTATGGTATTTGGTTCGTCAAAGGCCTTATCAGAGATCATCTTGTCCAAAGTTAAATATTCTTGCAATGTTTGCATCCTTGCCCACTCCCCAATCTAATCATAACCTGCAGCGCCTGCCTCAGACAATACCTATGCCTTGGCGCCTTCACCAAGACATGACATTATGAAGCAACCTAGCTGTCTTTCTCTACCAAACAGTGGAACAAAAAGTTTGAATTTCAACTATCCACAATAGCAGGTTTTCACCTTTCTTACCAGTGTGCATGAAGGGCATCTTCATTTTTCCCTTTTCTTTCTTGTTCAAACTTTCAGCTTCTCTGGAACAAGGTGCTTTGATGGCATCCTTCATCAACTTTTCCCCTGTTCTTTTTTTTTTTTTTTTTTTTTTTTTTTTTTTTTTTTTTNTTTTTTTTTAACACAAAGCTCCATCTATTGGTGGGGAGCATTACCTGCTGGAAACCGGGTCTAGCGTCCCATAGATACAACCTTATCCTCACAATTGGCACGAGCTGGGAACCGGGCCCAGCGTCCCATAACGAGTACATTCAGAAAACTCATCAGGAAATTTCATGAAAGTAAGACTAGGAATCCTTGGACCTACTAGAAAAATCCAATTGGCCTAAGAATGGAATTGGAAAATTGAGATACCGGGACCATTACCCGAAAACAATCCCCTACTCCCCACTCCAGCAAGACTTTATACAGCAGAGCCACCATCTTTGCTGCTGCTGTGCTCTATACCCATCCTACCAGCTAGCCCACTCACTAGTAGCACGCGTGATACGCCACCATTTTTTCCGAAAACTGCAATCGCTTCAGTTCTGTCTTCGTCATCGAAAGGGAGATCCCGGAAGACCGACAAGTGCAACAGTTCTGGCTCCGTCATCGAAAGGGAGGTCCCGGGTATATTCTAATGAGGTCAGCTAACCACGGCCGGTACCCATCGAGGCTACGCTCAATGCCAATCGCATCCGTTCTCAACCACCCCCACCCGAAACCCCTTCACCCTCCCCAACCCCATCCTAGTAAAGGGTTTGAAGGACCAAATCCTTAGCGCGAGCCVGACACAATCCTCATCCTACAATCTCCTGCCCCCTCGGAGATTCCAGTTCTCGTCATCAAGAGGGTAAGCCCGCGCTGCCTGAGGCCAATCGCACCAGGATGATCCCTCATCAGCCGGTACCCATCCGACAACTAAAGCTGCCCAATGCCAATCGCATCTAATGAAAGATCCCCCAGCCGGTACCCCTCAGACAACCTGATTCCACCCTCTCTCCGTCCTCACAAAGAGTCATCTCGTGCCCTTTGCCCTCTACCTTGAACAAATCCCCCAAAACCCAACAGAGCCTCCACTCGCCTGTCCCCCCTTCACCTCCCCAACTCCGTTCCAGTAAAGAGTTCGAAAGGCCATGTCCTCAGCAAGCGCCAGACACAATCGTCATCTTGCAATCTCCTGCTCTTCTCTTCTTTCTTTCCTTCTCATATTCTTACTTCCCTTTAACCAGGCACATTATTGAGGAAAATTTGACGCTAACCTGGTCTTTTTCCTCAATTTGAGCCAAACATTACATTCTAGAGCATGGATACCAAGTCCATTTCTCCCTCATGTTCCCACATAAACTTATGTTTATTTCTTTTAATTTATTTTCCTACATTTCTTCTTCTTTTGTTTCAAGTAGACTTCCTTCTTTTCCTTGTCTACCTTCAAAGTCTCTTCAAGTTGTGCAATATTTGCATCTATAATCTCGAGGCTGGTTTTCTTTCTTCAGAACTACTTGGCTAGGCCCGAGTAGTCCGCCATAACCTCGGCCTAGGAAAGTGAAGAGTGAGGGAGGCGGCCATGGCTATCGTGGACCTCAAGTGATACCTGCAATAGAAGAGGGATTCGAACTTTGATTCTGGTTCAACCATTCAACACTGTATTATTATTTCTTATGTGAATCAGAAAGGAGCAGAGGAGGAGGAGGAAAGTGATTGGCGAAGAAGAAGAGCTTTCTCATTTGTCTATGCTGGTGTACATCATTTTCTTCCTCTTCTTCCTTTTTTCTTCTCCTCCTCCTAACCCTCTTTCCCCTCTCAAGTTCATTCATTTCTTTTGCAAGTGGACGACATTGTACTATCTGATGAATGTGTATCTCGAAATTGGTATCAGAGCGGATTTAACTTGCTGGTGAGAGTTGACTTTGCTGCCCTAACCCTAACCTATGTGGTCGAGGGCAATACTTAAGGTTAGGGTTGGATGTAAAGGAAATAAGGGAAGAGGGGCAGCGTGGCTAAGGGAAGCTGCCCCCACCTGGTTAGGTCGTGTGGGGTCGACACTGAACCTAACCAGGTTGCTTGAGAGAGAGATTGGGAAGGCGAGACATTTCATGGAGACTTCATGCGGCAACTTGAGAGAGGCGAAAGTGAGAGGCGCTCACACTTGGAATCTGATTCAAGGGAGACACTTGGCAACTTAAGAGCTGCCCTCAGTAGGCGAACTTAAGGGACAGCGACCATTCAACATCTACAGACTGCAAGTTGCTATTTCGTTCTTCAGCATAGGCGGGGGACCAGGCGTTGCACTTTGGTGTTGGAGTCAGACCCTCCTAGGAGATAGGACACTAGTGTAGGGGTAGCGTTAAAGGGGTCAGGAGGATCATATGAGAGGGGGTAAGTTTTATTCATCTCGAAGCTCAGGCCACTCAGGTAAGTGTCGTGCACCTACGGGATGCCCATGTATGTGTGCATGGCATTGATTATTCTGTGGGCGTTATTCAGGGTTTCTTTCCCACTCCTCTGTGGTCTTGATCGTGTGATTGAATGTGTGTGAACTACTTACTTACCTGATGGATGGAGAAATGAAGTATCTTGATTTGAATGCCGAGTCCTTTTACACTGCTTTGTCTTTTCATCTTTAAACGGCTGTTAGTCTGTAGGTTCTGCCGAAAGCTGAAATTCGTTTTTCAGTACGGTAGGGGCAGAAACCACGTGGGACTCCTCTTGGTCGGGACTTGGTCACGACCTACGTGGGACCCTTGGGGACCCAATGGTACCGAGCCCAAACAAGAAGAGCCCTTTGGACCCAAATTTGTTAGTCCTTGGTCCATTCTTTTCCTTACTGGGATCCGGAGTATAGTTTTTTTGGTTAGGACACCCACTGCCAAGGGGATCTCGACTGAGATGTTTCACATTCTTTGGGTTGCACCGTCCGTGGCTTGACTCGCACCCTATACACCACTCAATTCTCCATTGTTGCATGTAGTCACTCGTTGTCTGATTTGTTGTACAATCACACAGCTGGATCACCTCTCATGTGAATTTATTTATTTTTCTTTTTTTAGTTTGTTGCTCTCTAGTCTAAATGCAATGCCGCTCCGACAAGGAGTTCTACCTTCTCGTCTTTGAGTTTTTCCAGATTGTTTCCTGTCCCGAGTTCATATTTTGATGCCCGTAGAGACTCGTAGACAAAAGAAAGAGAGAGAGAGAAGAGAGTGACAACACCCATCTTGAGGGACTTCTGTGGCCTTAAAGGCCCAACTGGATACAATCGTAGAGGAGGATAAGCCATTGTTCCAAACCCTCTATGAAAAGGCGTTGGCAAGGGAAGAGAAAGTCGAGAAGGAAAAGCGAAAAACTGTTGTTGTAAACCATGAGGCTCTCCTCAAAATAGTCCCCTCCTTACCTGACACTGAGGTCAGGAAGGAGATAGTCGCATATGGACGTGCTCTTATAGATTGTCACCTACTCCGTGACGTCCCTGTTCCGATCACAAAACTTTCTACTGAGAAAAGTGAACTGCAGGCAGAAATGGCAGAAATGGCGAAAATGGCAAAAATGGCAAAAATGCCCAAGGAGCACAGTGATCAACTGCGGGAAATAGCAAATCTGCATATGGATCAGATTCCTAATCCTCTTCCTCTACCTTCTGCCCCCAATGCTGCTAACCAGTCTGTCCTCACTCCTCCCTACCTCTACTCCTCCTCAGAGTGTGGTTCCCTCGGGACCTGCAGTAGGTGCAGGCCCCGCTGCTGCTACAACAAGTGACGGTGCAGGGAATTCTGCAACTGCTGCAGCCTCGAGTTCGGATGCAGCAATTGCTGGTACCAACCATAGCAGTCCCTATGTGGACAGGAAGGCGGTCCCAATACCGTCCAAGTACGATGGCAAGAAGACGTTGAGTCCTCGATCAGCTCCATGAGAGCCTACTTCGAGGTGTTGGGAACTCGACCAGTGAGCCAGTCCTTGATCATGGGAACCAACGTCGAGCCCGCTGTACATGGCTTCTTAAAAGTCCAAGCTACGCAGGCAGGGTACACCAGGATCAATCTAATGCAATGGCTCAAAGCCTCACCAGTAACCACACTTGAGGAGATCCTAATCAAACACTTAAGGATCCACATGCAGCTGCAAGAACCAACAAGAAACTTGATGATCTCAAGAGCAGCAAGTGGACGGGCCCCATGCATAATCTGCAGTTGTTGTCAACAAGCTTTTTGTGACGCCCGGACTGAATATGACTGCACAATCATGCTTGGATGTTGTGAAAGGAACCGTTCCCACTACCTACACGCATCGCCTAGGCAAAGAGCTCATTGGTTACATTGACTGGCTTTCCCTCATGCAGGATGTGGTCAACCTTGAGACACAAGACCTCATTACCACAACAGGCAGCAAAAAGCCTATTGGCAGCAGATGGTTCAAAGGCAGCAACCATTTTGCTGCGCATGACCTGTTGGAGGCCAATGAGGAGGACTATGCAAACGACCCCACTCTTGGTGACGACCAAGAACAGGACCCTGACACGGCCTCCTCTTCAGCCCATGACTCTGCTGTGAATAATGAAGAAGAAAAATTAGATGCCTTTAGAAAGTCTGCCAACGCCTGGAAGGGCTCTCGCTCAACGGATCAAAGGTATGTCGCGGATAACAGGTTGATGACTCCCAAGAGCTCATATCGACGGAGTCGTTTGGCACCTCATCATCTTGGGGTACTTACACAATAATGTGTAGGCGCGAAGCTGGATATATGCCGGGAACTCCGCCGAGTATCCGACCAAATGACAAATGTGTCGGTGTGGACAATCAGCAAGGAAGTAAAGGGACCAAACCAGAATTCAGGGAAGAACTATGAACAACTTCCCAAGGGAGTCAAAATCCCAGCGAAACCGGAGGATGCAGCCGCTAAACCGTGGGTTGACCTCTACATCACTGAAAATGATTGGAGGATTAGGCCCAAGACAGGGTTATGCTTGCATTCACAGGTACCGAACCACAAAGTACACGAATGTTATATGCTGCAGGGAAACCCGAATGGGGTGTTAAGTTGACATCAGCATCCTCTACGGCAAGGGAGGATGAACATGATGCAGATCAGCAACCCTCTCTTGAAGCCAGCCTTGGGGGGAGTCTGAGACGGTAGACTTTCACTATCACTTGGAGCATTGCGCTGAGATGAAACATCAACGTGCTCAAGGGACAGTGAAGTTAATCTTCTTCAAACTTCTCATAAACCACCGCTATCCCCGTGCCTTGATTGACTATGGTGCGGCAACTAACTTCATGTCACCACACGGGATCTGCGAAGTGGGCTTGGGAATGAAGCAAGTGGCTTTGCAGAACACTTGCCAGTCTCAAGGAGGCAATAAATGCATGCAGTCAAAAGTGTGTGCACTACCTTTGACAAGGACAAGATAGTCACCCACGCTTTGAAGTTCAAGTCCTTCGACGCAGTCCTTGGCTTGGGCTGGCTGCAGGCCCAATGCGAATGGACCAAGTGGAAGGAGCCACTTTTCATGGTAAAAAATGCTTAAGGGAACGAGCTTCCCGTCCTCTTGTATGAGAAGCATGAGTCCCAAACGACTTTTCTCAATGCCATGCAGTTTTCCAAGAAGTGGCGCAAGCACAAAGAGGATGAACAAATGTATGTTGCCTATGTTCGCCCTACTCATGTAACATTGCACACGAAGACACCGCTGCTCAATGATGCTTACCGGTATGTTGGATCGAGGGGACGGTAGGTTCTAATTGATGCTCAACTGGAAACACAACCATACCCACTGTTCATACATCTGCAACATAGTTTTGTTTTTATTATTGATTAGTTGGTTGACAGCTGCTAACACCTCACAGACAGATTAGAGTAGGACTGTTGTATACTACCATAGCCAGTTCTATCTAATGTTGCTGTCAGTGGACTAATCACAATATAACTAAAACTATGTTGACTGTCTTTTGAGAATGTTGTAGGCTGCCACTTGATCGGTCAAGTAGGGGGCCTGCCAGACACAATTATTTTTAGAAAATTAGGTGTCGGTCAGACACATGCTGCGGTAGGACTCCACTAGGGGGTTGTAGTGCAGACAGTGTTTGTCTAACTGATAAGTGGGTCAGACACCGATGAGGCTAGAGTTGACAATAGGAGACTAACACGTTTGAGGGCACTTAGGGTCCCGCACGTGTTCCGGACCCTACAACCGGGTGACGAAGCACGGCTTCGTGCCGAACGTAGAGCCCGTGCTCTTGCAGCAGTGTTGGCAGCAGCAAACGAAGCAGCTAGAGAGCAGGCAGCAGCAGCCAGAGCAGCAGCAATGGCCAATGGCGCAGGCTCTGCTGCGTCCTCGTCTGGGACCCAGTTGGGAATGCCCCTTGGGCCCACGGGTACTTCCGATTCAATGAGTTCTGGTCAGTCTACAAGTCAAACGGCGGGCTCGCAGTTAAGCCCGTTGACCCCACGCGGCAGGGAGCTCTTAGAGCTCCAACAAGTCGAAAGGATCCGCGAGCGGTTAGAAAGGGAACTGAAGCAAGCAACTGATAGAGAAAGAGAAATTAAAAATAGGACAGCCAGGCTTGAGGCAGACAAAGCTGCACTAGAGGGTTTGGATGAGTCAGCCTTGTCTGACCAAATGAAAATACTGAACAACAATATGTTGTCGTTGCATGCGCATGTGGACAGCAGACTGGACTTTATGCAAAACTCTCTAGACCAGATCTTGGACCTTTTGCAAAGGCCAGGATTCAGGCCAGCAGCACAGTCGTCGTTGCCGTTAACAGCGATGTCAGGCCCCTTTCCGGTACAAGCTGGCACACAGCCAAGTTGTACGTCTGCAGTAGTCTCACAAACTGTTGCTTCTTCTTCTTCTGGGTCAGCGATGGTAGCTACACCACCGCAACAACATGTTCCTCAACAGGGACAACAACAAGGTAAATGGTATCCAAAGACCCCTATGAAACCGCCTCTTGCCTTCTCAGGAGAAAAGAAGGACGAGGAACTCAACACATGGTTGAGAACGGTTCCAGTATGGGTAAAGGCGAAGAGGACTTTGCAGGAGGAAGAGGTGATTACTGTTGCATCTTACGTTGAGGGTAAGGCAGCCAAATGGCTGGATGGTTTAGTTTCAAAGGCCGGGTACGAACGACGCATGGCGGACTGGGCTAAGACCATTACGTTAGACCAGTTCTTAGAAATGGTAGAAGCTCGTTGGCACAATCCACAGCAGGCACAAATTGCCACTGATGCGATAAACAAACTAGACCAAAGAAAGTTCAAGTCAGTCAGAGAGCTTACGACTACCGTAGAGAGCCTCATCGTTGTTCCAGGCATAAACTACGATGACCAATTCTTGTTGACCACGTTTGTGAGATGTCTCCCAGAGAATCTCAGAAATTTGCTGGCCAGCGAGGCCCGCCTTGAGTATCACTCATTTAAGACCTTGTCTAGAAAAGCCTGAGATTTAGAGGCCACTCTAGGAAGTGCTCAACCTTCTTCAGTTGGCGCGAGGAAGAAGAGGAGTCCACATGAATGGAAGAAGAAGGGGAGCAAATTGATGATGGTTGACTCCGATGGGACTCAAACGGAGATCGACGAGCTCACAGACCTGTTGGACTACATAGAGTACGACGGCAAGGAGATCGCTGAGGGTAGCACCCTCGCCGCAGTAGTTAAGACTAAGGCTGGTGGCCGAGGTAAGGGCCATCAAAAGAGTCAAGGGCAGGCCGCCTCCAATCAGACCAAAGTTGCTGATTGGGTCAAGGCAGGTCTTGATCAAGAAGTGTGGCGGGACCGAAGAGTGCGTGGTGCTGGCATTAACTGTGGCGAATACGGACACACCCAGTACAAATGCAAGAACGCAAAGGTAACGCAAAAGATACCTCCTAAGATGGGGGCACCTTCTTCCCAAGCTTCTAGCTCGGGAAACACGTGAGGCCGGTGGAAGTTTTAGCTGCTTCTACTCATGGTGAAGTGGGCCAGATACCCTCCCCACTTCATGAGATGGCCATAGCTAATGACTCTTTAGTCACCTTGCAAACTAATCCAGACCAAACTATGCTCTGTACGTTGGATGTGTCTGAAGCCTTAGAAGATTTGGAAAGTGAGTGGTCAAACAAGGACCCTCGCGAATCTTGGGTGRCACTAAGGAAAGGTCCTAGAGGGGAACATTTCGTWGTGGAAGYWGATGTAGGAGGCCGCAAATGTGGTGCCTTCATAGACATCGGCTCCACGCGRAACTATATAAGTCGCRACTGTTTGGAAAGGCYGCRCCTACAGGACCGGGTACAACACCTTAGTAGACYYGTAGCATCTACTTTGGCCAATAAGGAGCGYATGATTGTCACAGACTAYATYAMGRATRTAGTCTGCACCTTCTCCTATGGAGGAGKGRAACTTAATCACAAGATTTCRTTCCTAGTTAGCGACGACTTACCATTCGACATGTTGTTAGGAATGTACTACCTTGAGGTTGCCAAGCCCCAGTTTGAYTGGGACAARAAGGTGYWRAAGCATAAGTTGCCTAGTGGAAGAACAGTGAGACTGACTAAKTTTAAASCCWGTAGTATAATCGATACCTATGGCWGCTTGTGCGCATCARCRTTCTACAACTACTACAAAYAGAACCAAGAGGAGGGTATGTACCTAGTGTATGTCTCTGAGAAAGGGGTGGTCATTAAAACACCCCCAGAGATARAACACRTCGTTGCTAAGTTCCCTGATYTGTTCAYGGAGCCTACAKGARTCGTAGAAAGGGAGGTTGTCCACGCCATAGAAATCATTCYAGGGAGTAAAACCCCAAAGGGAAGGATCTATAGGATGGCTYCGGCCGAGTTGGATGAACTTYGGCGACAACTGAAAGAGCTGACAGAGAARGGATGGATCCGRCCGAGTACTTCCCCCTACGGATYGCCAGTACTATTTGTACCAAAGAAGGGGGGTACATTGAGGATGTGCATTGAYTATAGAGGCCTCAATGCCATCACAGTGAARAACGCAGAGCCTCKACCTCGCATAGACGACCTATTGGATAGGGTGCARGGATGTAAGTACTATAGTAAGATAGACTTRAAGTWCGGCTACCATCAGATCGCAATRAGACCCRAGGATCAGCACAAGACTGCTTTTCAGACCAGATACGGTCTGTATGAGTTTGTAGTGATGCCCTTTGGCCTTTGCAATGCGCCGGGTACATTCCAGCACGCTATGAATAGGATCTTTCATGACCACTTAGATAAGTTTGTCGTTGTCTACTTGGACGATATTCTTATCTTCAGTAAGTCTGTCGAAGAGCATGCACAACATGTTGAGACTGTACTCTCACTCTTGCGACAACACAAGTATAAGGTCAACCTAGAGAAGTGTGAGTTCGGACGTACTAAAATCTTATACTTGGGTCATGAAGTATCCGCGGAAGGGATTAGGTCGGAAGATGCGAAGGAGGCTAGTATAAGGGTCTGGCCACGACCTCAGACAGTTACTGAGGTCAGATCTTTCTTAGGAATGTGCGGCTATTATAGGAACTTTGTGAAAAATTATTCCACAGTCGCCTCTCCTTTGACAGATCTAACTCGACTTGACACGCCGTGGGACTGGAGTGATGAGTGCGAGGCTGCTTTCAAACGATTGAAGCATGCACTCATGAATCATAAGGTTCTCATGGTGCCCGATCCTCAAAAGCCATTCATAGTGACCACTGACGCAAGCCAATACGGTATTGGCGCGGTGTTGGCTCAGCAGGATGGGAAGAAGTTGAGACCGATTGAGTACATGAGCAAGAAAATGCCATAAAAGAAACTGGCAAAGTCCACCTACGAAAGGGAACTCTATGCTCTTTACAAAGCACTTGTCCATTGGAGGCACTTCTTGTTGGGACGGTTTTTCTACTTGAGAACTGACCATCAGACCCTCAAATGGATCAAGACTCAACCGGCTCTCTCTGATGCACTTAAGCGATGGATTGAGGTCATAGATCAATATGACTTCAAGCTTGAGTATATGAAGGGAGAGTACAACAAGGTTGCAGATGCGCTGTCCCGTAGAGCAGACTACCTAGGGGCGCTAGTTTCTGAGTTTGGTGTATCTCAGGAAGTAACTCAATCGTTGGTGGGAGCCTATCAGGAAGACCCTGTCATGATGGACATCATTTGCAAACTTCAGGCAAAAGACAAGGCCACAGAGAACGAGTTTGTGATGGTGGATGGGTTACTCTTTCTTGATAAGGCCGGGTGTAAAAGGTTAGTAGTTCCATCGAGTGAGAGTTTGCGTAGTTTATTTCTAGGGGAATCTCATGACGCAACTGGACACTTCGACTACAAAAAGACAAGTGCCAATCTGGTACAGCGATTTTGGTGGCCTGGAATGCTAGATGACGCAAAGAAGTATGTAGAGACCTGTCAGGTCTGTCAGCGGGACAAGCCGCGAACTCAAGCACCGCTTGGGTTGCTGAAGCCCTTACCTATCCCCGCTGGTCCTGGCCAGAGTGTTTCCATGGACTTCATGGATACCCTGGTGACCAGTAGGAGTGGCAAGAGGCACATTTTCGTCATCATCGATCGATTCACCAAATACGCTAGACTAATTGCCATGCCAGAGACAACAAGGACTGACCACGTCATCAAATTGTTTATGGACAACTGGGTACGTGATTTTGGACTACCAAAGTCAATTGTTAGTGATAGAGATGTCTGATTCACAAGTGAGCTGTGGAAGAAGACTGTTGAACATATGGGCAGTCAACTTCAAATGACTTCAGGGAATCATCCCAAAGCCAATAGACGGGTCGAACAGTTGAACAGAGTTGTACAACACTTGCTGAGGCATTACATCAAGCCCAGCCAGGATGACTGGGATGAGAAGTTGCCTCTCATCGCCAGCCTATACAACAACGCTGTACACAGCAGTACCGGCGTTAGTCCTAATCAGCTACACTTGGGATGGAAGCCTATATCAGCTCTGGACTTCCTCCTACCTGAAAACCGACCCTCTGCAACTCCAGGCACACTTGAGTATGGTGTGCAGTATGAGAAGTTGCTGCAGCAAGTTGTCGAGCACATCAAGAAAGCTCAGCAAGCAATGATTAATTCTGAGAACAAGCATCGACAATAGTCCTCATTTCAGGTAGGGGAACGTGTCTAGGTCAAGGCTAGTGAGCTAGGACAGGAATTCGGGATCTCTTGTAAACTAATGCCTCAGTATTTTGGTCCCTGGGAAGTCCTGGATGTAGTGGGGGATGAGATGGATGGTCCTACCTATGTTATCCGTATCCTTGGACACCTACGCACTCACCCTGTCTTTCATGCCTCAAAGCTTGCACCTTTCGCTGAGACAGATCAATTCCCTTCAAGGAGATCGATGCTGCCCCCAACCATGGATGGTCAAGTGGACATCGACGACATTGTGGATCACAGRGATMTRCCTGTTCMRAAGCCATTGGGTAGAGGAAGACCTCCAAAACCCAAGCGGGAGTATCGCGTCAGATTCAGGCATCATACAGATCCAAAGGAAGATCAATGGTTCACCAGAGAGGAACTGATTGACACAGCTCCTCAAGTGGTGGCATAATATGAGAGAATGTTAAAAGGGAAGGCACCTGCGAAGTAAGCATCTCAGCGGACTTTCGAAGCTAAGGGGGATGGAATGTGAGGATTGAGCCCTCAAGAAGGGGCCTTGCCATGATGTACATGCTCTGGGCTAAGGCCCCAGCAAGCCTCGTGCCCGCCCTAAGTGAAGGCGGGCCAGCAAATCAACCAGAGCCCTCGGTGCAAACATTTCACGAAGTGGGGTCCATATAGTTGCAGCACGCCGGTTGGTTGGAGTGCACCGAGTATCGGAGCTCTGCAAATGCAAACACCCAGGGCCCCAAAGTTGGTTAGGCCCTGGGCACATAAACATGAGGCCGACAATGCATGCTGGATATAGAGGCCAAAAATGCCAATGGGAAACCGGTCCACTATCTGAATCTGGCCGCAGGCCTTGATGAAAGAGGCGCAACTGCATCCCCTGGGCCCCAACCACATCGGGCCTGGGTACAGGTACTGGGGCCCACGCACAGGCTCAAGGGAGGCCGCCCACACGCAACACTGGCATATAGGCAGGGAGGGCGAGTGGGCAGGGATCTTGGCTATTGCGGGCAATGCCGGCACGTTGCGCGTTTGTGAGGTGCTGTGGTGCGCTAGGCTGAGGAAGGCAGGCAAGCGCTAGGCGGTAGAGCGCTGCCTGGGCGCAAGGCGCTGGCGGCCATAGCTGGGCTGCCTGAGGGCGCAGAGGAGGAAGGGCGAAGGTGGTTCTTCGGAGGTGAAGGGCGCTGTGTGGGATAACAAGGGAGAGTGTGAGTGAAGAGGGAGACGTACCTGGTGGAGATGGGAGGTCGGCATTGGTGTTGACATCGTCACTCGCTGGTCGTCAAGTTGTCTGGTTGCTTTCATACTGTAGTTGTAGTGATAGGCTGCAGAGTAGGTAGGGCGCCTGGAGCCATTCAAGAGAGAGAGCTACATTGGGTTATGTTGTTGGTGTTGCCCTGTTGGGCTTGGACATTGACTCACGATTTTCTGTATCGTTCTCAAATGGATGGTTACTCGGTTCCATTGTGCTATCTGCTCTTGCTTTGACTACTTGGACTTCAGTGTGATTTTGCAATTTGGATTTTTGTGCTTCGTCCATATTCATGTTCCTTGCAATTTCAAATCAATTTTAAATAAAATAAAATATCTAAGGAATAAATGACTCATGAAGTAAATCAAGGGTGAAACGATCCTATCTATGATTGATTAGGTGGTAGCGTAGTAGGTAGCGTTAAAAAGGGGGGGGGG
>BFEA01000460.1:993547-1036348 GCA_003427395.1 Chara braunii | reverse complement strand
GGGGGAAGAGGGCTCGAGGTCGGGATCGGGAGGTAGGGAGGGGGAATGAGATCGCGTCGGGGGAAAAGTCGTACGCGGGGAAAAAAAACGACGCACGGGCGGCGGGGAGGGGGGGACAGGGGAAGGAAAAGATCACACGGAATGGTGGCGAACCAGAGCGGGCAATGATGAGGGTGGCAGGGAGACGAAGGGAGGAAGAGGAAGGAGAGGAGAAGAGGGGGAGAGGGAAGAATGAGAGTGATGAAGAAGAGGGAGGAGAAAAAAAGCAAGGACGGCGAGGAGGAGGAAGAAGAATTTGACGACTATGACGAGGAGGTGAGAAAGAAACGAGGAGGAAGGAGAAGGGAGAAGAAAAAGGAAAGGAAAAAAAATGTTGGTCACTTACCTGCGCGTCAACTTCGGGATCGATCACGTAGCAATGACGCTGAGGACGAGGTGTTGCTGACGTGGCGATAGTGATGACGGCAGGTACGAGGCGTTGATGTGGCAGGGATGACAACGACGATGGCGCTGACGTGGTGGAGCTGGAGGCAATGATGATTGTGACGATGTCGATGACATAGCAAAGCCAGAACAGGGAGGGATGGAGGGCTGTTTGCCGCTCCGATATCAGTGTGAATAGGCAGAGGCAAAGCAACGAGGTGGGAGAGAGCGGGAGAGTGAGAGCAGACACACAAGCTCACTCAACTCGACGGAGACTCGACACATCTCGACGGACGTGGACGCAGACACAAAGTGCAAAAGTCGCAATATCGCAATCTTGGATTCCGAACACAATGTTGCAAGTCACACTGAACCACAAGCACTGAGGCTGAAAACTGTGTGCCCGGACTGGGTTTGAGTTCAGTCTTAAGTACGGGACTCAAGTTGAGTCCCAAGGGCAGACGGTGTGAGCCTGGGCGCCAGAATGCCGAATGGCGCCAAGTATCAAAATCCGAAAGTGCCAGAGGAGTTTGAGAACGGGCGCAAACTGTAGAGGGCGCCAACGGTCAGGAACCGAAGATCAGGAACTCAAAGATAAAATAGCAGCCTGGCGGGTGGTAACCCGCGGACCAGGGATCGAGCCCTGGATGAGTCCGTAACACCATCACTTGCATTCATTCTCACTACTGGCGCAAACCAATACGAAATTGGCACCGTACTCCAGCAAAACAATGGAGAGGGATACCGGCCCGTCGAGTTCTGGTCTTGCAGGTTTCCTAGCAAGAAGGTCGCCGCATCGACGTATGAACACAAATTGTTTGCTTTGTTAGAAGCATTGAACCACTAAGGACACTCTCCTACGAAGGCACTTCAAAGTCTACTTCTATCACGAGTCCCTCGTTGGCTGAAAACCGACCCCTAACTTGACTAGGTGGGCTGGGGAGATAAATTACTCCGACTTTGAGTTGAAAGCAGTCAAGGGTTATTACAACGCTATCGTCGACTCGGTGCCATCGTGACGTACCTCGATGCAAGCTCCAAACTTCAGCAGCAGATCAAGGCTACATATGCTGACGACCCCATTTGCAGCAAGCTGATTAAACCTCCAGTTCACAGGTACCTAAATTGACGAACCAAAAGTTGCACGTTTCCAAGCCTGACTGCTACAGTAACAGGCTGAAAAGAAAAATTTTGGGGTCCTGGTACCAGCCTACCATTAAACTCGAGTGTTGTACCTCGTGCCAGCAGATGGCACCCAAAAGACGAGCGGAAAAAAAAAAAAAACAAACAAACTAAATCCAGATCAATGATGCACAGAGGTTGTTGCCGTTTCATAAAAGAAACATAAAAGAGATGTGGGGGAAGCCATCTGACCTAGAAAGAGATGCGGGCATTGCGGGGGAAGCCATCTGAACTAGAAAGAGATGTGGGGGAAGCCATCTGACCTAGGGCATACTTACAATAGTACCGTCCGGAATGGATCTGACCACTATCATGGCCAAATCATTGTCTTTTTCTTTTCTTTTTTTTTTTCCTTTGTCTGTCTTGTAGTGCCCTGCCAGCGAGGCAGGACATGTTCCACCTTCTCAGGAAAGGCCCTCACTGAGGGCATACTCGCACCAGTACTTTCCAGACTGTATCTGACCACTATCATGGGTATATCTTTCATTCCCCTTTTCTTTTGCCCTCCTATTTACATTGTTAAGAATACCCACCATCATGGCCATTCTCAAAATGCAGTTTGCATATAACAACTCGATGCACTTGTTTACCGCACGCACCCCTAATGAACTGCACAGAGGTTGGCAACCCCAACATCCAATTGACTGCTTGAATTCAGATCAGATTCAAAGACTGCCCCCTTCTACAAGGAAATTTGCCATTCAATACGAGAAGGATCTAGAACAGGTCAAGAAGAAACTCCAGCACCAGATGGTAGAAGAAACTAACAAGCATCGGCGACCATCATAGTTTGCAGTCGGGGACTTGGTCCGAGTCCATTCTGGAAGAAGGGATGTCGCAAAAACTGTTACCAGTGTATAGGGGACCATGTCAAGGGAGAAGCAGATGGTCCATCCTACACTGCTGAGATTCCGCCCCACCTGCGCACATACCCAGTTTTCCACGCATCTAAGTTGCTTCCCTGCATTACGAACGACCAACTTCCCTCCCAATGTTCCATGATTCCACCAGATATGGACGAAGGTTATGATGTAGACCAAATAGTAGCCGAAGATACTTTCTGCACAGGTTGCAGAGGAAGGGCACAGCGGCAATACAAGGTCAGGTTTGCGTACTGTGCGGAATGTGCCCTCACGGGGCCCTAGCCAAGATACACATGATATGTGTTCTGGCCTCCAGCAAGCATCGTGCCCCCCCTAAGTGAAGGCGGCCCTGAATATCCACAAGAGGCCCTTATCTCAGCATTTTCCAACGTGGGTATCAGAGAGTTGCAGCACACAAGTTGGATTAAGTGCGATGTGAGCCTATCCCTGGGCTCCCTCCAAAAACAGCAGCTGAGTCAAGCAATTGAGCCCAGGGCCGGGTGGTTGCGCCCTAGGCACACGCAGCGTGAGGCCAACACATCACGAAGTGGCCACGGGCGAATCAGAATGCAGCATTGTCGTCACAGACGCCCACCGAGCCAATGAGAAGACGACAAACACTTGAAGCCTGGAGGCTGCCTGTACGTGCCCAACCAAAAAGGGCCCAACCCCCCAACTGTCGAACAGGGCCTGGATGCAGACACTAGGGCCCGACTGGAAGCTACTGGGAGTCTCCTCAGCCAAGCCACGCAGCCAAACAGGGCCGCGACTTCCATATACTAAGGTGTTTGTCCAGAGGGAGGGGAATCAGGCCTCAACAGGCGATGCGGACACGCTGCTGCAAAAGTGTCTGCATATGCGCTGCTGGCTGGGGCGCACGAGGGCGCTATGAGGTGAGCGGGGCGCTGCAGGGGCACTTGCGCTTCGGAACATGACTCAGAACATGACGGCGGCGACCACGCGGAACATGACTCGGAACATGTTCCTTGGAAAGCCGCCGCGTGGTCGCGCGGGTGATGGACGAAGGTTGTCTTCGGGTAGGAGGCGCATGACTGGGTGCTCAAGGTCTGATGAGGGGAGGAGAGAGAACGTACCTGGTGTATGTGGGAGGTCGACATTGGTGTTGCCGTCATGTACATTGGTCTTCAACGTCGGAGTGATCCTGTTGTAAGAATATAGATAGGCTAGATAGGCTCAGTAAGTAGGCTGGGTGTTGGGCACCAGACACAAATGAGCGACATTGGATAATTTGTTGGTGAGGCCCGAGGGTGATAACATTGACGGACGAGTTCACTGCTTTACTCTTATTTGGATGGAATCTTGGTGCATTTGAGCTCTGTGCTTGGTACATGACTATCCGGACATGTGTGATTTTGCAACTTGGTTTTCTGTCTATCGCTCTCGCTCATATTCCTTGCAATTTAGTATCGGAGCTGGTTCGAAATCGCCATTATTTGGCGCTGGCGACATTGCTACTTGGTGCGCTGACGATGCTTTCTACAGAGTAAGGATACAGTGGGGCTGGCATGAATAGCCACTCCCCGATAGAGGGGAATTGGCCGGAAGGTTGTGGCACAGTGTGGGGGCTGTGGTGACAGCGGATGTATGTGTGATGATGAGAGCATGCTGATGTGGCATTTTGGTTGAGGTGTCACTGCATTATCGATGGTACCGAGGCTACGACCTGTCGTCAAAATGCACGTCTGTTATGACCCTGGCCAATTTCGAGATGCACATCCACTGGAAAGTACAATGCCATCCAATTGCAGAAAGAAATGAATGAGCTTGAGAGGAGAGAGAGGAGTAGAAGAAGAAGAAGAAGTAAGAAAGAAGAAGAAGAAGATGTACACCAGCAAAGACAATGACAAGGCTCTTCTTCTTCGCCCAACAATCTCCTCCTCCTTATCTCCCCCTTCTCTTATTCATACAAGAAATAATAATACAATGTTGAATGACTGGTCCAGAATCATGTCCGAGTCCCTTTTCTACTGCAGGTATCACTCATGGTCCACCATAGCCATGGCCGCCTCTCCCACTCTTCACTCTCATAGGCCGAGGCTATGGTGGACTACTAGGCCTTGCTCAGACGTCCAAAAGACAACCCAAAGATGTCCAAAGGACAACCCAAAGCAGCTATGGCTGCTCAAGCTCTGGCCGCCATGCCCAACCCTGCCTTGAAGCTTCTTGGTGTGGCTCTCCCCGACTGGGGACTCCTTGCTGCAGCGCCCACCAATGTGATGAAGATGGCTGCCACCATAGCCAGGTAAGTACCCCCGACGCTCCTCCCCCTTCCTCCTTCCTCCCTCTAGTCCTTCTTCTTCCTCCCTAGCAGCGCAACTCCAGCCCAGCGTTGCTCCCTCCAGCGCTCCACCAGTGTGTCGCCAAACTTGCACACCGAAAAAGAGGCCTGGTCTTCCGCCCGGCCGGAAGATATAGTGGCCTGCTTTGCCTCTTGGGCGGTGACTTCCAGACCGCTGGCCTTCCCAAGCAATCGGTACCTCCTCCTCCTATTGGAGGGAACATCATTGCAGACTCTGATATTGCCCCTACAGGCCCTAGACTCAGACTGGTACCCGCTAGACCTAGCCTACACTACCGGCCTCTAAAAATGCCACTTTCGTCTTCTTCTGCTCGGCCTCCGGTACCTGCATATTTACCCCCCTGCCGGGTGCAGTACCCGCCTACGTGCTACTTGAGTGCTTTTTTCCCGCTGCAACCCTTCGAAGCCACGGCCACAGGTAAGTATCGGCCCTAAGGGCCCAACGAACGAACAAGTGCCCAGGCGGGCCACACACTCACACTCATACCAACCAGCACTCAGACAGGCACGGTCACACACGCAAGCCAACCAGCACTCAGACAGACATGCAGTCTAGCAAGCACACACACACAGACTTAGCAGGCGGGGAACTCGGTAGGGCAAAAACTCAGAAATCAGCTGTGTGTTTCAGTCCGTGTTTGAACGGGTTATCACACGTCGGCTTAATTGGTGAGAAATTTGTGGTTGAGGGCAGCTATCTTCATGTACGTTGTTCCCTTACCTTATCTTCCCTCTCAATCTCTTCCTATCGTTAGGAAGTGAGTTCAACTTGAGTGTCCTCTTTTGGTTAGCGCTCTACCTTAAGAGTCAGCATTCTTCCTGGTGGCTAATCTGGCAGGAGAGGACGGTGCCTCTGAAGGCCCTGGTCGAAGCACGGATCACGGTCACCATGCCAACCCATGGGAGTAGTACACAGGCCATGTTGCTTTGTCCTTTGAGCTCTTCGCTGCGCCAATTGAGGGAACGTGGACTGACCAGTCCTTTGCAAAACGCGTACCAGACCGTCTATAAATATTTCTGGCAGGGATCTGTTCTGAATACTGACTGTGATAGTCGTCCTGGCTGTGACGTTAAATAATTCCTTAGCACCTTGGGGGTTGTTCGTAAATTGCCTCTTGGTCAGCCAGATCAGTCGGATGGAAGGCTCGTTGCACGCAAGGATAAACAAAGGGCAATGCTGATCATAAGCGAGTTCCTGGGCACAGGGGTGGGGACGTTAATGCACGCCTTAGACACCGCTGCTTGATGATGCGGACAGGCATGTTGGATACAGCACAAGGACGGTTCCAATTGGTGCTCAATTACCATCACAATTATTTCCATTGTGCATACATCTGCGCACGTGATTTATTTTTAGTTTGATTAGTTGGTGGACAGACTGCTAAACACCTGACAGACAGCCTAGAACTATAGTGTTTTACCATTGGCAGTTTTGTTCAATGCTGCTGTGAGTGAAACTAATTGAAGTAGGATTAGATCATGTGCTCAGTCTGTGTATATGTTGTTGATACCTCTTGAACGATAGCCTAGGTGACTTGCCGGTTTTTTTTTTTTTTTTTTTTTCCGACGTCGAAGGCTCCATCTATTGGTGGGGAGCTACACCTGCTGGAAATCGGGTCCAGGATCCCTGTACAATGATGAAAATGTATCTGCTGGAAATCGGGTCCAGCGTCCCTATACAATGGTGTGAGTGTATGTGCTGGAAAACCGGGACGCTCCAGCGTCCCTATGCAGAACTATGTTGATATCTCCAACAATCAATGTATGCACGTTGAGCAGTATATGTCAGATGATTGGAGACCCTATCCCTTTGATCTACTGTATCTCCAAAACAATCTGAGGCATGGATCCCTATCTTCTCTATTCGGCGGAACCCTTTTTTTTTCTTCTTTTTTTTTTTTAACATGCTCCAATCTATTCGTGGGGAGCAGCACATGCTGGGAATCGGGCTCAGCGTCCCATATGAAGACAAAGAGAAAAGATTTATGAACAAATTGAAGTACCGGGGCCATTACCCGGTTTCGGCTTGAGAGTATCCTCCAAGATCATAAACAAACTGCTGAGAATCGGGATAGATGATGAGAAAACTACGAATATAGATGGTGAGAAAAACTACGAATCCTTTTTTACGATCGCTAAACACCTCCTGAAATCCACCCGCAATTCTCCGAACACTCAAGTATCTAAGGGAATTCCAACAGATCATAACAAAGCTCACCAAAACTGACTTATTCTCTGACAAACTCATCCAGGCCTCACGCCCCCTATCCGCTAGGTTACAGAGCAACGCGACTCACTCCAGCTCCGACCAGTGTCGTCCTGTGTCAGCAACCCCCAACTGTCCCTTAGGATGCCCCCACATAGCATCCCCAGATCTCTCTACAAGGACTCATGCCCTCACCTTCCGCAAGTTACAGGGCATCACCCTGGCTCTGGCCATCGTCGTTCTGGCATGGAACAACCACGGATCCTGAATATAACAGTCTAATTCCAGTGCAGCTTTGTAAAAACCACCAACAGTCCCTCAAAGTCCTGCGAGATTCTTCAAACTACCAGGAAATAACAAGGGTGCATGTTTTGAATATTCCAAGAAGAATCAAAAAAGGTCCCAACCAAATTCAAGCAAAGGATATAGAAATCCCCCCCTTTCCCCTTATCCCCCTGCCCCACCGCTAAGGACCGCCCCTGAATACAAGCAGTCCTCATCGGCCCCAACTTGGGACAGACCCATTTCCCCCCCTACTCCCACAAAGGCATCCAGTTCCCACCCAAAGTATGCCTCTGCCAACCCCTTGCCCTTATCTGCCTCCGCTAGGATATGATGCCAACCCATACATCTCCCCCAGCCCCAGAATAGAGCATCCCCCAAAATCTGCCCCGTCTCCCTTCAGGGCAATCACCTCCCTCCTTGTGAAGCCCCTGCAGAGTACAGCTCTCCCCCAACCCACCCCCTCACTAGAAGTAATTTGTTTACACTAAAGAGGAGAACCAAAATTCCGAACGTTGCTGTAGATTATTTCCCCCCCTCCCCTACATCTCCCCCTATCCCTCCGCTGCCTCCACCGAAAAGGACTGCCCTCATCACAAGCTCTCCTTATCGGCCCCAACTTGGGATATACCTGCTTCCTCCCCCTACTTCCACTAAGGCATCCAGTTCCACCCAAAGTATGCCTCAGCCACCTCCTCACCTCTATCTGCCTCCGCTGGGATACGATGCCAACCCATACATCTCTCCCAGCCCCAGAATAGGGCAAACCCTAAAAATCTGGCCCCACTCCCTCCAGGGCATTTCACCCCCCACCTTCTGAAGCCCATGCGGAGTAGAGCTCTCCTCCTTAAAACCCCAACCCCCCACCCACACWAAAATAATTCATTAATGCGCCCGAAGGGGAACCAGAAATTAATAGTGGAGAAAAGAAAAAACGAGCCTCAAGAGTTTTAGGAACTCAAATTCCTAAGATATGAGTGGAAGAATAGGAAATTTCTGAGAATTGTGATGAAGAAAGGTAGATGAGAGTTTTCTTTTTTTGGATTTGCTGATAACGATGAACAGCATCCTGAAGATGATGATGACAACCAACTCACCTGCTGATGTGAAAGGCAAACAAGGCCTTGTAAAGCAGCATCTAATGATAACAAAATGATGATGATGATAATAATGATAAGAATGAAGACAGAATGATGTTGTTGATCATACTGAAGAACAGTACCAACAGCGCCCTATGATTTACAAATTGATGATGGTGATGATGATGATGATGTTGATGATGTCGATGACGATGATGATGTCGATGCTGATGATGATGATGATGACGCACCGCGCCCTAGTGATGATGATGGTGAGCAGCTTCGCCAACAGCGCCTTATGATGGTGAACTATTGATGATGGTAATGATACTTGCGTAATGACAATGATGATGATGATAACGAGCAACCCCAGTGGCGCCCTATGAAGACACAACGATGACGATGATCATCATGATGAGCAGCGTGGATAATGACGCCACCCATGCCTTGATGATGACGAGCAGCGTGGATAATGACGCCACCCATGCCTTGATGATGAGCAACCCCAGTGGCGCCCTATGAAGACACAACAATGACGATGATCATCATGATGAGCAGCGTGGATGATCATCCCAGTGACGCCACCCATGACGCCACCCATGCCTTGACGAGTGGCACCCTGATGATGATGATAATAACGACCCTGATGCTGATGACGAACCATTACCGTGATGATGATGTCGAACCGCGCCCTGTTGATGATGATGGTGATGATGATGATGACGACAAGCAGCACCCTGATAATGATGACGAACCCTGACTGTGATGATGGTGTCAAACTGCGCCCTGTTGATGATGGTGCTGGTGATTATCAGCGGCCCGTTGCTGATGCCGCACAACGCCCTGATTATGCTTACACACCCACTTCCTCATGATTGCAGTCACCACTGCAATCGCACTTCAGTTTACCAAGGGTTGACTCCACTGTCCTCCACCGGCGTTTACATAGCCAACGCCTCCCAGGCCATATGCCACGTGCAAAACTGCAGCAGCAATGGAGTGAAACGTGGAACTCCCAGAAGAAAAATCCAACGGGAGTCAGTCCATCCGCCACATCAGCCTGTGACGTGGTGTGGACAAGCGCCACCGATCACCTGCGCGTGCGCAAAGCGCCTAGTTGAGAGAAGAGATGGCGGTCGTCGTTGCCGCTCGCCTTCACCATGGCCCACCTGTGCGCTGCCCCAGCCCAGGGCGGGTGCGGCGCTCCCGATAGCGCCACGACCCATTTTCAATTCGCGAGGGGACCTTCTATTTACCGTGAGTCTGACTTGCCGGATATTAATTTATCTCTTCTCTTTATTTATACCTTAAAGGAAAAAGCGGTCCGTGCGTGACGCTCCGAGTGGGCCCAGCGAAAATCAGGCTGGAAGGTCCGCGCGCGGTGCCGCAGGGGACCGAGGAGGGCGCGTCGGCTGGGACGGCAACAACGTTCAGGGGCGGCGTAGTGCGCGTCGGTTGGGGAGGCCGGCATGGAGAGGGGGCCGTGTGAGCATGTCGGGCCGGGGTGCGTAGTGAAATTCGGGCGTGGAGGCAGGGGACCGACGACGGCCCGTCGGTTGGGGAGGGCGGCAGTCCGTGTGTGAGTCTTCGTTCGTGTGCTGCCGATGAGCGCAACGGCAGTCAACTGGCGGGTGTTTGTGCCGGTGCGCAAAAAGCGCGGGCGTCGAGGGGGGTGGCACGGGTGTCGAGGGGGTAGGTCGAGGCGTTATAAAGGGAGCAGATGCGAGCTGTGTGTGAGGTGGAAAGGCGTACGCGTGAGCAGGCTGTGGTGCACACACGCGCGCGCGCGCGCGCGCGCGAGAGAGAGAGAGAGAGAGAGAGAGAGAGAGAGAGAGAGACACGAAAAAAAAAATAAGACGCCATTAGCAAGTGTTGCTGTGTGCCACGGCGTAGCCGTGGCGGGGTCCACTTGTTTTTATTTATTTTTCAACCCGGTTAGACACATGTTGTGGTAGGCCCCCGTCAGGGCACTAGTGCAGACAGCGTCTACCTAGCTGATGAGTGGACCAGGCAGTGGAAAGATAGAGCTGTAGGAAGAAGGGTGACATGTCAGGAGTCCCTTAGGATCTCAATTGTGCACCAAGCTTTATTACCTGAGGGAGAGAAGGCTATACGGCAAGAAGTAGTAGCTGAACATTTGCATAGGCCTAGAGAAGCTGCAGCAGCAGCCGAGCAATTGTTTGCAGCGTCAACAGCCACTGTAGCAGCTATGGCTACTTCCGCTGCTTCCTCTAGTCAGCAGACATTCGACATGCCGACCAGTTCGCAGTCCACGTCCAGCGGGATGGGACGAAGCAATTCTTCTAGTCAAATGGCGGGCTCGCAGTACAGCTCGCCACCTCCACACACAAGAGAGGTCATTGAACTCTGACAAGTGGAGTTTATCCCCTTACGGTTAGAAAAGGAACTTAGAGAAGCCACCAAAAGAGAAACAAAGATTAGAAATAGGAAAGCCAGACAAGAGAATAGGAGGGCAGACAAAGCTAGAATATCAGGGTTAGATGACAACGTCCTTGATGACACAAGCAAAATCCTCAAGGCAGGTCTACTGTCCATGCATGCTTTCATGGACAGCAAATTGGATGCTATCCAGGACACCCTTGACCAAATACTGCGTGCCATGCAGTGGATGGGAAGGGCTTTCACATCTCCAACATGCGGGTCAAGTTTTCGGCCCCCAGCTTTTCCATCACCGATCTCTTCACCAGTGATGACAGGTCCCACTATGTCTCAGTTTACCAGTTTACCAAGTGGTACTTCAACAGCAGCAGCACATACTGCTGCTTCTTCATCTTCAGGTCCAACGATTGGCGCTACACAGCAGCCGATCCCACCAGCGGGACAACAGCAGCCTTGTTACCCCAAGAATCCACCGAAACCACCCTCAACCTTTTCGGGTGATAAGAAGGATGAGGCTCTCGACACTTGGTTGAGGGACCAGTACTCGTAATAATGAGAGTTTTTCGGTTTTATTTTTTCTTCCCTTCTTCTTTGTGCAATGGACCACCCAGTTCACCACCAATGAGCGCACACAATCACACACCATTCATGAATGAGATCACACGAAGTTCACACTGAAGGCCAAAGAGGTAAGCGCAGTTTTATAATATCCAACAAATTATCATATGATAAATTGAGAGTTTTAATCGCAAACGCTTGACAGCGCAGATTCAAGTAACCAGTCGGTGTCTTTCCTATTGCTCTTCTCTCCTCTCTTGGTCTTCGCTCTGCCTACTATCTCCCTTTGTCTTCACTCCCTACTTGCATGCACTCACACTCTCTACTAGTCAGGACCAACTCCGAATACACCCACTGCTAGCTCTACAAACGCCTCTGAGGCCTACTACTAACCACTAGGCACAACCGCAACTATGGTTGCCTTCCCTCTATCAGCGTCGAGGCAGCTATGGTTGTTCCCTTTCTCTCCCTATTACAGTGCATCTCCCTGGCTCAGCGCTTCGCCCCTCACAATAGCGCACAAGTGCACCAACACTTCCACACTTCATGCGAATGAGCAATCTGCCTGAATGAGGAGGCTAGGTTGTCCTTATATTATCTTGAACCGAGCTTCAACTCGTCTCAGCCTCCGCTTCTTGGGGCTTGACTTCGTTTTGGTTCCACATCCCCATGACCTGTTTGCTTCAGAATGCCAGGGCCTGGTACTTTACCCGAATTTTCATTGGTGTGTTGCTGCTTGGGCCTGTGAGTCACGACTTTTCACTTGTGGAACATGACTTTTGACTATGGATTGTGACTCTTGCCTCAGGGACATGAGTTCTGCTTGGGAAAGTATCCCTTGCATGTCGGATGTGACTTTTTCGATATGACTTTTCATTATGAGAAGCAACTTTTTCCCCTGGGATGTGATTGTTCATCGGGTGCATGTTGGACTTTACTCCTAAGGTACCTGACTGTGACTTCTCTGTTCGTGGAAGGCCTTTCACTCTCGACGGCCTAATTTCGAGGTCCTCCGACAAAGGTATCATCTTTACCTATCAACTATGTCAATTCCTCTCTTAGCTCTCTGATACTAAGACACAATATGAGATTGACTTTTTCGATATGACTTTTCATTATGAGACGCAACTTCTACCCCTGGGATATGATTGTTCATCGGGTGCCTGTTGGACTTGACTCCTAAGGTACCCGACCGTGACTTCTCTCAAACTGGCCCTGGGATGTGATGTGACTTTTTCGATATGCCTTTTCATTACGAGACGCAACTTCTGCCCCAGGGATGTGATTGTTCATCAGGTGCCCCAGGGTAACTGTGACTTCTCTGAAACTGACCGACTAGGCCTTTCTTGGCCTAGGACCTTGACCCTGAAATTCGAATTTAGGGTCTGAATCGTGGAAGGCCTTTCACTCTCGGTGGCCTAATTTCGAGGTCCTCAAAGAAAGGTATCATCTTTACCTATCAACTATGTCAATTCCTCTCTTAGCTCTCTCATACTAAGACAAAATATGTGGTGCCGTCTCAATTAGTTCATCTCTTGTAACCAGTGATCTTTTGAAGGGTCCTGATATGCAAATCTAACCTTGTACTGTCGTTGTTGCCTACCCCTGCGCCCAGATCTGTAAACATCTTCCTCGACAATTCGATCTACATCATACTTTCCATTCATATCAGAGGGAGTCATCCGTCTGCGAGTTGGAAACAATTCAATACTAACGCAAGGCAGTAACTTTGATGCATGAAACACCAGGTAAGTGTGCAAATGTGGCGGAATCTCAACAACATAGGAAGGACCAATCACATCAAGAATCCGCCACGGTCCTCTACAGGCAGGCAACAATTTCAGGGAAATGTTCTCCTCAGGGAGAATTTCTTTTGACTTTACTCGGACCAAGTCTTCTACAACAAATTGTGAAGGCCTGTAGTGCTTGTTAGCCTGTTCTATCATCTGATGTTGTGCTTTATTAATATTCTCTTTAACCTTTTCTAGGTCTTTCTAATACTGAATGGCAAATTCCCTAGTCCCTGGCGGAAGTCACTTCACTTGATCAGGTTTCAGATAGTCAATGGGTCTACGAGGGCGCCATCCAAGATGCAGTTGAATAGGTGTTACAGACGTAGCTAGATGCACAAAGTTATCATAGGCAGTTGCAACCTTCGGCAAATGTTCATCCCAGTCAATATGATATGTCCGGATGTACACACGCAGCAATTGCTGCAGCAGCTTGTTCATCTGCTGGGTCTAACCATTCGTCTTACGATGTCTACCCGAAGACATGGTCAATTTGGACATGTATACCTTCATCAGTTGCTGCCACTGCTCACCAGTGAACCGCGTATCCCTGTCACTAACAATAGTCAAGGGATGTATAAAGTCTTCCACCCAATGATTAGAGAATTCCCTAGTCACCAAATCGGTTTTTGCTTCAGGAGAGAGTGAACCCGACATACTTACGAAATCGGTCTACGACAACCATAACCTGACTTTTACCATTCTTGCTTTTCACTTTAGTGTTCATGAAGTCTATAGACACGGAGTCCCCGGGTTCCGATGTAATAGGCAGCGATTTAAGCAACACAAGGGGAGGCTCCTGTTCCTTGAACATACCTCGCAACCTTGCACGTAGGAAATGTAGTCATGCTTCATTCCCGGCCACGTCTAGGAGCGTAGGAGGTTCGCATTGGCCTTCCTCCATCCGAAGTGCCCCTTGCGTCACGGTTTTCCCCTGGTATGATGCTACAAATGTCTTCGCTCTTCAGGATGCACAATCGATCATGGACATTTGTTTTCCCAAACAGCAGTCCCCGCGTCACCCTACAAATTGGGACTTAGTGCGGTGTTGTCTACACCCTGCCAATCAGCTGGCTATAGACTGGGGATCACTTGCATAGCCAGACTTAATTTTCTCTTGCAGTTCGGTGCTTGCATCTAGATATGTGACAATAACACCGAGAAAGTCGGCTCTTCTGCTTAGAGCATCGACAACGACATTGTACTTCCCTTTTACTTGCTTTAACTCGAAGCCCACGTAGTCAAATTGGGCTTCATCCGGGCTTGAAGTGGCGTCCTAGCAAATAGTGTCACCAATGGCTCAGAGCTTCTCGTAGAGCAAACAACACTCTCTCATAGGCGGAAGCGACGACCTTTTCACTAGGCAGTCTACAAGACAAATTCCACAGGTCTGTAACCATTTCCATCGTCTTGCTGGAGTACAACACAGATCCCGTATTGATTGGCGTCAGTGGTCCGCGACTAAACACTGGGTAGTTAATCAAACACTTCTTCATACGCTTAGAGGATGCAGTGCAGTCCTGATCCCATTTCCAGAGAGTTTCTTTCTTTAGCAATTTGCGCTATGGGGCAGCGATTACCGTAAAGTTCCGAACAAACTTGCACAAATAGTTGGCCAGACCAAAGAAAACGCATTTCCGCTAGTGTACAGGTTAGGCCCTTGGCGTCTTCCGACTTGATCCCATCACCATCTACCATATGTCCAAAGTACAAAACCTGACGCTTTGCCCTTTACACTTCTTTCGATTAATCTTAAACTTCGCCTCACGCAACCAATTAACCACAACTCGAAGGTGCTCCTCATGTTCACTCATCTTAATAAACGGCAACAAACTTATCAAGCCATTCACGAAAGAGGTCATTCATACATCTCTGGAAAGTTGCAGGAGCGTTCGTTAGCCCAAACGACAATACCACAAACTCATAGTTGCCTTCCCGGGTCCGGAAAACCTTTTTGTGCCGATCCTCGAGCAATACCACAATCTTATAGTAGTTTTGACTTCAAATCTATTTTCGAAAAATATATGCAACCTCGTGTTCACTCAAATTCTTACTAAAGATCAGTATATCATCTTAATAAAGGACAATGTTACGATCCTGGCCAATTTCAAAGTATACATACATCAGAAAGTACAACGACGTCCAATTGCAAAAAGAAATGAATAAACTTGAGAGGAGAGAGAGGGAAAGAAGAAGAAGAAGAAGAAGAAGAAGAAGAGGAAGAAGAAGAAGAAGTTAAAAAGAAGAAGATGTACTCCAACATATGCCAATGACAAGGCTCTTCTTCTTCGCCAACCAATCTCCTCCTTATCTCCTCCCATCTTATTCAAACAAGAAACAACAATAACAATGTTGAATGGCTGAACCAAAATCAATGTCTGAATCCCACTTCTATTTATGCACAACATGAGGTCCACCATAGGCATGGCCACCCTTCCTCTTCCTCTACATACACGCCAAGGCTATGGCGGAGCACTGAGGGCTCTACCCTCCTGTCCAAAGGACAACCCAAAGCAGCTATGTCGTCGCCCTTCCATCCCAAGGTCAACACCATTAAGCTATGCCGCTGCCCACTCAACCGCCATGCCTGACTCTGTCCCAAGCTTCCTTGATGCAGCACTACCCCAACTGGGGCCTTCCAGATGCAGCGCCTAACAAGATGATGAAAATGGTGTCCACCATAGCCAAGTACCTCACCACTCTCCTCCTTGGTCCCCTGCTCCCTCCTCCTGCTGGTAGAGCACCATAGCCAAGGTGGAAGCTCTCGGCTTCTTCCTCCCAACAGTGCTGCAGTACCCAGTGCTACTCCTGTCGGCGCTCCAGCAGCGTGTCGCCAAACTTGCACATTGAAGAATGAGGTCGAGCTCTTGCCTCAGCCTCTTGATATAGCGGCCTGCTTGCCTCTTGGGCGATGACTTCCAAGCCACTCGGCCTCCCAAGCAACCGGTAAACATCTTTGCAGACTTTGATATTGCCTGCACATGGGAGGAAACATCATTGCAGACTCTGATATTGCCTTCACATGCTCTAGACTCAGACTGGTGGACTGGTACCGGCCTAGACCTATCCTACTGCTACAGGGCCTCTAAAAATGCCAACTTTGTCTTCTTCTGCTCGGCCTCGAGTACCCGACACATCTACTGGGTGCGGCACCGGCCTAACTGCTACTCGAGTGTTTTTCGGCTGCTCCAAGCATTGTGGGCCCCTGGCTCCGCTACTCGAGTGTTTTCCCTGCTGCAACCCTCAATGCCACGACCACTGGCAAGTATCGGCCCTACTCGCCTACCAAACAAGCAAGTACCCTTGCAGGTCACACACACAATCATGCCGACAAGCACTCAGACAGCCACTCAAGTCAACAGGAGCGCACACATACAAACTTAGAAAACACAGCACAATGCGGGAATCTCATCAAGGCATCCATTCCATCGGCGAAACTTCAAAAATCAGCAGTGTTCTCAGTCTCCGTTATGGCGGGTCGTTACAGCAACAAACTTATCAAGCCATTCACGAAAGAGCTCATTCATAGATCTCTTGAAAGTTGCAGGAGCGTTCGTCAGCCCAAACGACATTACCACAAACTCATAGTGGCCGTACCGGGTCCAGAAAGTCGTTTTGTGCCGATCCATGGGCAATATCTCAATCTCATGGTAGCCTGACTTCAAAATTCAAATCCATTTTCAAAAAATATCTACAACCTTGAACTTGGTCTAAGAGATCAGCAATGGCTCAGGCTTCTTAATTGTTGTGGCGTTGAGTCCCCTATAAAACAAAACTGGTGCACCGAACGGTCAGGAGCTTGGTCTAATCCACCCCCTTTTCGATCAACTCATCCAATTCCTTCCGCAGTTCGTCAAGCTCTTCTGGAGACATCCAATAGATGGGGCCCTTGGGGATCCGGCTACCTAGTTCCAACTCTATTCGGTGCTTGCTTTCTGTCTCAACCACTCCACTCGGGGCCTCTCCCACATCTGCGAACTCACGAAGCAATTTTTGCGCATTGGAAGGTATCGACTCCTCCTCTTTCTTTTCTGCACTCACTGGGCGCACATATGCAACAAACACTTGATCGGCGAGGTCATTCTTGACCACATGACGGGGGAACGCGGGGGCACTCATACAACAAAGGGACATGTTATTTTCTACGTCGGATGCATGGAACAAACGCACTTTCTTCTTCTTACCTAGGGGACTAGGCAAACAACACTCATGCTCACCCTGTTTTATGTTTGCATCCACGACATCGCCCCAATCAGTCCCTAAGATCATGTCAAAAAGGAGGTTGCCTTCCACTAAGAGTGCGAGGGAGTGCAGAACACATTCTACCTTACCCACTGCCTCCAACCGTAGGTATGCCCTAACCCCTTCAACATAACTATCTACTATCATCTCCATGCTATCCGCTAACTTACTCGCAACGGGCTGGTCTAACTTATGAACCTTCATCCCTAGGCACATCTTCTACAACCCTTTGTTGCTAATATAACTGCGTGTTGACCCACTGCCTATTAAACCACCACTACCCCCGACGTCGTAAAGTAAGGGGGACCGATAGGCCGATATTAGTATTTCACCTTCGGCCTAACGGTAGTACAGGGTTGGCCTCACTTCGTTCTTTTTTTTTTTGGTACCCAAAAAAAAAAACGAGAACGTAGCTGCAGGTCCCACCGCCTTTCGTGCCTAAATCCACTGCCCCTGACACGCATGGATGAGTGTGGTGTATATTTCCGTGTTGTGCTACAAGGATCACAACGTAGCTTTTCTCGTTTTTTTCCCCACAAAAGAGAACAAAAGAAGATCAAACGTGCAGCGCCTGAATTGAAAACCGTGCGCCGACTTTTTCACAACTTCAGTTGTTTTTTTTTGTTTTTTTTGGTCGCCGACCCCGCGCCGTTCACGGCCCTAACTCCCCGGAAAATCGACTTTAGGCTGGCAGAGGTAGTGGTGGTTTAATGCGCCCACTCTTACTCTACTGACCTCTACGTTTGCAATTAGCAACTGCCCTTTTTTCTTCTTCATCTCGGCCTTAGGGCGACGAGTGATCAGTACATCACCTATGCTTGTGAGGGAACCACCTGGAGAGGTTCTAACATAACCAACCTCCGGGCGACGAGCTAAGTGGGGGCTTTCTACCATCTCAATCTTTGCCATTGCGACCTCTGGGGAGTTTGACAGTCTGCTTCCATCCTCAGTCCCTATAGAGGCAACTGCTACCTCTACTGGTTGTTCCCTTTTGGGTACCGATTGTTGGGACAAAAGGGAACAATGTGGTCGAGGTCACCACATTTGAAGCATTGGCCGGCTGCCTTACGCTCATCCCATGTCTTCTCATCAATCCCCTTTTGTTCCCAAGGTTTGCCTATAGTGATCCTTGGATGGGTCGTGATCACATGCAAATCTTTGTTTTCTTTCTTTTTCCCTTTTGTTTCCTTCTTCCTACACGTTCTCGGGAATGACGTCACTCGGGGCATAAAAACGGGGATAAAAGATGAGAAAAGAAAAAGAAAAGCAAATGAAAGGACTTCCCCGATTAAGACCCTAAATTCGAATTTCAGGGTCAAAGGCCTAGGCCAAGAAAGGCCAAGTCGGCCGTTTCAAAAGTCACAGTAGGGTACCTTCGGAGTCAAGTCCAAAATGTTACCCGATGAACAGTCACATCCCAAGGGCAGAAGTCACGTCTCATAGTAAAAAGTCACATCAGACCGGCAAAGGACACTTTCCCAAGCAAAACTCGTGTCCTAGAGGCAAGAGTCACAATTCACAGTCAAAAGTCATGTTCCACAATTGAAAAGTCGTGAGTCACAGGCCCAAGCAGCAGCACACCAATGAAAATTCGGGTAAAGTACCAGGCCCTGACATTCTGAAGCAAACAGGCCGTGGGGATGTGGAACAAGAACAAAGTCAAGAACCAAGAAGTAGAGGCTGGGACGAGTTGAAGCTCAATCCGAGACAATAAGGACTGCCCAACCTCGTCATTCGGGCAGATTGCTCATTCACATGAAGTGTGGAAGTGTTGGGCTACTTGTGCGCTATTGTGAGGGGCGCAATGCTGAGCCAGGGAGCTGCAAGAGGGAACAGCCATAGCTGCCCCGTCGCTGGGAGAGGGAAGGCAGCCACAGTTGTGCCAGTGCCTAGTGGTTAGTAGTAGACCTCAAAGGGGTTAGTAGAGCTAGGTGTGGGTGTATTCAGAGTTGGTCCTTGAATAGTAGAGAGTGTGAGTGCGTGCAGGTTGGGAGTGAAGACTTAGTGTGATCTCGTTCGTGAATGGTGTTAGTAGGCAGAGAGAAGACCAAGAAAGGGGAGAAAGGAGCAGTGTGAAAGACAGTTGCATGAATGAAGATACTGGTTACTTGGATCTGCGCTATTGAGCGCTTGCGATTGAAACTCTCAATTGCTCGTATGATAATTTGTTTGAGATTATGAAACTGCGCTTACCTAGTCTTCACCTCTTTGGTCTTCACTGTGAACTTCGTGTGATCTCGTTCGTGAATGGTGTGTGATTGTGTGTGCTCATTGGTGGTGAACTGGGAGGTTTATTGCAAACTGGTGTCAGAGCAGAAGTTTGCTGCATCCACTGGATATTGCTGACAACGATTAAGACGGGCGAGAATGAGAAGTGAGTGGGGAGAAGTCTGACGAAGAGGGGAAGGTAGGATGAAGAGGAAGTGGCCAGTTGGGTTGGTGATTACGTACCTGCTGTGTTGGAGCATTGGAGCGATTGTGGAGCTTCACCAAGGGAACGTTCATTGAGTGAAGTGAATTGCTTCCCTAAGCCCTGTATTGCTTGCTGAATTGTCTTAGTGGTTGGGACCTTCCACATCGTGGTGTGGCTGCTGCTGGGCTGGTCCAATATGCGATTTCCCTTGAGTCTATCAACCAGTCAACTTATAGTTTTGGGAAGAAGAAGGCAGTAGACATTGTGCGAAGGGTATTCGGCAACCAGTGAAAGTTGGTCCCACTCAAGAGTTAAGTAATTCGTGGTAGGAGGTAGGTCTACGTGGTGAGGAGGTGGTGGCAACATACCTGTGCTTTTAATCGCCATGGATGATTACCCCATGTTTTCACTTCTGGCCGTGTCCGTACTCTAGGCCCCCCTCCTTCGGTTTATCTTTCCGCTCGGCTTCCAACGAACAATCTTTTCACATGCGATTTTGAAGTCTGGGAAGTCGACACAGGTTTATACAGCCGAAGAGTAGGCAAAGATAGATCACCGCCTGGTTGAGGAAACAAAAGTAGAGGGAGGAGGAAAAGAAGAGAACGGAGGAGGAAGTAAAGAAGTTATTAGAAGAAAAAAGAAAAAATGGAGAAGGATGAAAGAAAAGGAGAAGAATTGGAGGAGGAAGAACAAGAAGAAGAAGAGGAGGAAGAAGGGCTGGAAAGGAGAACTCAACCGCAGGAGGAAAGGGCTGAGAGCAGCCAGGCACGGTCGGATGGGTCAGTTCGGTTACCGGGCGGAGTTCCTAGAAGAAACGGAAGAGGAGAAAAATGCCATTGTCATAAAGATGGCCTCAGCAGCGGACGAGGCAAAAATAAACTTACTCCTAGAGGACAAGAAAGCATAATTGAATAATGAGATGGTGGTGGCAAAAAGGCAGGAATATAATGGCAAGAAAAGGATGAAAGAGGAGGGGCGGAGGTTGCAGAAGATGTTGCAGGAACACAAAGGGAAACAGGCTGCCACAGAGGAAAGACTCTCCTTCCTAACATAAAATCTTCTCCATACTAACGACGAGCTTGTTGCACTTCATCGGACCATTAATAGAATAGAGTTGCACCAAGGGAATTCGAAGGCGTTTGGAATAACTTCCTGCGTAGTGCATCACAACAAATTGACCGGCGTATATTTGAATATATAGAACAATTAGATAAAGCCCTCTACCAAAAGTTGTCCGACCCTGCTGTAGTAAGGAAGTTAAAGATTGGTGGCGGGGGAGGAGATGGAGGAGACGATGGTGATGATGGAGACGAGAAGGGAAATGGTCTCGAGAAGGAGAGAGACCAAGATGTGGAGGAGACCAGGCAAAAGATGAAGGTGAATATACCCTGACATGGAAGCAACACTGGACACCTACCTGTATGCGGAGAAAATACCATATTGGACCGTGTGCTAATGGCGAGTTCGATTCTGTTATGGGAATCAATTAGTTTTGCGATCTCTCTAATGAAAGAGGCCGGCTGTACATCCATGGTTCAATATTCTTAGAAGATGCGCAAAGAAGATTTTTTCAAGGCCCTGAGAGAAAGGTTCGAGGACAAGAACCTGCCTTGTAGGACAAAGTCCATGATCCTCAACATTAGCAACCGCAAGTGGAAGAGTGCGTCAACACTCAAAGACACCATGGGTGAGCTATTGCAATGTTCGGACCACGGACTGACTCTTGCACAAATCCTGAACAACTTTGCTAGGGTGCTCCTTGATCCCCTAAGAACTCATTGTATCCCCACACGAAGGAAAAGGGGATGACCTAGGAGAAGCTCAACAAGTTCACAGTGGATCCTGCAGGAGGCCCAATATTGCCATTAGTCAACGGACCTGCAGCCGGGAAAGAAATGGAGGGATAGAACTATTGTCAGAAACATAATAGGGAAAGATAATTTACTCGTCACATTTGAGGAAGGAGGTGTTGAGTCGCAACCTACGATCAGATAGACTACGGTCTAGATGAGGATAGGAACAATCGCTTAGCCAAGGGAGGGGACTTTGCAGCTCTTGTCGCCCGCGGGGCAGGGCACAGGGAGGACGCGGCCGTGGTAGAGGTAGAGGAGATCGCGACCGAGGTGGGGGAAGAGGAGCCGCTGCCCAGAGGGGTGGTGGCGAAGGTAGCTACCATGTGGGAGGTAGGGGTAATGGTCCCGTGCAAGGCGGTAGAGGCCCTTTCTCCATAGGTGGTAGAGGAGAGGAAACAACAATTGGCGGCCATACATTCGGGGAGGTACTGTTGTATGTCGTTTGTGAGAACCATCCCTTTGAACGAGCGTGAGTTATGCTCTGCAGTGCTGGCCGAGCCCAAAAAAGAAAAAGAAAAAAAAAAAAGGATATGGCTGTCAGTTGTCATAGCACTCCGGTACATTATGGACAGCACCATTGTGAGCGTGCCCTTAGCCAGGCCTGGCCGACAACTGGTCGAAAGCAGTTCGTTGGAAGAAAGACAAACCAGAAAAAAAGCAAGCAAAGATTTGTTTGTGATGGCTGTCAAACACATTCGGGAAAGTACAAGTGCGAGTATGTTGTCAATCACGCCATCCCTGAGAACGAGCGTGGATTACGCTCTTCACTGCTGGCATAGCAAAAAAAATAAAAATAAAAATAAAATTGAAAGAGATTTGGCGGTGATAGCACGCAGATACATTCTGGACAACACTACTGCAAGCATGCCCTCCCCTACATCTGCTCAGAAGTCGTTCGTCGGAGGAACGAAACAAACCAACCAAAAAAAAAGGAAGCACGTATTTGAACATGATCGTGGTCAGATACATCCAAAAAAGTACTAGTGTGAGTATGCATCCAGTGAGGGCTAGCTATTTTTAAGAACGAATGAACGAACATGGATTACGCTCTGCACAGCTCGCAGAGCCAAAAAAAAAAAAAAAAAACGAGAGTTTTCATTTTCTCATTTTTTTTTTTTTTTTTTTTTTTTTTGGTTGTGCTTTTGGTCGTCCGTTTTGGTTTTTACAATGCACCTGTGCCGAGGCTCCACCGAGCGCCTACCGGGCCTGCCAATATCTTCCATGAATTCAGGAAGGCATTTTTTTTTGCCTAGGCGGGGTACTGGTGGTTTAAATGAGCTAATTACGACCATCAGCAGTTTAGGTAGAAGAATGCAAAGGTATCGCAGAAGAAACCCCCCAAAGGTGGTTTTGGGAATACTTCCCAAGGTGGTTCTTCTATGAGCTCCAATTCGAGAAACATATCAGGCCAGTAGAAGTAGCTACTTCTACTCCTTATGAAGTGGGCGATGTACCCTCCGCATTTGAAGAGTTGGCCGAAGCTATGGACTCTTTCGTCACCCCACAAATGCAAAACCCTAGTGGTCCGCAAGGGACCCTCGTGAGTCCTTGGTGGCACTAAGCGGTGGTCCTAGAGGGGAGCATTTCGTAGTGGAAGTTGTAGGTGGCCGCAAGTGTGGTTGCTTGGTAGACATCGGCTTCACACCGAACTTCGTTGAAAGACTGCGCCTAAGGGACAGGGTGCAGCGCCTGAGTAGACCAGTAGCATCTACTTCGGCCAACAAAGAGCAGGACGTGGTCTGCACCTTCTCTTATGGAGGTGGGGAAACAGGCGGCCGAAGGCCGAGTTATCCTAGTCATAAGATTTCGTTCCTTGTCAGCAACGACTTGTCGTTTGACATGTTATTGGGTATGTACATCCTTGAGGTTGCCAAGACCTAGATTGACTGGGACAAGAAAGTGCTAAGACATGGGTTCCCTAATGGGAGAACCGTTCGACTAGCTAAGTACATAGCTAGCAGGTTAGTTGACTCCTATGTGTTCTTGTGTGCACCGTCGTTCTACAACTACTTTGTATACGGCCTAGCACCTCCCACTTCGACTCACCCGTCTTATTTGTACCAAAGAAGGCGGGATCATCGACTCCTATCGGTGCTTGTGTCCACCGTCGTTCTACGACTAGTATAAACAGAACCAAGAGGAGCGTACGCACTTGGTGTTCGTCTCTGAGAAAGGGAGGTCGTTAAATCACCCTAGAGATAGAATTTGTCGTCCTTAAGTACCCCGATCTGTTTCAGTAGCCTTCAGGAGTCGTAGATAGGGAGGTTGCTCATGCCAAAGAGCTAGTCCCGAGTAGCAAGATACCCAAAGGGCGAATCTATAGGATGGCACCGACCGAATTAGATGACCTTCGATGACAACTAAAAGAGCTCATAAAAAAAAAAGAGTTGGATACTGCCTAGCTCCTCCCCCTTAGGCTCACCCGTCTTATTTGTACCGAAGAAGGTGGGATCATTGATTATAGAGGCCTCAATGCCATCACAGTTAAAAATGTAGAGCCTCTACCGCACATCGACGACCTCTTGGATAGGGTGCAAGGTTGTAAGTACTTCACCAAGATGGACTTAAAATCCAAGTGCCATCAAATTGCCATTATAGAGCAGAGGACCAACACAAAACCACTTTTCAAACGGTCTGTACCAGTTTGTGAAAATGCCCTCTGGCCTTTGCAACGCCCCGAGTACATTCCAACACGCCATCAATAGGATATTGCATGACTACTTGGATAAGTTTATCATCGTTTATCTCAATGACATTTTGGCGCAGGACCAACAGGAAGGAAGAAGTTGAGGCCAATCGAGTACATGAGCACAAAAATGCCATCAAAGAAGTTGGCGAAGTCCACCTACGAAAAGGAACTCTACACCCTCTACAAATCACTTGTCTACTGGAGACACTATCTGTTGGGAAGGTTTTTCTACCTAAGAACTAGCCATCAGACACTCTAGTGAATCAAGACACAACATGTCCTCTCGGGCGCACTCCAGCGCTGAATAGAAATCATAGATTAATATGACTTCAAGCGAAAGGAGAGTACAACAAGGTTGTTGATGCGATGTCACGTAGGGCAGATTACCTGGGTGCGCTGATTACCGAGTTTGGCCTATCAAATGATGTAACTCGATCCTTGGTGGAAGCCTACAAGGAAAACCTCATCACAATGGACATCATGCAAAAACTCGAGGTTAGAAATAACGCCACATTAGATGAGTTTGCCATGGTAGATGGGTTACTTACTCTTTCTTGAAAAGGAAGGATTGAAGAGAAATTTTTCCATCTAGTGAAATTTTGCATAGTTTATTTTTAGGTGTGTAACGCTTTGGCTACAAACAGACAACTGCTAATTTAGTACAACGTTTTTGGTGGCCTAGTATGCTCGACAAAGCTAAGAAGTGCGTACAGACTTGTCAAGTCTGTCAGCGGGAGAATCCGCAAACTCGAGCTCCGCTTGGATTACTCAAGCCCTTGCCCATTTCTTCCGGTCCCAAACAAAGCATATCCATGGACTTCATGGACACACTCATGACCAGCTAGAGTGTCGAGAGGCACATCTTCGTCTTGACAGGTTTACCAAGTACGCTAGACTGATTGCCATGCCGAAAATCGGATCATGTCATAAGTTATTTATGGATAATTGGGTCCGTGATTTCGAACTACCCAAGTCCATCGTTAGTGATAGAGATGTTCGTTTCACCGGCAAGTTGTGGAAGAAGGCAACTGAATAGATGGGCAACCAACTCCACACGACTTCCCGGAATCATCCCAACCAGATGAACCGCATGGTGCAGCATCTACTAAGCCATTACATCAAGCCCAACCAAGATAACTGAGACGAGAAGTTGCCTCTCATTGCCAGTTTGTACAACAACGTTGTACATAGCACCACCAGCATCAATCCGGATCGGCTATATCTGGGGTGGAAGCCTAGATCTGCTCTAGACTGGCTCCTACCTGAAAACTGATCTGCTGCAACTCCTGGAACCATAAAATTTGGTGTCCAGTATGAGAAGTTGCAGCAGGTTGTCGAGTACAGTAAGGAATCTCAAGAAACAATGATTGCTCTTGAGAACAAACATCGACGACAGTCCACATTTTAGGTAGGGAACTGTCTGGGTCAAAGCTAGTGAGCTAGGACAAGAGTTCGACAGCAATTTGAATCCTTAGTCACTTGCGTACTTACTATGTGTTTCATGCCTCAAAGCTTGCACCTTTCGTTGAGACACAACACTTCCCATCAAGACGATCAATGCTGCCCCCAACCATGGATGGCCACGTGGACATCGACAACATATGCCTATTCCCAGAAGGGGAAGACTCCTGGTTAAGAAGCATCTCAGCAGACTTTCGTAGCTAAGGGAGATGGAATGTGAGAAATGTMCCCTCACGGGGCCCTAGCCAACATACACATGATCTGTGATGTGGCCTCCAACAAGCATCGTGCCCGCCATAAGTGGAGGGGGGCCTGAATATCCATGAGAGGCCCTTACCTCAGCATTTTCCTATACGGGTATTAAACAGTCGCAGCACGCCAGTTGGTTGAAGTGCAACGTGAGCCTCTCCCTGGTCTCCTTCAAGAAACATCAACTACGTCAAGCAGTGGAGCGCAAGGTCGGGTGGTTGCCCCCTGCGCACACGCAGTGTGAGGCCAACACATCACGAATCGGTTGTGGAAGAATCAGAATGCAACATTGTCGTCGCAGAGGCCCAGCGAGCCAATGAGGAGACGACCAAGACTCGGAGCCAGGAGGCTGCCTGTATATGTCCAGCCAAAAAGGGCCCAACCCCCCAAATGTCGAACAGGGCCTAGACGCAGACACTGGGCTACAACCGAAAGCTACAAATAGCCTCCTCAGCCAAGCCCACGCAGCCAAACAGGGCCGCGACTTCCATATAGGAAGGTCGCTGGCCAGAGGGAGAGGATTTTGGCCTACGCAGGCGATGCGGACACACTGCTGAGTTGTTGTGCAAGTGTCTGCATGTGCGCTGCTGGTTGGGGCGCATGCGGGTGCTATGAGGTGAGAGGAGTATTGCAAGGCAGCGGGTGCACGACGGTCATAGTCGGGCTGCATGGCCGCATGTGGGTGATGGACAAAGGTGGTCTTCAAGTAGAAGGCTCATGACTAGGTGCTCAAGGTCTGATGAGAGGAGAAGAGAGAACGTACCTGGTGTATGTGGGAGGTCGACATTGGTGTTGACGTTATGTACAGTGGTCTTCGACGTCGGAGTGATCCTGCTGCAAGAAAATAGATAGGCTAGATAGGCTCAGTAGAGTAGGTTGGGTGCTGGGTGCCAGACACAAATGAGAGCCATTGGATACTTTGTTGGTGGGGCCTAAGGGCGATAACACTGGCACACGAGTTCACTGCTTCGCTCTTATTTAGATGGAATCTTGGTGCATTTGAGCTCTCTGGTTGGTACATGACTATGTGGACATCTGTGTGACTTTGCAACTTGTTTTTTTGTCTATCGCTGTAGCTCATATTCCTTGCACTACCAAGAGCCCAACGAACACTATTGGTTTCCCAGGAAAGGAGTGATACAAACTGCCCCTCACATGGTCTCCTTCTATGAGAGGGCCCGAAAAGGAATGAATGTGTATGATAGATAAAGATGGAATTTTTCTCCTCGGACCTCGAAATTAGGATGGCAGGAGTTAAAGTCCGTTGTAAACACCCCAGTCCAAAGTCCGAAAGTGTTCCAGTCCCAAGCTGTTCCAGTCGGATAGGCCGTAGGGTCTGTAGTACGAAGCGTCGCAGGTTGGAAGGTATCGGTACCGAAAAGTCGTAGGTCGACAGAAATCCGTCCAATACCCAATCCGAAAGTCCCAATTCCAATTTCGAAGCACGCCCCGGGAAAGTCCAAAAGGTATCGGACCGACAAAATGCTTGCAGCAGACAGGCCATGGCTGACCTGAAAAATAAGAGGGCGCTCGCGAGTTAGGGGTAGCATAGGAGGAGGGCAACCATAGTGGCCATGGCGTAAGCTTACCTGAATGGGTGTACCCAGGGTGACGATCTAGTATAGAGAGAGAGAGCGAGTGAGGCGAAGCGAGCCAAGTCGAAGAGAGAATCAAGACTCAGAGGGAGAGAGAGAGGCGAGAAACCATAGCCGCTATCTGGTTGAGACCTATTGTGTACATGTGCGCGGCAAAGCCACTGGAGACGAACCTTGTTGTGTATTGATAATAATTTTAGAGAAGACATCTTCAAGTGTTGCTTGTATCTCCATTTGGCTTCCCACGTATGGACTCTCATGTGAATGTTGTTCATTGATGTATGCAAGGTGGAACTTAACGAGTACTTGGCTCATTTCGATTCAATCATATTCTTGCTCTTTTGGCGGGAGTGTGGCGTAAGCTTACCTGAATGGGTGTACCCAGGGTGACGATCGAGTATAGAGAGAGAGAGCGAGTGAGGCGAAGCGAGCGAGGTCGAAGAGAGAATCAAGACTAAGAGGGAGAAAGAGGGGCGAGAAACCATAGCTGCTCTCTGGTTGAGACCCGTTGTGTACGTGTGCGCGGCAGAGCCACTGGAGACGAACCTTGTCGTGTATTGATAATAATTTTAGAGAAGACATCTTCAAGCGTTGCTTGTATCTCGATTTGGCTTCCCACGTATGGACTCTCATGTGAATGTTGTTCATTGATGTATGCAAGGTGGAACTTGACGAGTACTTGGATCATTTCAATTCAATCATATTCTTGCTCTTTTGGCGAGCTCTACACTCCCGTATATAAGTGACACAATCAAATTTCATTCCATGCCACACGTAAGAGCGTAGCAAGTTAGCACAAGTCTTTCTCCAACCAAAATGTCCCTCTATATCATAGGCTTTTCTTCACTAGAGGCAATGCATAGCCAGGCTTGTCCGTTACCTGTGAGGAAAAGCAATCCTTCAGTTACCCTATATTCTGGCAACAAATGTGACTTCTCCTTAACCTTAGCTATCACCTCCCTATAAATGGGATCTAACGCATGAGCCTCTCTAATTTTCTACTGCAGGTTCTCGCTTGTATCCAGTTAGGTAGTTTGCTCCAAAGAAATTTGTTCTTCTGTACAACGTACCGTCAGGTTACAGGTTTCAACTCAAAGCCAAACTGATCAATAATTCTAGCTCGTCTCTGCAATACAAAATTGGATATTCAACCAGCCTGGGGATTTGTGGTCTGCGTACACCTTAAAATTCCTCCCTAATACATGATGTCGCCAAGATTGTGGCCACATAAAGAGTGCATAATTCCCTTTCGTATGTAGAGTCCAAAAATTCTACCAGCATTTTGCAGCAAATTTTCTCTCTTTTTAGCTGCAATCTCTTTGACATAAATTTTATCTCCAATGCTACATACTATATATGTTCTTTCTTCAACTTTTTCAACGACGAAGTGCAGTGCTTATCCCGCAAGCATACAACTTCCTTCCTTAGCAATTGACAGTGGTGGATTCCAATCTCTAATAGCTGCAATCTTAGTGTTATGAAGTCACACTTCTTTAGATTAACCTTGAACTTACTTTCTCGCAACTTTGCTAGGACTTTGCGTATATTTTCTTAATGCTCTTCTATAGTCTTACTGAAAACTAGGAGTTCATCTAAATAGACCACTACAGATCTATCAAGCCGGTCTCTAAATGTGTCATTCATACAACGGTGGAAGGCCATTGGTGAATTAGTAAGTAAGAAAGGCATCATATTCACCTAGGAGTGGCCATATCTAGTCCTGAATGTTGTCTTGGACTTGTCTCCAGGAGCCACTTCGATCTCATGGTATCCAAATTTCGAATCTGTCTTGGAAAAATACTTGCACCCTCGTAACTTGTCCAATAATTCGTCTATGAGGGGTAACGGTTTTGCATTCTTGACCTTTATGGCATTCAAACCCGTATTGCAACGAAAACGAGCAATAGCGAGATGACAAAACCCAGGTTGCACAATCACATTGAAAGCCAAAAAGTCCCACACTGTCCATAAAGCGGAATTGCACCAATATTACACCAATAGCGAACCGAAACACTGAATCCGAGTGACAATGAGAGCTTACTTTCGCAATCACCCACCTACATATCCAGAGCCCTTCCCCCTACTTGGCGCTCAGCACCCAGACTACTATCCTACATCTACTTCAGACCTACGAATTGACAATGCAACTGTTGACGTCAGCAGCCACCGAAGTACATGAAGATGTCGCCTCTTGCATACTATCGCCAAGACCAAGTATGTGCCCTCACATCATCAGCCTCATCTCTCTCTCTATCTCCATCTCCCTTGTCTTTCACCCACGTCTTCTCCCTCATGCACGAAGACCACTAGTACCCCCTTGCTGTGTACCCAAGCCCGACCGGCTATGAATCCGAGTGTCAATGAGAGCTTACTTTCGCAATCACCCACATACGTATCTAGAGCCCTTCCCCCTGCTTGGCGCTCAACACCCAGACTACTATCCTACAACTACTTGTGGCCTACGAATAGACAATGCAACTATTGACGTCCACATGCACCGAAGTACATGAAGATATCGCCTCTTGTAGACTATCGCCAAGACCAGGTATGTGCCCTCACATCATCAGCCCTGCCCTCACATCATCAACCTCATCTCTTTCTCTCTCTCCCTCTCCCTTGTCTTTCACCCACATCTTCTCCCTCATGCACGAAGACCACCAGTACCCCCTTCCTCTGTACCCAAGCCCGGTCGGCTATGAATCCGAGTGTCAATGAGAGCTTACTCTCGCCATCACCCACATACGTATCCGGAGCCCTTCCCCCTACATGGCGCTCAACGCACACACTACTATCCTACAACTACTTCCAGCCTATGAATTGACAATGCAACTCTTGACGTCAGCAGCCACCGAAGTACAGGAAGATGCCGCCTCTTGCGGACTATAGCCAAGACCATGTATGTGCTCTCACATCATCATCCTCATCTCTCTCTTCCCCCTCTCCCTTGTCTTTCCTCCACGTCTTCTCCCTCCTGCGCAAAGACCACCACTACCCCCTTGTTGTGTACCCATGCCCGACCGGCTATGGAAGCCGAGCTATGGTGCTACCCACAACAGCGCCCTTGCTTACACGACCAGAAGTGCGCGGGCACCTTGCACAACGCAGCGCACAGCACGCGAGCGTAGGCTCAAGCAGCGCTGTCGCATGAGTGCCCAAAAATAAATGGCCAGGCAGCAAGCTCTTTCCTATATGGAAAGAGCCTGGCATGTGCGCTACCTGGCTGGGCAGGGCCTGTGCCCAGAAGCTTTCGGTAGGCCCCAGGTAGTTGGGCCTCTGCTGCTACTGCCCTGGGCCCCATTTGGTTACGCCTCCCAACTGCTTATCGTCCGTACTGCTGCAGATGCGGACCAGGGCTTGCTTTGAAGATAGGCCTACAAGGCCGAAACAAAGTGTGCCTGGTTGTGGCTTGCGTTCCTTCAACCAACTGACGAAGCGCAGCTGCCCGAACCCCAAATGTGAAATTGACAACAATGGGCCTCTCGTGATTTTCTCAGGCCCGCCTTCACTTAGGGTGGGCACACATTGTAACAAGACGGAGACAGGGCAGCGAGGCTGGGAGAGGAAGGGAGAGTGAGAGCACACACACACGCCCACTCAACTCGACGCAGACTTGACACGACTTGACGGATGCAAACACAAAGTGGCAAAGTCACAAAGTCGCAGTCTCGGATTCCTGAACACAATGTCGAACCATAGTCACACTGAACACAAGCAACGAGGCTGAAAAGTGGATGCTTCGGTCCGATCTTAAGTACCGGACTCGAGCTCAGTCCCGAGGGCAGAAGTGCAAATTGCCTCAGGGCTGAACTGAAAATCGAAGGTCTAAGTCTGGATGTCGGATGGCGCGAAGTATCGAAATCTGGACGTGCCAAAAGAGGAATTTGAAAACGGGCGCCAACTGCAGAGCGCGCCAACAGTAAGGGGCCTCACAACAGAGACCCAAAAGTGAAATAGCAGCCTGGCGGGTGGTGTCGAAAGGAGTACCTTTCCTTGGTAACCCGCGGACCAGGGATCGAGCCCTAGCTGAGTCCGTAGCACTATCCCCTCCGTCTGGAAGGCAACGTCCCGACTGCCAAAGACCTGATAAAGAACAGTGAAGGACGGGACTGGGCCGATCACTGGTCAGAAAAGGAAAGGGGGAGTAATGCAAGTAATATGGTAATCTTACTGATGTTCTGCACGTGTGAAGGTATCAATGTTCAGGTAACAGGGTAGTTTAGGTGCTACAAGGTTGAAGTAACAGGTAACAGGGCAATACTATTGATGCTCTACGGGGATGAGGGAATCAATGCTAAAGTAACAGGGTAATCCTACTGAGGTTATACAAGGTTGAGGGTAGCAATGTTCAAGTAACACGGTTATCCTATTGAGGTTCTACAAGGAACAAGGCAGTCCTATTAATGGTCTACAACGTCATAGGTTGTCAGGTTTGACAAAAGGAAAATAAAAATAGTTTGTTCAATGCTCAAGGGTTGGATCGTCTGAGGAATCTGGGGAAAACAAAGTCTCAGGTCTATAACAAAAAGTCAAAATGCGAAAAATGTCTTGACGAAGATCTTCGAAGGTCTTGATCAGATCCAGGATGGTGAGAGAACCGGTCTTCAGCGGCTGCCACAGGTAGTTGTCGAATGTCCAGGCTGCGGGAAAGCGACGTAGGAGTACAAGTGTCCCAAGTCCAAGTGTTGGAGTGCGTCCGGTTCATGAACTGCAAGGAGGTCTGATCCAGTAGCAAGGACATTGCAGACTGATGCAAAGGTCCAGATCACATGTCGCTACTCCAGTAAGTCCGCGAGTCCAGATGTCGACCACGTAAACAGCATGGTGGCCAAACCAGCTGCATTATCTCCATGATCATGAGGCACCAGGTCATCGTCCTTGTGCGCTTGCCATTACATCCTTTATCGTCGGCGTCACGCAAGGCCACAACCATTGGTCAAGAGAGACAAAGAGTGTGGTAGAGGACAAATGGGAAGGACTAGGCTGAGGCAAAGGCGAATCAAACAGCGAGAGATCAAGATCAAGGGTAGGAGTTAGGCTGGGTTCAGGGGTGGTGTATAGAGTAGGTATGTACAAGTCGAGGCATAGGCAAGTAGATAGCTTTGAGACAGGGTGGGTATGATAGTAGGCACAAACGAGTTTCATGGTGTTCTTTAGACTTGCAAGGGGTTCCCATGTTGATTCTTCGTCTGGGTATCCTATCCATTTTATTTTGTATTCTGTGATAGGCTTGGGGTGGTTGGATACTTGAGTTGTTTGACGGACGATGATTGATTCCACGAAGAATTCAGGACCGGTGGGAAGCATGATAGGTGCTGGACGAGGATGAGGGCGATCAGAGAACAGAGGAGGGGATTCCTGAAATTCTTTTAAGTATTCTACATGGAACATAGGATGGACGCAGTTCATGTCAGGAGGGAGTTGGAGCTTGTAGTTTACAGCGGATGTTTTTTCAATGATGGGGAATGGACCGAGCCACCTGTTTAAGAGCTTCTTGGGCAAGCCTTGTTCGGGATCAAAGCGTTTGGCGGGAAGCCAGACTTTGTCCCCAACATGGAAAATGACGTCACAGTGATGTTTGTTCATTTGTCTGGCTTGTTCCTGGGTTCGTTGAATAGATTTGGTGGCTTCTCTTAGGAGGCGGTTCATCGTGGCAACCCATTCATTGAGAGAGGGACATGGAGTAGGTGGGTTGAGCTGCGAGGGGAGCAAGAAATCGGAGGGCAAGCGAGGATGGTAGGTCGAGGGTGAAAGGAGGCATGCCTGTGGAGGGGCAAACAACGTTGTTGTAGGGCAACGCTGTAGGTAATCTCAGCAACGGAGAGGAGCTGGTCACTGGGGAGAGAATAGAGTTTGCCAACCTTAGCTTGGTTGGAGGGATTGACGGCTTGGCAAGTAGGGCAAGAGCGGATGTGGGTTTTGACGTCTACGAGGAGCCAGGGCCGGTAGAGGTAACCAGAGGTCCAATCAAAGGTTTTCTGGAAACCGAGGTGTCCAGCAGTCTTGGCGTAGTGGAGTTCAACCAAGAACTGGGTACAGAGACCACGAACGGAACGGATGCAAAGGCGACGAGTTCCTTCGGTGTTGATGTATAGGAGATGGTTGACGAGGGAGTAGTCAAGACAGTGTCAAGGTTGCGGAGTTTGGAGTAGGTAGGGGCGAAGTCGGGGCAGGAGGTGTAGCCATGGATGAAGCGATGTTGGAGAGATTGGAGGAGGTTGACATGCGTCATGGCAGCAAAGACTTTCTCAGGGGGCTTATGATCGGGTCTTCAAAAGAGGGCATCGGCAACGTGAAGGTAAACAGGGCGAGAAAGTCCAGCCAGCGGGCCTAACGATGGGTGATACCTTTTTTGGTGAGGATACCGGAGACGACGGTGTTGTCAGTGTTGGGCATCGAGGTAAGGGCGCCAAACTTTAAGGACATATATGACGACGAGGAGTTCCTTCCCATTGGAGGGATAGTTCATCTCAACACCGATGAGCTTCGCGAATTCGATAGGGTACTCGTCGAGAAATGCTTCCGATCGCATGGGGGACTCTTTGATAAAGGGGGGGTCGCGAGGGAAATGCTGGGATAGAACAACACCAAAGGCAAAGTCCGAAGCATCGAGGGTGACGTAGAAGTGGCAAAAGGGTGGACGATCTTGAGAACAAGGGCACTAGTGATGAGGTGTTTGAGTTTGTCGAAGGTGGCTTAGCAGCGTTCGATCCATGTGAAGGATTCGGTGGCGCGGATGAGCTCATGGAGTGTATAGGCGGTGTCAAAGAAGTTTTGGATGAAGGGGCGGTAGTAGTTAGCGAGTCCAATGAATGACCGAAGTTGAAGCAAGGTGGTGGGAGGTGGGAACTCGACGAGAGCGGCCACCTTCGAGGGGTCCATGCGGATACCGTCAGCAGAGACAATGTACCCAATGTAGTCCACGATGCAGGCGACAAAAGCGCATTTGCTAAGCTTAGCGTAGAACTTTTGCTCCCGGAAGATGGAAAGTACGTTCTTGATGTGCTGAAGGTGGGACTCGAAGGTGGGATTGAAGACGAGGATGTCATCGAGGTAATTCACGACACAGACCTCAAGGAGATCGCAGAAGATGTGGTTCACGGTGGACTGGAAGGTCGATGGGGCATTTGTGAGGCCGAAAGGCATCAGTAGGAAGTTGTAATGCCCGAAGCGAGAGCGGAAGGCAGTCTTATGGGTATCTTCCTAACGAATACGGATCTAGGGGAAGCCGCTACGGAGGTCAATCTTGATGACGCATTTGGCTCAATGGAGGCAATCAAGAAGTTCAGACATCCAAGGGAGTCAAGGCACGGTAGTCTGTGCACATGCGAAGCTCCGAGGTGCCGCCCTTTTTGACGAAGAGGCAGGTGGTTTCGAAGGGGGATGAGCTAGGCTTAATGAATCCTTTTTGAGGGACCTCATTATATTGGCACATCATCTCTTCGGCCTCGGGGACGGAGAATTGGTACGGGGGGCGGCAAGAAGGGGAATGGTCGGGTTGGTGTGAGATATATCGCGATCAAGTGGCAAGCCAGCAGGCAAGAACTCGAGGAAGACGTCCTTGAATTCTAAGAGGAGAGAGGTGACGCGAAGGTCGGATTGGGGGGCTTGATCGGGTTTGTCCGTTGGAATCAAGTCCTCAAAACGCTCGCAATCAATGACGAGGCAATAGTAGGTGGAGTCAGGGTGTTGGCGAGACATGTGGCGGAATTGGCGAGGGGAGATGGGGGGTGGGGTGGTAGGGGGAAGAATGTAAGGGATGTCAAGGATATAGAAGAGAGGCGAACGAAAGAGGGGTAGAAAGAATAGGGCATGTAGCGATAATCCACATAGTTCCCAGGACAACGTCGCACATGAGGTGCATGACGCCGAAGGAGATCTGAGCGGAGGGAGCCCTTAATCATCATGACCTCGCAAACTGCGCAATCGACGATGGCGCCTGAGTCCTTGTCCCCTAAGCGAATGGCGATTGAGGAGTCGTAGCCGGTTGACGGGAGACTGACTTTGCGGATACAGGCGTCGATAATGAAGTTGTCGTTAGCCTCACCATCGAGGAGGGCCCGAAACTTCACTCTCGATGTCGAGGGAGATGGTTATGAACTTGAGCTGGAACTGGACGGTTCTAACACAGGCGACGAAGATCATGTTGTTGAGGCGGCGCTGTTCGGTGCTAGTCCAACAAGTCGGTTGTGTCGGGCTTGTTCCTCAACAACATCCGAGTAGGTGATGTGAGAGGGACTAGGGAGAAGGGTAGAGGAACACATGCCTGTGATAAGCTCGACTGACGGGGTGAGAGACATCGTCATGAAAGGGGGCAGGCAGAGTAAACTGCGACGCCTAAGTGTCATCTGACGGGGTATGCATCACCGGACGTGGGGGTGGTAAACGGATCGTCGATGCCAATAGAGGGGGTCGGTTGACTATTTGTCAAATGCCGGCGCGAGGTGGCAAGAGGCAAAGGGACGGTGTTCATGTGTGGGAGGGTCCCGACGTCGCGGATGGTGAGGGGGTGGATACGACGGGCCGAGGTCCCGTGGAGCGAGGAGTTTGTCGAGTGAAGTAGCTAGCGTTGGGCCAGCTGGTTTGCTGGTGGCCCAACTGACGACACCGAAAACAGCCATCGTTGGTTTGGAGGTCGGCACATTCCTCCAGGGTGAGCTTCGTTAAGCGAGGGGCCAAGGTGGAAGAAGATGCGCGACCTTGGCGGTTCCCGTGCTCCATCCTGAGGAGATGGATGGTGTTGACTTCTTCATGGGTGAAAGATGGGGGGTCGGTAGAAGTGGACTCGGTGTCGAGGTCGGGTATGGAGAACTCATCCGACATCGTGGTGGTGAGTGTGTTCTCGAAAGCAATGTTGTGGAAGAAACGTGTTCAAAAAGGGACGGAGGGGATGGCGGCCTTGTGAGTTGAAAGGAGACTGTCGATTTGGAGAATGTGGGAGAGAAGATCGGATAAGGTTGTGGTGGCCTCATGGACGAGGATTGCGGTGATGGTTGGAGACCAGCTTGAGGCGGGAGATGAAAGTGTCATCGACGATCAAGTGGACGACATATGCTCTTGTAGTGCGCAATTGGACATAGAGGTCGGTGGGACCATTTTGGCGAAGGCGAAAGAATTGGTCGATGTAATAACCGACGGTCTTTTGTGGGTGTAAGGTGGTTGTGAACAGCGTAGCGCACTCGAGGAAGGACTGCGAGGGCTGAACGCTGAGTTGGCAGTTGGCTACTTTGGTAAGCCACCACCGGGTGGGATTGGCAAGGAGTCGTGTACCGCCTATGGGTAGCCAGTGGATGACGGGGACGGTGTGAAGGTAGAAAGCGTGTTGGAGTTGGCTGAGAAAGAAAGAGGCATCCTCATTGGGGTTACCAGAAAAGGTTGGAATGTCGTGGGCCCAAAATGTGCGAGGGAATTTGCCATAATCAGGGACGTGGGTATAACGAGTGTGTTGAAGTCGCGGGTGGGTGAGGCGTCAACGAGACGGGTGAAGTCATGTTAAATATTTGCTAGGAGGAGGGCATTCAGGGGATGTTGGGGGAGAGCAGGGTGTGACATGGCGGTGACCTGGGAGCAGGTGGGTATCCGGAGGGAGGTGACGATGGATGAGGTAGAGATGGGTTGTGAGAGGGGAGGTGTGGGTACGGATTGGGTGCCCAGGGAATGGTGCAGCAATTGGGCACTGAGAGGGGTGGAGGAAGGAGGAGGTGGGTGGGACACGCCGCTAGTGGCCGTTGGGATGTGGGTGGTAGAGGCAAGGGTGGCAGATGGACCAGCGGTGGAAGTTGAGATAGAAGCGGTGGAGGTGGGACTGGCGGATGGACCGGCGGTGGAAGTGGAGGCAGAAGAGGTGGAGGTGGGAGTGGGAGTGAGGAGAGGAGGACAAGGGGGCAGACTAGAACCCGACATGGAAGGGGGATTCGTGGTAGTGACCACTTGGATAAAAGGGGTCAATGTTTCTGCCATGTTATCTATCCGGCTGGAGAGGTTGGAGATGGGGGTGGCGAAGGAGGATTGGAGGGCGCGGAAGGTGTCTTGCATGGATTGCAACATGGTGAATAGGGAGATGTTGGTGGGGGTGTCTTAAGGTGCAGGTTGTTCAGTCGGGAAGTCACAAAGCAAGTTGTCTACAAAAGCAGTGTCAATGGCGCTCATGTTGATGGTTGAGGAACCATCCACAATTGTGGAGGGAGCCCAGGGGCGAGGAAGTAGTAGCGGTGGAGGCGGCAGCTGCAGCGGCGTCCTCAACGGCGCAGAAGGCAGCACGCAAAGAGTTCTTAGTGTGGCGGAGCATGAAAGGGAAAAAAATGTGTGAATTCTACCTGTTTTTTTGGTATTAAATTAAAATTTTAATGCATTTTTAAAGGGAAAAAGAATTATGAGGGAATTAATTGAAATCGGAGTTTGAAATTTCCAAAATTACTTAATTTAAAAAAGTGAAATTTCTATTTAGTTCGAATGGATTTAAGGTTATTTTAATGAATTTAAATGCAATCAAAATATTTAATGTAGTTTTATATGAATTTGAAACAAATTGAATTAATTTAAATGGATTTGCAACAAATTTAATTAATTTTCAAATGGATTTAAAACACATTAAATTAATTTCAACGAGTTTAATTTTAAATAGATTTAAAAACGAATTTACACAAAGTTAATTAATTTGAAATAGTTTAATAAATTATAAATGGATTTAAAACGAATTTAAATAATTTTAAATAGTGCAAGGAAAATGAGCGATAGCCAATTCCACAAACCAAGCAGCATCATACACATGAAACCACATAGTCGTGACCTCGAACCAAAAGCAGAATCGCAACTCGGGTTCTACCAAATAAGAACACAACAATAGCTCACAAGTGACAATGTTGGAATGGTCTCATCATCATCAACAAACAAACAATGTCGATCTCCTATCTGGCGCCCTGCACCCAGACTACCAATGGCAGATGCTATCTAGCCTATCTACAACGCTGCTGGTGACGTCAACAGCTCCCCGAAGTACGAGCAGATCTCGACCAATGTCGTTCGCCTCAAGCACCAGGTAAGTCTCTCGCATCACTCACAAACTCGATCCCCCACTCACAGATGCCACGTGCACCCAAGGACCACCATGTGCCCCATCCAGCACCCGTGCAGGCCAGCTCCGTTATGGCTGCCTGCGCATCCCGTGCTCGCCCGTGAGCGCGTGGGTGCTTGCCTGCCAGCAACACAGCAGCGCTTGCACAGCATGTAGCAAGTGCCCGAATGTCGAATGCGAGGGTCGGCGGCCTGGCTGCGCTGAGCCCCTGCCCAGAAGCTTCCGGTAGGGCCCAAGTGGTTGAGCCCAGGGCCTATGGCGGTTACCCATGTTCAACTGCCTGCAGCTTGTGTTCGGTCCATATTGCGTATCTGGCCCAAAGCCTGCCTTTCCTAAATGGAAGTGGCCAAGCTGCTACGTGCGGCCTGGCTGCACTGAGCCCCTGTCCAGGGGCTTCCGAGCCCAGGGCCTATGGCGGTTACCCATGTTCAACTGCCCGCAGCCTGTGTTCGATCCATGTTGCGTATCTGGCCCAGGGCCTGCCTGAGTCACATACGAAAAAGGCAGCCAAGGCCTGGGCGCTCTCAACCAACTGGCGCTGCACAACTGCCTGAATTTCCCCCAGTTGCGTCGCAGCCGAAAAATAGGCCTCTCGTCCTTGATCGCGCTTGCCTTCACTTAGGGTGGCCGATACTGCTGATAACAGGGGCCAATAGGGCTCGTTGAGGCCTTGAGCCTCGCAATAGATTTAAAACGAATTTAATTCATTTCTGAGTAGGGGAGGTCCCGAGGGGCCTGGCCGGGCGGGCGGGCGGCCGACCGACCAGCGCCTGCCCAGGGGAGGTCCCAGGGGGCCTGGCCGGGCGGGCAGCCCGGTTGGGGGCCGGGCACCTCCAGCACACCTTGTTGGCGGGGGGTTTCCGACCCCGAATCGCCAAGATTTGGCCTCCCCAGGGCCTACCGGGTCCGACCACGCCCAGAAAACGGCGCGTCGGGCCCATGAGGCCTATTTTTTTTTTTTTTTTTGACGGCCCTCCAACCGTCAATCATCCATGATCGACAGCCAGAAGGCCGTTTGTTTTTTGGAGGGAAAACCAAGGCCCCGTTTGAACAATCGGCTGGCTGGGGGGGGGCTGCATTGGCTGTCCAAACGGGGCCCCTTCTCCAGCCGCCTGCGTTCGTCGTTGAGCCACCCTCGCTCCTCGCGCTGCCGGTTGTCGCCATCGCCTGGGAGCTGCACTCGCCCGCCGTCGTGGAGTCGTCCGTTGCCCGTCGCCCGTCGCCAGCGTCGTGGAGTCTGCCATCGCTCGTCCCCCTCTCATCTTCATCTTCTTCTTCTTCTTCTTCTCTCCTCCTCCTCCTCTTCCGACTATCTTCTTTTTCTTCTTTTTTTTTTGTTCCATTCGTTAGCCATAGGTCGCAAGATAAACGACAGGTAAGGGGGGGGGGAAAAACTGCTCCGCTCGTCATCATCTTCTTCTTCTTCTTCTTCTTCTTCTCCTTCTCCCCTCCTTCGCCTCCTCATCATCTTCTTCTTCTTCCTCTTCTCTCCTCCTCCTCCTCTTCCGCCCATCTTCTTCTTCTACTTCTTCTTGTTGTAGGACCGCCGCTGCAGCCCGCCGCCATACCCCGCCACCATACCCTACCGCCCTGCCTTCTTCTTCTTCTTCTTCTTCTTCTCCTCTCCTCCTCCGCCTCCCCCTCATCTTTTTCTCCTTCCTCTTCTCTCCTCGTCCTCCTCTTCCGCCCATCTTCTTCTTCTTCTTCTTCTTCTTCTTCTTCTTCTTCTATGACCGTCGCCACAGCCCGCCGCCATACCCCGTCACCATACCCTACCGCCGCCGCCGCCATCTTCTTCTTCTTCTTCTTTTTCTTCTTCTTCTTTTTCTTCTTCTTCTTTTTCTTCTTCTCCCCTCCTCCGCCTCCCCCTCATCTTCTTCTTCTCCATCTTCTCTCCTCCTCCTCCTCTTCCGCCCATCTTCTTCTTCTTCTTCTTGTACGACCACCGCCACAGCCCACCGCCATACCCCGCCACCATACCCTACCGCCCTGCCTTTTTCTTCTTCTTCTTCTTCTTCTTCTTCTTCTTCTTCTTCTTCTTCTCCTCTCCTCCTCCGCCTCCCCCTCATCTTCTTCTCCTTCAACTTCTCTCCTCCTCCTCCTCTTCCGCACATCTTCTTCTTCTTCTTCTTCTTGTACGACCGCCACCACAGGCCGCAGCCATACCCCGCCACCATACCCTACCGCCCTGCCGCCGCCGCCATCTTCTTCTTCTTCTTCTTCTCTCCTACTCTGCCTCCCCCTCATCTTATTCTCCTTGATCTTCTCTCCTCCTCTTTCGCCCATCTTCTTCTTCTTCTTCTTGGACCGCCACACCTCCCTCCCTGCCGCCGCAGCCGCCATACCCTACCGCCCCGCCGCCGCCACCATCTTCTTCTTCTTCTTCTTCTTCTTCTTCTTCTTCATCATCTTCTTCTCTCCTCCTCCGCCTTCCCCTCATCTTCTTCTCCTTCCTCTTCCCGGTACGTACTTCGTATCACACATGCAGCAAACAGCAGGCAACATACGTGCAGAGTTCCCAACACCCAGAAACCCCCCTCCCCCCCCTTCCCCCGTCCCCCCCCCAACCCAGAATTTTTATTGCAGATTCGGGGTCCTCTCGCTGAGCACAGAAGGACCCCGCTTTCAAAACAAATAAAAGAAAATTCTGGGCTGTTTTTTTGCCCGCCCGATTTTGCCTGGGTGGCCCACCCAGCCCCGCCCGGCCAGGCGGCATCCGTACTCAGATTAATTTTAAATGGATTTAAAACGAATTTAATTATTTTCAAGGAATTAAATTAAATAATATTGAAAGGAAAATGAACGATAGCGACTTCAAGAAACCAACCAGCATCATACACATCAAACCAGAAAGTCTTCACCTCGAACCAACAACAAAATTGCAACTCGAGTTCCACCAAATAAGAGCACAGCAAAAGCTCACAAGTGACAACGTTGAAATAGTCTCATCATCATCAACCACGAACCAATGTCGAATACCACCATAAACCAATGTCGAATCCCTATCTGGCGCTCAGCGCCCAGACTACGAATGGCAGATCCTATCTAGCCTATCTACAATGTCGCTGGTGATGTCAACAGCTTCCCGAAGTACGAGCAGATCTCGGCCAATGTCGTTCGCCTCAAGCACCAGGTATGTCTCATGCTTCACTCACAACCTCGATCCCCACACAGATGCCACGTATACCCAAGGACCACCATGCGCCCCATCCAGCTATGTGCAGGCCAGCTCGGCTATGGCTGCTTGTATCCTCCCTACGCGCCCGTGAGTGCGTAGGCACTTGCGAGCAAATAGCGCAGCAGCGTTGGCACAGCATGCAGCCAGACCCTTTCCTTTTTGGAATGAGGCTGCCAGCCATGGGATGCCTGGCTGGCCTGGGCCTCCCTATGGAAGCTTCCAGTAGGCCCCGAGTGCGTGAGCCCCTGTCTCAGGGAATCTTCCACAGGGCCTGAGGTGGTTACCCGTGTCCAACTGCCAGCAGCCTGTTCGGTTCATGCCCCGTGTCTGGCCCAGAGCATGCCTCGATACATTTAGAAAAAGACAGGCAAGGCCTGGGTTCACTCAACCAACTGGCGCTGCGCAACTGCCTGAATTTCCCAATTGCGTCAAGACCCAAAAATAGTCCTCTCGTCACTTGTCAGGCCCGCCTTCACCTAGGGCAGCCGTACTTGCTGAAACAGGGCCCAGTAGGGCTTACCGAGGCCTTGAGCCTCGCAATATGAATTTGATGGACTAAAGCTAAGTTGAAATTGAAATTATTTAAGTTTACTTGAGCAATTGCCGAGAAATTTTGAAAAAGGAATTGCAAAACAATTGGGGGAGAGCTGGGGAAAAGTTTTAAAAGAAAATAACAGGATTCAGGTTGATAAATCTTCGTTTGAAATGTCAAAAACGAGAAGAATTCGGATTGTGGAGGCGGAGGAAATYGTGAAAAAGAAGTGTTTTGATAATCTAAAAGAAAAGAAACAACGAGTCCCTAGACTATCGGTATAGGTAATGGTAGGTAAGTAGTGAAAGTAAATTGAAAGAATTTGAAAGATGATGAAAGATTTCAGAAAGAATAGTAGGGGGAGGGGGGGAGCGGAAGCGGGTTGGGGAGTGGGGGCGCGTGGATGGAAAGGTAG
>BFEA01000460.1:982316-993037 GCA_003427395.1 Chara braunii | reverse complement strand
GGGAAGAGAATTAGGGGGGGGAGAAGAAATATAGGCTATGGGGGAGAAGAGAGAGTCGGGGGGGAGAATGTGGACGACGAAAGAGGACTCTACGGCGATGACGTGATGTAGGTGAGGAAGAAATAAGGAGAACAAGAGAAGAAAAAAAAAAAAAAATTATCGGTCGCTTACCTGCGCGGCTACGTCCGGATCTGTGACGTGGCAGCGGCGACGACGTAGCGAGGCACTCACGTGGTAGTGGAGGCGACAACGATAACAACGGCGATGGCGATGACGTGGCTGCACCGACGAGGACGATGACGAGACGACGCTGAAGACGATGATGATGATGGCGACCTGCAGCGGTGGCTGCTCCTCGTCGATCAGGGAGGGCGGGAGGGCGATCCATGCCGCTTCGATACCAGTGTATCAAGGCGGAGATAGGGCAGCGAGGCTGGGAGAGGGAGGGAGAGAGAGTACACACACACACTCACTCAACTCGACGCAGACTCGACACGACTCGACGAACGTAGACACAAAGTGGCAAAGTGGCAAAGTCGCAATCTTGGATTCCGAAACACATCACACTGAACACGAGCAATGAGGCTTAAAACTGGTTGCCCATACTGGGCTAGAGTCCGGTCTTAAGTACCGGACTCAAGTTCAGTCCCGAGGGAAGAAGTGCAAATTGCCTCAGGGCTGAACTGAAAACCGAAGGTCTGAGTCTGGGCGCCAGAATGACGGATGGCGCCTAGTATCGAAATCTTAAAGTGCCATAAGAGGAATTTGAGATCCAAAATGCGAAATGTTGAAATGTCAGATGGCGCCAAGTATCGAAATCCGAAAGTCCATGGACACACTTTGACCGGGATCTTCAAGGATAGGCAAGGGCTTGATGAGCCCCAGCGGGGCATGAGTCCTGGGTTTCTTCTGTTGGCAAACCTGTCATGTCTCAACATACTTCTTCGCATCTTGCAACATAAACGGCCACCAAAATTTATGCACTAAATTAGCTGAGGTCTTCTTGTACCCAAAATGACCAGTTGCATCATGACATTCTCCTAAATACAAACTACGAAAAGACTCCCTATCTGGGACACACAGTCTTTTATTCCCAACCTACTCGAGAAAAGCAAGCCATTAACTACCGTAAATTCGTCAGAAGTGACGTTGTCTTTAGCTTCTAATAGGCTTCCACCATGGATCGAGTTACATCATCAGATATGCCAAACTCAGTTACTAGCGCGCCCAGATAGTCGGCCCTTCGCGATAGTGCATCGGCCACTTTATTGTACTCTCCTTTCAAAGGGTCGAGTTTGAAGTCATACATATCTAGGACTTCAATCTACCTCTTCGGGGCATCAAAGAGCACAGGCGTCTAATGGACCAGTGCTCTATATAGGGCATAGAGTTCTCGGTCATACGTGGACTTAACTAATTTCTAAGATGGGCCTCAACTTTTTCCCCTCCTGCGCAAGGACGGCGCCTATGCCATATTGGCTGGTGTCTGTGGTGACAACAAAGGGCTGTCCAGGATCCGAAAGTTTCAGGACTTCCTAATGTGTCATAGCATACTTTTATTTTTTGAAGGTTACCTCACACTCTTCGCTCCACTCCCAAGGGGTGTCAAGGCGGGTTAGGTTTTTTAATGGGGAAGCTTTAGTACTATAGTTCTTCACAAACGGACGATAGTAGCCCGTCATCCCCAAGAATGACCGGACCTCAATGACAGTCTGAGGTATGTGCCAATCATGTATGCTGGCCACTTTGGCATCGTCTGGCCTCAGTCCTCACATAGATCACATGACCTAGATATAAGATCTTGGTGCGACCGAATTCGCATTCCTCCAAGCTTTACCTTATATGGTGTTATCTTAGGAGACCTAACACTATTTTCAAATGCTTAGGGTGCTCCTCTACTGTCCTACTAAAGATCAGGATATCGTCGAGGTACACGACGATAAACTTATCTAAGTAGTCATGGAATATCCGATTCATGGCGGGTTGGAATATACCACGGGCATTACATACTCCAAAAGACATCACCACAAACTTGTGCAAACTATACCTGGTCTGAAAAACGGTTTTGTGTTGATCCTTAGCCCTAATGGGAATCTGATAGTATTCGGACTTAAAGTCTATCTTTGTGAAATATTGACATCCCTGTGGGGTAGAGGCTCTACGTTCTTCGGTGTGATGGCATTGAGGCCTCTATAGTCAATGGATATCCTCAAGGTTCCCCCTTTCTTAGGGACAAGGCGAACTAGTGCTCGATATGGGGACATACTAGGCCGAATCAATCCCTTCTTTCCGAGCTCCTTGAGTTGGCGGCGGAGCTCATCTAACTCCGCAGGAGACATACTATGGATCCGTCCTCTAGGTACTTCGCTACCGGGGACGATTTTTATCGCATGGACCACCTCCCTTTCTACCACAAACCTAGGCTCCTCAAAAAGGTCTGGATGGTTTGCAGCAACTGCTTCTATCTCTAGGGGTGTTTTTACGGCCTCCACTTTTTCAAAGACAAAGACTAGATACATCCCCTCTTCTCGTTTCTGCTTATTATAGTTATAGAAGTATGAAGCACACATGCAGCCATAGTTCTCCACTAGCCTGCTAGCTTTATACTTCTACATTCTAAGAGTTTTTCTGTTTGGCAACTTGCGGGTCATCACCTTCCTAACTCAATGGAATTGTGGCTTTGCGATCTCGAGGTAGCACATACCTAGCAGCATATCAAATGGCAGCTCGTCACTCACAAGGGACAAGATCTTGTGTCTCAGCTCCCCTCCTCTACATCCTTGACATACTCTTGGACAACCATACTGTGCTTGTTGGCTAAGGTAGATGCTACAGATCTATTCAGTCGCTGCACTTTGTCCCCTAAGAGCAGCCTGTCTACACGAGCATGACTGATGAAGTTCTATGTAGAGCCTATGTTTGCGAAGGCACCCACTTTGCGGCCACCACATCAACCTTTACCACAAAATGTTCACCTTTTGGACCTGTACTAATCATCGCTCAAGAGTCTTTGGGGTCCTTCCCTGACCACTCGGCTTCTAACTCTTCTAAGGACTCAAACACGTCTCCAATAGAGCATCGATTGGTCTACATGTGTCCGCGGGGCGACTAGTGGGTCAATAGCCTTGGCCAACACCTTAAGTGGGGAAAGCAACGTTACCACTTCAGCACAGGCACGGGTAAGAGCGCCTAAAACTCCTACTCGCCCGAGGTGTTTCCCTGCGAAGTGCTCGCAGATGCACCACCCAACACCGTAGGAGAGGCTACTTCATTGTGACCTTTTTGCCTCACCATGTTCTAGAAGTGTGGCCAAAGTTGCCACAGTTAAGACACATGCCCCTAGCAACTCGGTCCCTCCACACCTCGTAATATAAACCAAGCCGCACCCAAAGTGGTGTTCGCTGGTCTCCTTGACCCTTAGCCAGCCTACCTTCTATTTCCTGATCCCCTTAGCCTTTTCCTTGATAGGAGCCACGACTCCCCCATCCAAGTCTCACTATGTTACATGCCCAGTTGGGCGATGTACATACAAACCGAGGATCCGCAATGTGATAAAAAGGACTGAATGGACAATGCAGTGCACGTAGAATCTCAACAAGCAATGAGCATTCCGATACATACAAAATGGTGCTTTATAATGCAGGGAAGACTTGGATACAAGACCTGACCTGACCGAGACTGACCACTGACCTCTATCATGTAGTACAAGATAGTGAAGCAGAGTGCTCGAATACTAATGACTAGACGCATCAATGTTTCAATGCAGACCGAACATACATCATACTCGTCACAAGGTGTGAAGGGAGCCTGGCACTATACACAGGGAAGAAGCGCCAGGTCCAAACATACACAGACGAAGAGGAGGGGATCAGTCGAAGGGGAAGGGGCGGATGGGAAAGTCGTAAACACCAAGTCTCGTTACGAGTCCCAAATTACCCCTCTTCAAAATGCCTGAAGTCCAATGTCGAGTCTGGATCCGAATGTCACCAAGCTCTCTCTCTCTCTCTCTCGCTCGTAGTCTGTTGATGCAGTGAAGTCAGACAGTGAGAGGGTGAGAAGGAGATGGTGGACTGAGAAAAGGAAGAAGAAGAACTCTCTCTCTCTCTCTCACGAGCCAAGTACTAACCTATGCAGTTGGCGTTGTGCTGCAGGTACCTCGAAGACGAAGCTGGAGCAACGGCGCTGCAGGTAAGTATTCCTCGCCTCAGCCCAATCTCTCTCTCTCTCTAGTACTACTCTAGCTATGGCACCCAGCGCCGAAGACTACACCTAACGCTACTAGCGCCCAGCGCTGAAGACTGTTGCTAACGCTACCACTACTCCTGCAGCGCTCCTCCAGAGTGTTGTTGCCGAATCTTGAAGACTACTGACTGCCTCCTGCCTACCCGTGAAGTGCATGGGAGGTCCCTATGTACTATCTCGGCCTGGCTCCTGACTGCCTCCTACTGCCTGCAGTTGCAGGGCGGGCAGTCCAAGAGGCTGCTCTTGCCAATGCCGAACTAAGCCAGGGGCTGGCGCTGCAGCTGTCGTGGGAACAGGCCAAAAATAGCCTGTTCCTGAAACCCTGGTTTGGTGCCCGAGTTTCGGGGCAGGTTGGTCTAATAAGGGGCCGAAAATGGCCCTAGGTTTCAGGCTAAAAAGGCTCATGCCGTTTTAGTCTGAAACGACACGGCCTATAGGCCCTTGTTTCTAGCTTTTCGAGTTGAATAGACACGGGCCCTGTAGGCCCTAAATTTCAGGCTTTCGGCCTGAAATTCAGGCTTTTAGCCTGAAGGACCAGGGTCTGGAAAATGGCCCTCGTGTGCAGGCACAACATGTAACAGCCCCCCCGTCCTTATGAAGTCAATCAGGGGCAAGGGCGAAGCTGACGATCTGAAGGTGGAACCTGGACGCGGGCGCGGCGTGGAGCCGAAGAGACCGGCTTTCCTTGCATCTTGCGTTCGTAGCGTGCGAAAATGTCTGGAGCTGTTGCTTGAAGTTCCACACGGGTCAACCGACGGTCAGCTCGATGTGTGCAGTATGAAAAATGTACCAAGTACTCAGTTGGCCTGTTGCTGTAGCGTCGTTGGGATATGATGTCGCCGACTTCCTGAAAACCGTCCAAAGAGGGTGGATCTTGCGAAAGTCGCCCGAAAAAATCGTCATGATCCGATGGCGTGTAAAGAGTCAACTTGGAGCAATGAAAGACTCGGTAGACGGGTAAGTGGGCGGGCACCTGAATAGTGAAGGAAGGTCCCTCGGGTGCATCCCCAACGGGTGCCACGATCGGCCAGGGCCCCATCCATTTCGGGAGGAGCTTGCGAGAGATGTCTTGTTCAAGGCTAAATTCCGCGGCAGATACCCAAACGAGATCGCCAGCGCGGAATGGGCAAGGAAGACGCTGGCGGTTGGCCTGTTGGCTCATGCGTTGCTGCGTCTTGGCCATCTGGTCACGTGTCTTGACAAGTAGCTCTTGCATCCGACGCAAGAAAAGAAGATGGTCGTCGCTCTCGACCGTTCGTGGAATGATGGTGTCCAACGGCGAAGTGACCATTGAGCTGTGCTCGAACTCGAAGGGCGACATCCCGATAGTCAGGTGGATGGACGAGTTGTAGGCCAACTCGACATCCGATATAGCTTGTTCCTAAAACCGTGGTTTGGTGCCTGAGTTTCGGGGCAAGTCGGTCTGACGAGGGCTCGAAAATGGCCCTTAGTTTCAGGCTAAAAAGGCTCATGTCGTTTTTATTCTAAAACGACACAAGGCCTGTAGGCCCCTGTTTCCAGCTTTTCGAGCTGAACAGACACGGGGCCTGTAGGCCCAAAATTTCAAGCTTTCGGCCTGAAATTCAGGCTTTTAGCCTGAAGGATGCAGGGCCTCGAAAATGGCCCTCGTGTGCAGGCGCAACATGTAACACACTAGCTCCATCCTGGTTTGTGTCTTGCCCATAGTCAAGGAAGTCGTCGATCTCAATCGCCTGACCATCGTGGTCGACGAACATAAGATTGCCCTTCTTCCTCCAATCCTAAGAAGCTTCTTCTTCCTACCATCTACCAATCCCTGTTGTGCGATCCCAAGCTTGACCTCTATATCTAAGGCCTTCTTGTTGAAAGTAACAAAGTTATGGACACCAACAGTGGCCTCATCCACCTCAGGGTCATAAGGCACGCATGGTACTACGATTAGACGTTCTATGACGTCCGTGACCTCACGAACTGTCCGGTACCGTTTTAAACCAAGACTAGCAAGTGAGTCAGAGGCCTTCTAAGCCCCTTTGTGGGTCATGCCACCTATTGTACACAGTCCATACGAAGTCTTCCAATGCCCAGGCTTGAGCCCAGGCATCGAAGTTTTGACGATAGCCCTGTTGCTGCACTAGACCATTCAACCATCGCTCTGCAGAGCCTTCTAGAAAGGATGCAGCAACTATAACTTTCTGCTTTGGCTTTGTGAGCTTCTGCCTCACATAAGTGGGCACAATCCTCACCCGAGTATCCAGGCCCTCTTCCTTTTTCTTGCCGGCAGAGAAGAGCTTAGGACTCAACAATGGGATCTTGGGCATCCACTGCATAGGTTGGATTGCCTAGGTGTTTGCTGCAGTGCCTACGTAACCACTGGAACAGGTTGCCCCAAGAGACTAACTTACGAAAACTTGAGAGTACACCGGACTGACACCTAACGACGAGGCCTGAGACAAGGCTTGTGGCATAGTAGAGTCGGTAGCCATGACTGCCTCGGCATTGGCTCTAGCTTCTTGCTTCTAGTGCACCTCCTAATGCCCTTTTAGCTCTGGCGTGATTTGTAACTCGTCATGAAGAGCATCCACATGAACGATCTTGTGCGGGTTTAGCCTGTTGCCCGGCTTGCAAGCCAACAAACTGACTAACGGAAACTTGAGAATACACCGGACTGGCACTTGACGACAAGGCCTGAGACAAGGTTTGTGACATAGTAGAGGTGGTAGCCATTGCTGCCTCGATATTGGCTCTAGCTTATGCTTGTGGTACACCTCCCAGCGCCCTTTCAGCTCTGGCGTGAGTTGTAACTCATCATGAAGAGCATCCGCATGAACAAACTCGTAATCTTCTGGCGTGAGTTGAGATTGTTGCCTAACTTGCAAGCCAACAAACTGACTAACGACGAGGCCTGAGACGAGGCCTGTGACATAGTAGAGGCGGTAGCCATGGCTGCCTTGGCGTTGGCTCTAGCTTCGGCTTCTAGTGCACCTCCTAGTGCCCTTTCAACTCTGGCTGCTGCTTCCCTAGTCCTTTGTAATGTCGTCCTCTTCCTCGCTTCCCTCCGCAGCCTCCTTTCCTCTCCGCAGCCTCCTTTCCTGTCCTCGCTCTAGCTGTAGGAAAGTGATCGGTGAACTGAGTGCAGTTTTGCGAGTAACTCTAAGATCATCCACCAATCGTTCCTCCTCCTCACTGCTTTCTTCTTCACTCATGAGTTGTAATGAACTAGAACCCACATGAAATCCTACCTCAGCATGACACCCAACCAAATAATAATAAACAATAATTTTCGGTCAGCTTGGAGAAATGTAGTCAAGCGGTAATCCGGAACCAATGTTAGATCCTATAAGCTAATTATATTTCTATTTTTAAATTATTCTAAAACAGAATGCAATGCAGAAAGCCGCGTAGCACGACGAACGCATTCGCGCCCCTCCACGTTCGGGCAAATGAGTTTGCGCATTCGCACGAACAGCTCGTGAACATGTTCGGGCGAACTTTTTTCCATAAATAAAAAATTGTTTTTTTTTAACTTTTTATTTTTCACTCGTGATTGGCAATAAATTTGAACATGACACCAAGGCAAAAATTGCTTGTATTGTTATTATACATAACATCTAGCTTTCCCACGGCGCCCGGTCGGGCATGCCCGACCGGGCGCCTCAAGCACCCCGCCAGGTTAGGGACCACGCCCGGGGTACTCCGGGCATGCAGAAAACCCMCCAAGTTTTTTTTTTTTTTTCCAACTACCAGACCTTCTGCGCTTTGGGTGTAATGCCCAAATCAGGCCTCTTTTTTTATTTTCACGTATGTTGATTTATGTGGGTCGCGGGGGAGAGGCGGTGCAGGAGGGGGCGAATTTGAATCCTGTATCAGCGTGCACCGTCGATCTATGCAGATCGACGACCAGAATCCCTCAAAAATTTAAAAACCTACAAAACGGGGCCTACCGGACCCCCCAAAAAATGATTCGACTGCTGAAGACAAAGTTGGCACGTTTGGCATAGGGCTGCGACAATAATTTATTTTTTTTGGCTTTTTTTGCCTTGGTACGAGAGGGGCCCGGGTGCCTCTTGGAGGGTTGCCCGGCCGGGCACCATTCCGGGCATGGTGGGGTACCCCGTGCGCCCGGGGTGGAAAGCTAGCATAACATATTTTTTTTCAGATTTTTCTGAGAACCTTTTTTTTTTGTGTTCACGTTCAAAGCGTTTTGGGTTCTTTTCGCATTTGGGCTAACATGTTAGCGTTCGCCTCCGAATGCGAACACGTTATGCAGCAAGGAATATACTATTCTATCTGCATTTCACTGTTAGTTGTTAACCAAGTCAATACAACTAAATAATCAAAAATAAAAATAAATCATTGTGGAGATGCAAGATGAATGGCAGTTAATCTAATTAGTCCAGCGACAAACAGTTGCCAGAACCTTCCCTCCCCCTGTATCCCTCTTGAGTAGTCACTTATGTCCACGTCCTGAGCATCTGGTTGAGCAGCGTGTCTAAAGGTGTGCAATACGGCCCACCCCTGTGCCCCAAGTCTATGCTAAGCCTGCGAGCCCCTCATCTTCTTTACCCTCGCATGCAACAAGCCATACTTCCGATTGATCTGGTTGATCAAGAGGCACTTTACGGACAGCCCCCAAGGTCCTAGGGAATAACTGGAACCCGCCAAAAATATTTACAGACGGTCTGGTGAGCATCTCTTGTAAGGCTAGCATGCGCAGCATGACCACTATTAGCGCAGCAAGCAGAACCAAGGACTTGCGGCAAAGCATGCATGGACTAGACCCAGTGGTTTGGCATGGTGACCGTGACCCGAGTGCTTCGTCAAGGGCCCTTCAGAGGCTTCGCCCGTCTCCCACCAGCTTACTGCCTAAGAAGAATGTCGGCTCTCACAGTTGAGCGCTCGCGACACCTCACATCAAAAGGACTCTCAAGACAACTCACTTCCTCACGGTAAGAAGCAATGAAGAGGGTAGACAAGGATGAGCAACGTACCTCATAATGCTGCCCCCAACCACAGATTTCTCACCAGCAACCTGATGTGTATTTATGATGACCGGTCTCTGCCTTGGCACAACAAATAGCAAAATGCAGTTCCACCTCGGCTTCAATGCCACATTAGCGAGTTCTCATCATCCAAGGTACACCCCACTGTCACCTCATAGCCTTCCTGGCGCGCCCACACGACCCTGGGCCGCCGCACGTTCAACGCGCAAGCATTATCACTGCCCCACTCACACATGCGAAGCACCGAACAGATATTGCAAAGAAAGCAGAATTGCACCAATATTACACCAATGGAGAACCGAAACACTATATCCGAGTGTCAATGAGAGCTTACTCTCGCCATCACCCATTTACGTATCCAGAGCCCTTCCCCCTAGGCGCTGAGTGCCTAGACTACTATCCTACAGCTACTTCCAGCCTACAAATTTACAATGCACCCGTTGACGTCAGCAGCCACCGAAGTACATGGAGATGTCGCCTCTTGCAGACTATCGCCAAGACCAGGTATGTGCCTTCACGTCATCATCCTCATCTCTCTCTCTCCCTCTCTCTTGTATTTCACCCATGTCTTCCCTCATGCACGAAGACCGCCACTACCCGTTTGCTGTGTACCCAAGCCCGGCTGGCTATGGAAACTGAGCTAGTGCACTGCCCACAGCAGCACCCTTGCTTACACGACCGCACATACGTGGGCACAGCGCTGCGCACAGCACGTGGGTGCAGGCTCAAGCAGCGCTGGTGCACGAGTGACAAGTGCCCGAAAATGAATGGCCAGGCAGCAAGCTCTTTCCTATATGGAAAGAGTCTGGCCTGTGTGCTGCCTGGCTGGGCTGGGCCTGTGGCCAAAAGCTTACGGTAGGCCCCAGGAAGCTCGGCCTCTGCTGCTACTGCCCTGGGGCCCGTTTGGTTACGCCTCTCAACTGCTTGTCGTGTGTACAGCTGCAGATGTGGACCAGGGCCTGCTTCGGAGAAAGGCCTAGAAGGCCGAAACAAAGTGTGGCTGGTCGTGGCCTGGGTTCCTTCAACCAACTGAGGTGACGCAACTGCCTGAAACTCGAATGCGAAATTGACAACAATGAGCCTCTCATGATATTCTCAGGCCCGCCTTGACTTAGGGCAGGCACATATGCAAAATGGGGCCCTTAGGCCTGGCCGAGAAGCCCGATCCTTGTTATGAACCTGGTTGCTTATTGCCAGATGACCAACACTCACTCACATAGACTTCCAGGTGTGCCCATACATACACAGAAGGAAGGGGAGAGGATGGGAGTATCACACAGCGCAGGGGGAAAGAAACACGGTGGAAGACTTAACCATGCGATATGACAAAGTACACTGAAAGTGCAACTCACTCCACAAAATCCTCGCAACCAGTCACAAAGGAAAGCCGAGTAGATCACATCCAAAAAAACAATGAAGCAAAGATAATTCACACACAATATTAACACTGTTTATTAAACATGAAGTCTCAAATTGCCAGAATATCCCCAGAACTGTGAT
>BFEA01000460.1:947007-957166 GCA_003427395.1 Chara braunii | reverse complement strand
CCTTAACCAAAATCAAAGTAGACTATCACTCACCCACACCAGATGGAAAACTCTACAGACTATCGGTTCACACCCCATCACAAGCCAGCAAAACACCCACGAAACAAAGAAAGGTCTGTCACAGCCAAAAAATACACTCGAGATATATATGACGATATATATATATCGTCAAACAGAACTGCCCGGTAAACCGTAGGCAGAGAGGGAGAAGAGGACAACAAACGAGGGGCTGTGACAAACTGTTTGGTCGGAGTTTCACCGACTCATGAGGAGGTTGAACCCTCGACAGTCTGCAGAATCCCCTCACTGATTACACTGTAAGTGATAATCCACCTTAACCAAAATCAAAGTAGACTATATATATATATCGTCACAAACAGAACTGCCCGGTAAACCGGAGGCAGAGAGAGAGAAGAGGACAACAAACGAGGGGCTGTGACAATATATATACATACAGGGTTGCCGGCGTTCGAGACGCGGGCCGAGCACCCGAACCCGAACACCCGAACGTTCGGCACACCCTCTCGACGCGTTCGGCCATTCCAAAAATCTGAAAAAAATATATGTTATGCAGAAGAATTACATGAAGAACATTTGCCTCAACGTTACATCCAAATTCTTAACCAAATTTGAAATCAAAATCAAATACTAAGAATAAATAATAATAATAAAAATTAGAAAAAATAAAACGAGAATGAAATTATTGGGTAGGGGAGCACGTTTTTGACACCGCCACTTTTGGCCATTTTCTTTTTGCTGTGAGAAATGCCATGAAAATTTATATATGTGTATCTTACAAAATAGAGAATCTACAAATAAAGTTTGAAAAAATAATAATTTTTTTCATGCCCCGAAATAAAGGAAAAATAAAAAGTGACGAGAGACACAAAACAAATTAGTGAGTGGGCAAGCAAGTTTTGACACCACGATTTTTCATTTTTTTCTGGCAGACCATAATGGCTTCAAAATTAATAGGGAGATACCTTACATCACAAAGAACTCTCATAAAAAGAATTCAGAAAAAAAAAAAATAATATTTAGGTGCCAAAATATTTTTTTAGCGGGGTTCGAACCCCTTCAAGTTCGGCCCCCCGTATACATATATATATATATCGTCATATATATACCGTCACAAACAGAACTGCCCAGTAAACCGTAAGCAGAGAGAGAGAAGAGGACAACAAACGAGGGGCTGTGACAAACTGTTTCGTCAGAGTTTCACCGACTCATCAGGAGGCTGAACCCTCAACAGTCTGCAAAATCCCCTCAGATATATATATATATATATCCCATACATGCGGCGCATCGCGATGTGCTGCACTGCGCACGTGCGCCGCACGGCGCATCCCGCACGACGCGCGCGCACTGCATGCGGCGCACCTCCAAAAATGGGGGTCAAAAAAAAAAAAAAAAAGGTTGAGGGGCGGTGGTAGACCCGGCCCTCTGCTCGCGTAAAATAAGAAACGGGCAGCCAGATTTTTTTTGGAGACCGCGCGTTGGCCCGCAAGCTTTTAGTGATCTGTAGTTCGGGTAACACTCTGTGTGTATGGTAGGGTTATTGCAGTCTGTATGGTAGGGTTCTTGTACGCCAGATTCAGTCATGATAAGGGTCGCGATTTCTCAAAACGTTCTCTTCTTATTACTTCTGAAGTAGAAAACGACGGAACTGACAGTCGTTTTTCCTGGAATGGAAAAAAATCAAGAATTTCTTTGCACGATTATCGTCCGGCGCGTCCAATTTGTCAGAACCTCAACGGTAAATTGCAATCTGTATGGTAGGGTTTTTGCAGGCCAGATTCAGTCATGATGAGGGTCCCGATCTCTCAAAACGATCTCTTCGTATTACTTCTGAAGTAGAAAAAGACGAAACTTGGCCTCGCCACACCACTCTCGAAATGTGAAAAAGACAAAAATGTGGCGGGGGCATCTGGTCGTGTTCTAGCGGGAAGTTCATCCCCATTTTGCAAATTTGGAGAGTGGTGTGGCGATGCCCAATTTCTTTGCACGAGTGAAGCCCGGCGCGTCCAACCTGTCAAAACCTCAACGGTAATGTTTACCAACCGGCTCGCTGCACTACTCTCGACATGCACAAGAAGACATATATGGAAATGTATCTTTCCATGTTCAAGCGGAGGATTCAGTCTCATTTGTTCGGAGATTCTCCAAAAAAAAAAAAAAAAAAAGCTTCCAAAGATTCGTTACGTGCTTACCTGATTCATCAGCCCTTCGCTCTCCACCACCCAACAAATGAATGAATCTTCCACCAGAACATGGAAAGATACACCGCCATTTTATTTGTCCTCTGTGCATGTCGCCCCGCTTCCGGATTCATGTTGCCCGTTGATAAGGGCGGTTTCTTCGGTCCGATAGTGTCAGCACACGGTTTCTTCTCTCTCTCTCTCTCTCTCTCTCTCTCTCTCTCTGGGGTTCCCGTAATACTGTAATCATAGTATAATCAAACTATAATGTTATATAAACAATATAACTTATATTAAGTATTATTGACTCATCACTCGGTGTATCACGTAGAAAAAAAAAAAAAAAATCCATGTATACCACGGCACACCATGCGCGAAAGTGCGCTCGTCACGGGCACGCCCCAGCGCACCGGACTGCCGCGCAGCGCACTGCGCACTACGCACTGCGCATCACTGCGCGCGCATCGCGCACGAGTTCGTGCACGGCACACGGCGCAGCGCACCACATCGCGCACTGCACTAATGCGCCGCAAGTATGATATATCCTCACAAACAGAACTGCCCGGTAAACCGTAGGCAGAGAGAGAGAAGAGGACAAGAAACGAGGGGGTGTGACAAACTGTTTCGTCGGAGTTTCACCGACTCATCAGGAGGCTGAACCCTCAACAGTCTGCAGAATCCCCTCACTGATTTCACTGTAAATGATAATCTACCTTAACCAAAATCAAAGTAGACTATCACTCACCCACACTAGATGGAAAACTCTACAGACTCTCGGTTCACACCCCATCACAAGCCAGCAAAACATCCACGAAACAAAGAAAGGTCTGTCACAACCAAAAAATACACTCCAGACACACCGCTGGCACTAGAGGCACAGCATGGTCGCCTAGTAACGGCCCCGACCACTGCCGTTGGACCTCACCGGAAAAAAACGTCGCAGGAAGCTAGCGAATTATATATATCGTTACAAATTTATCAGAGCGCAAATGCAAAAAAAAAAAGAAATAAATTCATTTTTTATCTTCTTCCTTACAAAACTCCCCCTGTTCAAAACCTCTTGCCTTCAAGGCCGCCCACGTGGATGTAGGTTGGGCGGCGGCTGCCCCCACCCCCGTGTGTCATATATATATATATTGGCCCAGCTGGGCAAGTGGTCCCGGGTCAGTCTAGTAATCTATCAATGTACTTTCAATATCTATCTGAAAGTCTCCAGATCGTGAGGTGATATCTCGAGCGGTATCTCATTATCCAAAAAGAGGAGCATGGAGGGAGAATAGACAACGGAGAGGAAGAGAGAATACACAACCCTTCAGATCCATCTCCTTCTGCGGGCTTCTTTCACACTACATCATCAATGACAATAAGAATAATCCTGATCACATACAATAGTGCCACATGGCACTTTATCTCATGAAGACTTTGAAGACACAACAGATTTCCAATGACGACGTCACCCGCGGGTGAGTACCCGATTCTCTACAACCACAAATCCCGATTTTCCTCTTCCTCACAACCAGTCACCTCATGTAGACAGCGTGGACAATGCCTCGTCAACAATCAAGGTAGGTGGCATACGCCACATCATCAACGAAGAACAATAGCAGTGCCACACAAACCAAGAGCAACGCCACGTAAACCAGCGGCAGCACCACATATACCAAAGGCAGCACCATGTCAGCATGCCACGTAGACCAAAGACAGTGCCACATCAGCATGCCACGTAAACCAGAGGCAGTGTTACATCGGCATGCCACGTAGACCAGAGGCAGCGCCACATATACCAAAGGCAACGCCACGTATACCAAAGGCAGCGCCGCATATACCAAAGGCAGCACCACATCAGCATGCCACGTAGACCAGAGGCAGAGCCACATGAGCTGAGGCAGCGCCACGTATACCAGAGGCAGCGCCATGTCAGCATGCCACGTGCCACGTGCATCGAAAAAGCACCAGCATGCCGCCTCCACCTTGTGCCGTCGTCCGCAATGCGTGTGCAAAGCTTGCATGAAGCCGCGTTATCAAAGTCGAGCCAGCCTTAAGTAGCAGTCGTCGAGGCCGTCTGGCCTCAGGTGCCTTTCCTCCAGTCGTCCAGATTGACTCACATCTCAAGGCCCGGATTGTACAGTTGCAGACTTCTCCCTTGGACCTGATGCTGTCTAGGTACCTGCATACAAACAAATATGTGTGCTTGACCTGCGGCCTGGGCTAGGTACCTTTGGACTTTGATTGTTGGGTGGACCGACAGTTGACCGAAGTCAACTACCACACGCCCAGGACCTGAAATCATGAAGGTTTTTTTCGGCCCTTATTTGGTCTGGGCTGAGGGCGGCCAAGTAGGCCTTGGCCCTCAGTTCCACGGGACATATGGCATGGGTTATTGCAGTCTAGCTCTGAGCTGAAAATACATATCCGAAAATAAATAAACGAACCCAGCGATCTAGGCCTATAAGGGCCAAAAAGGGCGCTAAGGCCCTGCGAAGCTGCCCAACTTCTTCTTTACTACCATTGATAGAAAAGTTGGGTAACTCACACAACAGAAAGACAGAGTAGAGTCAAAGCCAGACTTATGATATAACTTTATCGCATGTAGTTCGGACTTCTTGTCCTTGAGTTTAACAATTTTATCTTTGAACTTAACTTCTGGGTCGGCTTCCTCATGCCAATCAATACCCAGAATTAAGTCAAAGGGTAAATTCTTTTCTATAAGGAAGGATACCTCGCGTAGAATCTTCTGACCTTCCTTGGTCCTGAAGTAACACTTAACACGATCGACGTATTGAAAGACAGTGCTCGTGCTCTTGCCAGCCAGTATTGACGTGATAAGTTCTATGTAAATCCTTTACCTTCATTCCCAGATGCAACTTTCGAATTGCCTTCTCTGAGATATAAGACCACGCCGATCCCGGATCTAACAGGGCACCTACTCGCGTGTGCGCAATCTCAACATCTGCGATCATTAACTCACCCTTAGACTTTGCTTTCTTCGCTCACGAACTCCTTAGTGCTATTACTTCATTTCCGAGCTTGTCAAGGGAATCGTCCAGTGAAATAGAACAAAGGACTGTGTCAGTGTGGTCTGGACGGCGAGCGGACGAAGAGCCATCCTCTGCCTTGCGAGTCGAAGGGGTAGAAGGGGTTGTAGGTGCCTTACCTTTGTCTTCGTCTGAACCCTTCCACTCAGTAGGAGCAGATGCAACTCCTACTAGCTGCTCGCTTTTGGGTTTCGAATAAGCGGGCACCAGGCTATCATGTGCCCCACGATACCACACTTAAGGCATTGGCAATTGTCCATCTTGGACCGCCATTCCTCTCGGGTCATATTCATTTTCTCCCAAGATCTCCCGAATGAAAAGTCGGGATGCTCAGGAAACAAGCATGGTCTCTTCTTCGTCTTCCATTGGTTCTGGCCTCCCTTGTTGGCCATGACAGCAGTGACATCACCCTTCCCGGACTCACTGCTGCCGTTACCTCCTCCTCCCTCGGACTCTTCCAGAGGTAACTTCTCTACAGTTTCATCGTCAAATAACACAAGCATATGGTCCTGACACTTTTGCTGCCACGCTTGCCATAACCTCCTACTGGTCCCGACTTAACCATCGAAGTGTAAGACCTTTTTACCTGCACGGTCATCTGCTCTCGTTGGAGAGCGAGATCGTACGTGAGAAGATGTAGAGAACCTGGTTGTAAGACTTTTACTTACCAGACTTCGATCCGGCCACGAGTTGTCCACAAATGGGCTCGGGCAATGCACGTGAGAAGATGTAGGGAACCTGGTTGTCTTGAAGGTTCAGTTCAGGTACCTGTAACATACGGTCCACTTCACGAGACAGGGCATCAACAAAGTCCAACGCTTTTGGCCTATAGTGGTGAGTGCATCGAAAGCCATATCGACAATCGTCTTGATAAGGAATCTCTCCTTGATTTTCTGGAGAAACTGCCTCAACGTCAGGGTCTTAGACCACTCACCTATGTCCTGAAAGCTAGCGACGTTGGCTTTGGCCAGCACCCATTCCTTGGCCACTCCTTCCAGACAAGACGTGGAGAAAGCAACCTAACTTTCAAGCTCAACGGGTGCAGTGCCACAATAAGTCTGTATTTCGGCGATCCACATCAACAAATTTTCTTCCTTTTTGTTGCTCTAGGTAAACGACAATTTCATCTTAACCTTTTCTTTATTTTTCGGTTTTTTCGCTTCCTTAACCGGTTCTTCTTTCTTAGCCGGTTCTTCTTTCTTGGCGGTCAGTGCTTCTTTCTTGGCCGGTTTTTCAGACTCCTTCGAGGGTCCAGGTTTGTCCTCCTTCCGCATTGCATCTTTCATCAACTTGTCCTAGGGTTCTTTCTTTTATTTCCCCTTAGCCTCCTCCTCAACTGACACTTTACCTTTCCCTTTTACTAGTCTCAACACCGATTCCAATGTGGTGGTGTTATTATCGATCTTTGTTTGAAGGTGTGCCAGATAGGCCATCAAGTTGTCAAAAACAAATGCAAAATCTGTTTCTGTTTTTCCAATATGAAATTGTTGCCTAATTTCTTCCACCTTTCTTTCTCCCTGTTCTCTCTCAATTTTTATCCTTCGGTACTCTACTCATCCATTCTTTTTCTTTCTGCGTTCAATGCTTCTTCCAACTGTCTAATGTTTGCCAACATTATACCCTCATTCAATTCTGGGTTTCTTTCTTCTTCCTTTCTTTCTTCCTCCTTTCTTTCTTCTTTCATTTCCCATTCTTCTTTCGGCCCGCCTGCAGCGATCTTCGCCAGCTCCTCGACGACATATTGATAAAGGGCCATTCGGCCCTGATCAATAGTCCACTGCACCCTTGTACTGGCCTCCATCATCCGAACAGCCGTAATAGCCTCTTTAAGTTCGGTTTCTGCAGCACGCAGATCGAACTGGCTGCGTACGTGCTGTTAAGTCATGGCTCCAACACCATGCAACTCATTTATGAGCTGTTGAAGACGACCTAGCATCATCTGTCGTCGGTCTTCAATTTGATTACGAGTTCGAAGTTGACCTTCTTCATCAGTGAAGAGGGTGTGTTACATCTTCGACGTCACACGGGTCCTACCAAACCCGACTTAGGGCTAGAGGGACACATCAGGGCCTAAAGGCCCGACCTTGGGGTACTACAGGCCATAAAGGCCTCACCTTGGACCAGACCCGACGGGCAGGCCCAAACAACATTACCGTTTGGGCCTAGCGGCGCTCTTGAGGCTGCCGCCCGCCGGTTGGGGCTGAACCGTCCATCTGGACGGTTCAGGGCACGGCCAGGCCTCGCAGCATTGAGGCCGGCCTCTGCCCAACCGGTATATAGAACCGGTCCAGCCTCAGTCYAGGATCGACCTACCGGCATTCTACCGGTACGGTATGGTACAGCGCGATACAGCGCTGGCGCTAAGATTAGCGCAGGAGCAGCGAGGAACAGCGCAGCGCAGATTAGCGCAGCAGCAGCGAGCGGAGCAGCAGCAGCGGCGACTGGGTTACCGGCGGCCATAGCCGCCTGAGGTATTGGGAGTTGGAGGCTTCTCTCCTCCCTCCCATCGCTAGTCCCCTCTCTCTCTCTCTCCTCCTCGGCTCCTTCTTCTTCTTCTTCTTCTTCTTCAGATTGGAAACCTATACTAGTTGGACAGAGATCAGTGTTGGACTTCGGTGGTATGAGACTGTGGTACTTACCGGATTGGAGATTTGGAAATCGTTGGGGTTGATACTTGGCGACATCACAGTTCAGACACCGGTTACATTTGGACTCTGTATCCCCGACATTGGTGGCCTAAGGTCCTCGACATTTTGATCTTGTTGGATGACATTTTGGACTACCATATCGGTGACCTATCAAATTCTATCTCGGTGACTTTCGGTGTTGTCTACCTCCCCCCACCTCTTCGTCTCTCCTCCCCCATTCATCTATGTATGTGTGTACGGGGCTGAGCATCTTCTATGTATGGCTCAGACCCCACACCCCACGATTGTATGTGTGTGGAGTGATGATATGTGAGTCAGTCCGTTCATCAGACTTCTCTTGCATATATGCTCATCCTACATTGGTTGATCCTTGGTTCTGCCCATACTCATTGGAGTATGTAACAGTTCTGGTATCGGAGCAGACCATATAACGGATCTGCTCACAAAGGTAAGTCTGGTTAGGAATTAGATTGACTTCTCAATCTTCCAAATCAGCGCTGTACTACTATTAAGTTCAAAGTTGCAAATTTTTTATTTTTTTTTCGGTATTCTATTTAGTTCGGCATTTCCGTTCAATTCGGTATTCGGACTTATAATCCGAATTTCTGTTTTCTTTCGGTAGGCTGTCTATTTAAGTTCCGATTGAGTGATACTAATCCGATAATTGATTAAGTTTCGGATTTATGATTTTACACGAATTAGGGTTGAATCAGTATCATGTTGAAATTCGGCGTTTCTGATTTCCATTCAGCATTCCGTTTTTCGGCATTTTTGTTGTAAATCCTATATCTCGTTTTCTTTTGGATTTCCGTTGTCTTTCAGTATTGGAAATTAGGGTTACGAACATCTTTGGGTTTTAGATCAACTTGGGGAAATTCGAACGTTTTGGGACCGTAAATCCAAAAATTTCACGGAAACGCGAAAAATTAGGGTTGAGACCGAATTTTTTTTTCATTCCCCTTGTTTGAGAAATTCTGAAAACAGGTTTAGGATTTTAAAAATCGGATTTTGACGGTGGAAATTCCCGAAAATTCGCCTTTTTGAAAATTCGAGCGCTTTTTCTTTTGAAATTTTCCGAATTTTTTTTAGCACACTAAGCCGTATCTGACCCTCAAACTGCAACTTCCGGGTAGTTCACTCATTAACGGTGAACTCCCGRACTCAARRTGATCTCAAAGAGACCTAATCATAATACCTTTCAAATTCGTTTATGATTGCAATTATTGTTTATTGATTATCTTTATTGCAAATAATGATTATTGGTTATCTTTATTACAAACATTGTTTTATTGATCATCATTAGGAGTATTTCGTTATTTATCATTAATTATTTTTTATTGATTAAATCGTTATTATTTCCTTATTACGAATTTTTGAATGGTTTACAGGAAATTTATTTCTCTGTTTGATTAGGTGTCTACAGTCCATCAGTGGGACAGGGGACTTTATGCGTATTGTTTGACTGTTCTACCCCTGTTCCCACTCTCCCTACCCTCCCCGTATTTTGTGACCACCGGGACCTCCCAAGTACATCAGTACACACTGATGTCGATGGAACAAGATACCGGGGCACTGCCACGGCGCAGTGCCAGGCTCGCAGTTCGTGCTCGACCTACGGCACCTCCACGAACCAAGGCTCAGCAACAGAGACTCAGCAGGCGGACGACTCCAGCGGGACCGAGTACAACATTGACGGTACCGGACACCACCGGAGTTCTTCCCGCATGCCCGGTCCGAAGGCCCAGTGAGCCGTTGGCTGACTATTTTGGGCGGCTACAGGTATTTACAGATACCGTAGCTGCCGCCAAGGCTCAGCAGGAGGCAGCAGAGGCAGAACGTCAGCGGTTGGCCAATGAGGCAGCAGAGGCAGAACGTCAGCGGTTGGCCAATGACAAGGCCGCAAACGAACGACAGTCCCAACCGCATTATGTGGCTAAGCAGGGCTATCAACGTCCGACACATAACAATGCCGTGCTTTCTGAAGAAACAAACGATCTCCACGCTGCAGCAGCATCCTCGAGTGATGGAGGAATTGTAGCAGCGCTCCCGCCGAAGCGTCCCAAGAGAGTTCGAAACAACAAGGCGACACAAGAGACAACATCGACGGGAACTGGGCAGCAGCCATGGACGACTTACAAGATAACCAAGGATGTCTACGGCCTTCGTCAAAAGTACGGATACTGCCTCTGGTGCAACGGCGTCACTCATGTGACCGCACAATGCCCCGAAAAGGGCAAGGCACGCGTACCCCGTCCAGCAAACTCGGGAAACTGAGTTA
>BFEA01000460.1:865752-913599 GCA_003427395.1 Chara braunii | reverse complement strand
CTATGCTGCTGGTTGCTGCCACTTTCATCATGGCTAGATCCTAGGCTTTCGGTGCATTTCACTTCCTGATATGCTACAAGTGGTATCGGAGCTAGTGCAGTGAATCTTGGCGACAACCAATCAATCGATTGATTGATTGGATTGGCGGATTGCCACCAATCAATCTTCGATTGATTGATCAGTCAATCAGGAGATCGATCGAACAATCGATCAATCAACCAGCAATCATCTGAGATTGACTGATTGATTGATTGATTAAGTTGATAGATTATTTGGCAATTTCTTATTTAATCTTGGAAATCTCCCGGAATTAATTATTTCATTTAATTTTTTTTTCGAGATTTTTTTTTTTTTAATCTGAGAATTCTTTTTGCGAGAATTTTTCTTCTTTATTTAATTATTAAATATTGTCTGCATTTTGACAATTTCGCGATTCTTTTGAAACTATCCCTCTACACTTTCACTGCGTAGGTCTGCAAATTCCGTTCTTTTTTTCAAAAAAAAAAAAAAAAAAACGGCATTCTTCTCTTTTTGCAACCTACTCCTACTCTGAGTTTGTAAAGATTCCTCTTTTTCTGATGACCTGCAGCCCGAGCACTTAAGGTTCACATTTGCCTTCAGCATCACCTTCGGTACTCCGTGGGATTGGGCAGTCTTTTTCGAATTTTTGATTTTTTTTTTTTTTAATCAAAATTAATTATTTTTTTGATTAGGAGACTTCCATTTTTGGATCTGTCCGATCTTTCCCACTTGTGTGCCGCCTGCCTACCTGTTCCTCCCCCTCCAGTCCGGGTACTGGGCCAGTCCATCTGATTGGCCCACGGGTGACTCTTCACACTTCGGGCACGACAGTGCATGCCACTGCTCACTCGATCACAAACCAAGGCCATGGACCGGAAGGCGGGAGAATCCCTCCTGGCCTACGAGGAACGCCTGGCTGCATTCATCGAGGAGGCCAATGATAGGGCCGCCACCACGGCCAAGGAACGTAAGTGGATCGAGCAAGAAGAGGAGGCCAAGCGACAACAGGAGGAACAGGACCAACTTCATCAAGAGGAGGCAGACCTGCAGGCTGCAGCTGAACACCGGTCACGCCAGCGGGAACAATTGTTCACGCGGGAGACCGTGATCGGCGATGAGACCACACATTGGGTGGAAATGGCATCTCCGGACGAGGCCTCGGAGACAGACAAAGGGCTGTCAGCCGTTGTGCAGATCTTCCACGACCTCATGGCCACCTGCGCTCTGCAGCATGAGGAAATCCTTCACCTGCAGCAGACAGTGGACCAGATGTTTGTACGGCTGCAGGCGTTGGAGAAACAGCCAGTTGCTGCAGCAGCCGCAGGGCCTTCCAACCTTGCCACCCGTGTTCAAGTTTTGGAGGATGATGTCAATAACATCAAGCGCGTGCATCAGGACTTCCGGACGTCACAGCAAGCAACAAACTTGCAGTTGGAGACGCAGGTCCAGGCTGCTGCTACCGTGACGCCCACGGCCGCATCCTCCCGACGCCCACCCAAACTGGATGACCTTCCAGTTTTCTGCGATCAGTCCAAGACGGACCCGATCCCGTGGTGGCGCCAGTTCACTCTCAGGCTCGACATGCACCATGTCCTGAACAACGATCGACATGCGTGCTTGTACCACCGATCTGGTGGTGCATGTCAAGCATGGCTGGACAACATATTGACCAGCCACGGCGTAGCAGTGTCGGAACTGCACACCAAGCTCACTTGGCAGGAGCTGACTGACGCCTGGCACAAGCGATTCCAAGTGGAGCCGCCCGACTTGCAGGCGATGGAGAAGTTAAACAAGCTCCATCAGAACTCGCTCCTTAGCCAGGACTGGATTACCGAGTTCCAAAGACTCGCCTCCACACCCGACCTGCCGCTCGCATTCCGCGGCATCAAGCACTTGTTCATCATGCGCTCGTGTCCAGCCCTGCAAAACGCGCTGACGCAAATTGCAGAGACACTCAACACGTCGGACAAGCTTTTCAGCACAGCGTCACGGATCATTCTCAGGAATGTAGAAGCCCGCAACGCCGTCCGATCTTCCGCGACGTCGAGCAACAACCAGCCCAAGCCAAAGGTGGCTTGCATTACGGAGACTTCGCCAACTTCTTCTACCGAGGCTGCAACACCAAACGAGGGTGACGTGTTGGCAGCTTCCCGGGATGGTGGCCGGCCGCACAACAATCACGGCCACGACAAGACGAAGACTCAGTCCACCTCTTCACCAGGCGCCGGATCAGCAGGCGACGAACCTTGGCTCCAATACGGACTCTCGGCGAATAGCTACCGCACGAGACTCAAGTACCATTATTGACTTTGGTGCAACAGCACCATCCACGATGCTGCACATTGCCCCACCAAGGGGAAACCCCGTTCAGGAAAATCAGCGCCGCCGAGGGTGACTCGACACCTCCCTCGACGCCATTGGAAGCGGTTGTGCACACGACCACCCTTTCTTCCGAGGCATATGCGGATGTCGGGAGTCTTCCACTTTCGTTCGAAGACTTCGCTGCCCGGCTCGTTCTTTCGCAAGACGCTTCTCAAGGACAAGATACGTGTGCGGCTTTCTCACCGTCCGAGGGTTCTTCTGTCAATTCGTCTTCATCAAGGGATTCGGCAAGCGTGTTCAACGAGGAGGTCTTGGACCTGCTCACGCCCGAGGATTTCACTTGGGTTCCTCTCCCTACGACGGGCAGCCTTCCGAGGCCGCAAAGCGCAGCACTATGCGCCCTCTTACACGAGTATCTTTCCTTCCATGCACCACCAACTTCGCCGACGGTAGACTAAGTCGCGGTGGGGTACATGCTTGGCTATGTTGCCAAGGTGGCCCGCGAGTTTGTCTCGCAACGATACGAAGAAAACAACGCATCGTTGCTCTACGTCCGCATTCAAATTGGGCAAGCGGCCTGCAACGCTTTGCTAGATTGTGGCGCAACTCGCAACTTCATCAGCCAGTCCTTCATGACTCGGGCTGGCCTTGGTGCACAAGTACGGAGGAAGTCACATCCGACGACGGTCGCTCTTGCGGGCGGTAAGATGAAACAACTCTTAGACCGTTACATCTCGGCTGTCCCGGTGTACTTTGCACCACACTCATGTGAACCCGTCACTTTTGACATGTTGGACACCGACTTCGATGTCATTTTGGGGATGCCTTGGCTTTCTAGCGCGGACCACACGGTCAATTTCCATCGACGCACGCTCACGATTCGTGATGCCACTGGCGTCGAGGTCCCGTGTACTATTCCTCCTCCTCGCTCTTCCATTCGGTGCCAAGTCGTGAGTGCCAAATCTTTTCGAGACACGTGCCGTTTCGAGCACATTGAAAAGATTGGCATCGCGTTTCTTCGAACCGTCCCTACGACCGACTCCTCGTCCACGGATTTGTCTTCCGACCCCCGTGTGACCCGGTTTTAGGACAAGTTCTCTAATGTGTTCGAGACTCCCTTCGGTATAGTGCCGGACCAGTCGATCTCTCACGAGACCATTCTTGAGGCCGGCGCCGTGCCACCTAAGGGATGCATTTACCGCATGTCCGAGGAGGAGCTCACGGTTCTCCGCGCGCAACACGACGATTTACTTGACAAGGGTTGGATCCGCCCTAGCAGCTCACCTTACGATGCGCCCGTGCTCTTCGTCCGGAAGAAAAACAAGGACCTTCGACTTTGCATTGACTATCGACGCCTCAATGCGCAAACCATCAAGAACGCGGGGCCTCTACCTCGCATTGACGATTTGCTTGAGTGTCTGCTGGGCGCTAAGTATTTTTCAAAGTTGGACCTCAAGTCGGGCTATCATCAGATTTCCATCCGCCCGCAAGATCGGTACAAAACCACGTTCAAGACGCGATATGGGCATTTTGAGTGGGTAGTTATGCCTTTTGGCCTCACCAATGCCCCGACCATCTTTCAGGCGGCCATGACCATCGAGTTTCGCGCTATGTTGGACCGATTTGTCTTGGTCTACTAAGACGACATCCTCGTCTATAGCCGAACTCTCGAGGAGCATCTCGAGCACCTTCGCCGTGTTCTAGAGACTGTTCGGTCAGCCCGGTACAAAGCCAACCACGACAAATGCGAGTTTGTCCGACAAGAGCTTGAATACTTGGGTCATCTTGTACCCCCGGAAGGCATTCGTCCGTTGGGGGACAAGATTCAAGCCATCCGCGACAAATGCGAGTTTGTCCAGCAAGAGCTTGAATACTTAGGTCAGCTTGTACGCCCGAAAGGCATTCGTCCGTTGGCAGACAAGATTCAAGCCAACCGCGACAGATGCGAGTTTGTCCGGCAAGAGCTTGAATACTTGGGTCATCTTGTACCCCCGAGCATTCGTCCGTTGGCGGACAAGATTCAAGCCACCCAGGAGTGGCCCGAGCCGAAGAATGTGACGGACGTCCGATGCTTGCTCGGCTTGGCCGGTTATTATCAGCGCTTCATGAAGGGTTACTCGAAGATCGCGGCCAACCTAAGCAAGCTACAAAGCGAGGAGCGACCTTTTGACTTCGACGACGATGCGCGCCATTCTTTTGAAACACTCAAAGCGGCACTATTGTCCGCTGAAGTGTTACACATTTACGACCCACTCCTAGCTACGCGCGTCACCGCCGATGCATCTGGCTATGGCATTGGGGCCGTCCTTGAGCAGCACGATGGCACGGACTGGCACTCGGTCGAGTACTTTAGCAAGAAAGTGCCTCCCGCCCATTCGATCGACGACACACGAAAGAAGGAGCTTCTTGCCTTCGTCCACGCCCTCAAGCGTTGGCGACATTTCCTCCTTGGTCGGAAAGCATTCCGATGGGTAACGGATAACAATCCGTTGGTATTCTACAAGTCACAAGACACGATTAATAGTACCATTGCCCGTTGGATGACTTTCATCGACCAGTTTGACTTTTTCCCCAATCACATTCCCAGGAAGTCGAACCGTTTTGCGGACACCCTCTCACGACAACCGGATCTTTGCACCGCAGTCTACTCTACCTTCGAGATCGACGACGACTTGCGGGAAAGTTTTATCCGCGGCTATCGCGCCGACCCCGACTTTCGCGACAAGTACGCGAATTGCTCCTCTCAGAATCCGGTGCCTTCGCATCATCGGATCCAAGAGGGCTACTTCCTTGTGCATTCAAGGGGTAAGGATCTTCTTTGTGTGCCGAGTGATTCACACTTGCACACACAGCTTCTTGGCCAGTTTCACGATGTGGCTGCCTCCGGACATTTTGGTGTCAACCGTACACGTGGCCGACTTCGCCAGCGGTTCTATTGGCCCGACCTTCTCAAGAACGCCACCCGCTATTGTGAGTCGTGCGAAGTATATCGGCGTTGCAAGTCATGCAACCATCGTCCGTTCGGCGAGCTACACCCATGACCAGTTCCCCTTGGACGACGGGAAGCGATTGCTATGGATATCATCGGCCCCTTCCCGAAGCACAAGACCGACGTTGATGGGATTCTCACGGTCGTCGACCGCCTCACCAAGTACGCCATGTTTTTGCCTTGCCGCTATCACGCAAAAGCACCGGAGTTAGCCGAGGTCTTATACACCGGTTGGATTCGCTCCAAGGGCTACCCCAAGGAGATCATTTGCGACCGGGAAACTCACTTTCTCTCCGACTTTTGGGTCGCCGTCATCAAGCGATGGGGCTCATCTTTGAAGCCGAGTTCGGCTCGCCACCTGCAAACCGATGGTCAAACGGAAAGGATGCATCAGACTGCCCAAGTCCTTCTACGCACTCTCATCCATCCTGACCAGGTTGATTGGGCTGAGCGATTGCCAAACGTCGAGTTCGCTTACAACTCATCGATCCATCCGGCTATTGGGATGTCGCCATTCGAGTTTGAGCATGGTTCACCCATCTCATCGCCGCTGGACGCCATTTTGCCGCGCACAGCCGAGAGCGACGACCATCTTGCATTCCTTCGTCGCATGCAAGAGCTCCTTGTCAAGGCACGGAATCACATGTCAAAGACACAAATACATATGAGTTGTCAAGCCAACCACAATCGTCTCCCTTGCCCGTTCCGCGCCAGCGATCTGGTTTGGGTCTCCGCCGCGGAGTTCAGCCTTGAACAAGACATCTCTCGCAAGCTCCTTCCCAAGTGGATGGGGCCTTGGCGCATTCTCTCTGCAGTTGGTGATGATCCCCAAGGGCCTTCATTCCGCATCGCGGTGCCACCTCACTTGCCCGTCCACCCGGTGTTCCACTGTTCCAAATTCGCTCCTTTTGCTTCAGCGGAGTCCGACGAGTTTCCCGGCCGACGTACGCAAGACCCTCCTTCCATGGACGGATGTCATGAGGCCGGCTATATCATCACCGAGTGGCGCCATGGCAACAAAGAGACGGAGTTTCTACTTCACGTCTCCTACTGCAGCCACAAGGTTGACCGTTGGCTGACGCGTTCGGAACTGCAGGCCACAGCTCCCACCGTTCTCTCACGTTATCTTAGCAAAGGGAAGACTACGCCGAGCACTCCAGCTCCTCGCCATCCTCGCTACATTCCGCCATCGGATCGGCAGCTTCGCCCGCGCCCCGGCTCGTCTTCATAAGGAGGGGGGCGTGTTACATGCTGAGAGCCTACACACGGGCCCCTCACATGACCCGAGGTAGGAATAGGGCCCCCAGGTCGCGTCACCGCAACCTGAAGGCCCTATGGCATTTTTACTTGGGCCTGCATCAGAAAAACGCTAGCTTTAGATTATTTTTATATTTTTTTATTTATTTATTGCTGCTGTTTTCTAACCTGTGTGCTGTTGTCCGTTTGTGGCCAGGTACACGTTTTGGGCCAAGGCCAGATTCAGGCCCAGAGGCTGAGCCTCTAAAAACGTTTGGACCTTTTNTGTGTGCTGTTGTCCGTTTGTGGCCAGGTACACGTTTTGGGCCAAGGCCAGATTCAGGCCCAGAGGCTGAGCCTCTAAAAACGTTTGGACCTTTTTTTGTTTTCGGACAGATTTTGGACCATTCGGACCTGGACCGACGTTYAGGCCCGATGCATTCGCACAGGCCCTGAATCAGACCAGGTACCGAACAGGCCCAGTTCTGGGCAGGGCCTCGACGTCCGGTAGGGACCCAGGCAGGCCGTTTTAGGCCAAGGACTGAACCAAGTCCGAAGCCTGTGATCTGGACCGTGGATCGGATTTCGATCTGCACGGTCCAGAACGAAGGACGTGGACTCACTGGGTCCGGCCCAGCGCTACTTAAGCTGGGCCAGCGCCCAGTTCTGGACAGAGGACACAAGGAGAAACCCAGCGTTACGCTGGTTCAGGACTTCGCCTGCTGCGCTATTTTGGAAACCGCCGGCTGCGCTATTTCGAGACTGCCGGCTGCGCTGTTCTTCGACAATGTGGCACAGCGCTGGAGGAGTCCAGCGTCGAGGAGGTTAGTGGAGTTCAGAGAGAGAGTGAGAGAGAGAGAGAGAGAGAGAGAGAGAGAGAGAGAGAGAGAGAGAGAGAAGAGGGACTTACCTGTCGCGACTTACCAGCGCCATAGCTGGGCTCCCGCGGTACCTGCAGTCAGCACCCAGGTCAGTAGGATCAGAAAGCGCCTAGCTTTCTTTTTCTTCTTCTTCTTCTTCTCCTCCGAATTCTTCTTCTTCTTCTTCTTCTTCTTCTTCTTCTTCTTCTTCTTCTTCATCAGAGTAGAGATAGAGGTAACTGCAGACATTGTTTGGACACAGCATTCTGCCATATTGGACACGACATTCAGATCGGACTTGTACTCAACATTGGGATTGAACTGTGTACGACATTCGGAGATCTCTCTCGCATGTCTATGGATCTCTCCCCATGTGTGTGAGCGGAAGGGCAATCTTTCTGATGTCTTGCCCTTCCGAAGTTTCTCTCTTGCATGTTTGTCTGTCCTCGTGCCCTTTGACTATTAAGACTTCCGCTGTGCTGCTTCCCAGCCCATGATGATGATGATGCGAATGCGTGGTTGTTGATTTCTCGTTGGTTTACTCTTTGCATTGTGCACACTGGCATCTTGTGAATGTTGCATCTATGCTGCTGGTTGCTGCCACTTTCATCATGGCTAGATCCTAGGCTTNGGTTTACTCTTTGCATTGTGCACACTGGCATCTTGTGAATGTTGCATCTATGCTGCTGGTTGCTGCCACTTTCATCATGGCTAGATCCTAGGCTTCCGGTGCATTTCACTTCCTGATATGCTACAGTGTGTGTGCGTGTGTGTGTGTGTGTGTGTGTGTGTGTGTGTGTGTGTGCGCGCGTGTATGTGTGTGTGTGTGCGTGCGTGCGTGTGTGGGTGTGTGTGTTCTGTGTGGACGAGTCCTAGTACGTACGAGTGTTGTTATATTCGCTGTACAGAACTCGCAAAATAACTTAGCCAGACTGTTTCCACCGACTGATCACAAGTTTGAACTTCCACCAACCGATCACAAGTTTGAACCTCAACTGTCCGCCCAAGACGAACTGCACTGATGACCAAGGATTCACCATGTTTGCGTGTGTGTTTGTGTGTGTGTGTGCATGTGTGCGACGTGTGTGCGTGTGTGTGTGTGCGCGTGCGTACGTGTGTGTGTGTGTGTGTGTGTGCGCGCGTGCGCCTGTGTCCAACGTAGAGCGAAGTCATAGTCGAGCATAGCAGCATAGAAGTGGGTAGAAGTCGAGCGTTGTAGCCTATGGTATGAAAGTCCAAGTCGATTGGAGGGCAGGCGTGGTTGTGGGCCATGTGTTTTTTCCCGCACCGCCTCCCAAAATCGGAAGAAGTTTGTTACGTGTGGCCGCTTGGCGCTGGCCTAACAACGTCCGACATCACTGGTGCCAGTGCAAGGGCCCAGTGCCTTGTGTGGCACGGGCTCTGGTGCGTGGGACCTGTACCAAGTGTGGTGCCAGCACTGGCGTGCATGACCAGTACTGGCCCTGGTGACGCTTCAACTTCTAAGAAAAACCGATCAGCAGACGATCGAGACCATCGCGCAGCAGAGAAACAGAGGACCCGATCGTCCGCTTGTCATAGGCAGGAACTTAGTGATAGTTATATATGTAGTGATTCAGACAATGAGACACATTGTTGGCTAAAGACCCAAGCCCGAATGACACCTAAGTTGACGAGGTGGGTTGGGGAGATGGATCAGTTTGACTTTGCACTTAAGCTAGTAAAGGGGCAGCATAATGTCGTTGCTGATGCACTAAGTAGACGAGCTGATTTCTTCGATGCCTAGTAACATATTTGGATGCAGGCGACGAGTTACAAGAAATGATTAGATCTGCTTATGTTAATGATCATGTCCGTAGTCAATTCATTAACAACGTGCAGACGGCACCACACGAAGTTCCGGAGGATGGCCAGAGGACTGTTTTCTAAACCACCCGTACTTCCTAGAGTCGTGCCCGTTAAACCACCAGTACCTGGCCCAGCCAAAAAAAAAGGTTTGCGGCCGTTACGCGCCACAACTTCCGGGGTTCAGCAAAGGCTCGGCACTAGAATTGGTGAAGAAGCTGCTGGACCCAAGGACCAGAAATCGGTGTACTTTCGCCGTGCATGTTTCCACATGCAGGGACGCTCCAGCTGCAACTATAATACAAGCTCCCAAAAAAAAAAAAAACACGAACATTCCAGATCACAGACATTTTCTCAAGATGTATTGGTCCTTCAATGGGGGACCATACATTCGAAAGGAGAACTCATGAGAGCACTGTGTCCTTTTGTAACGTGCAGCGCTCATCATCACGGAGGAAACAGTGCTCCCGTAACTTCTGGATTCGAATGTAAGGTCCCCTATTCATGGAACGATACATGCCGAGAAAAATGCCTTGGCTTATGCAGTACATGGAAAGATGTGAAGAGAAAAGAAAACAACCAATTTCAGGACGTTTTCATGCAATGATTTTTGCAACCGTATCGGGACTTGATTAGGGCAATATGCATTCTATAGTATGAGTAATGTGGCTTGACATTTTTTGCGTTTTGTTTTTTTTCCTCCTTCCAACAAAAAACAAAATATTGGTTGCATCTGATCTGCCTCCCCGTGAGAAACGGGGAGCATTGAAGTTCTGTCAGCGAAGGAAAGTCTGACACTCCACTTGCACCAAAGACAGATATATGCCAATGCATCTGTCCATGTTCTAGTGCACGATCCAATATCATTTTGCACATTTCAGGAGTGCTGAATCAACGCCCATATGTTCTTTTTTTTTTTTCATTTTTTTTTTACGAACCGTCTTTGGCGTTTCTGATGGGAACTCCTCGTGAGAGACGGTAAGTAAATAACTGAAAGTTGTCGTTTCACGGTTGTGCTCTTTCTTTTTCTTTTTTCCCCCAAGGACTGCTCTCTCCACTGAGCTTGTGGCCACTCCCAGGTTGCTGCACGAGTGAAAACAATGGCGGTACCAGTGCCACTCCACAATACATCCCAAATTCGTTCCCTTCCCCTCCAGGTTCGGCAGCCCTTGGCCCGCAGGCAGAAATGAGGATCGGGCCTCAACAACCGGTAGGTACTGGTGGTGTAACATGCCACAATTTTAGGAAACGTACAGGATACTACAGGAGCACCCAACGAATTCGTCCGACTAGAAACGTTTCTATTCTATTTTTTTCTGCGACCGAAAGTTGGGCCAAGTAGTGGTGGTTTAAGAAGACAGATGTGGAAGACAGACTATGCATACCGAATAATGAGGAGCACATTCGTTGGAGGAAGACGTATGCTAACCTCCTACGTTCCTACACGTGGATTGGAATGAAACATGCCTGCATAGCATATGTGCAGGGCTGCAAAGTGTGTCAAAGGAACAAGAGTACCACGCAGCCTCCCCTCAGTTTACTTAGATCGCTGCCTATACCGCCGGCTCCCAAAGACTTTGTGTCTATAGACTTTATGGACACTAAGATGAAAAGTAGAAATGGGAAAAGCTAAGTTATGGTGATAGTGACAGGTTTAGCAAGTTCGCAGTTTTTGTACCACTCCCTACTGAAGCTAGGACAGACTTAGTGACTCCAGAGTTCTTTAATCATTGGGTGCAGAACAGCGGGCAGTTTTTGTACCACTCCCTACTGCAGTTTTTTATACACGATTCACGGGCAAGCACTGCCAACAACTCATGAAGGTCTATGGGTCCAAAGTAACTATGTCTTCAGGAAGACACCGTAAGACAAACGGACAAACAAAGCAGATGAATAAGGTAACACAACAATTGTTGCGTATGTATATTGGGCCTTATCAGATTGACAGGGATGAAGACTTGGCCAAGGTCACTAGGGGCTACAACAATTATATGGATCTATCTACAGCAAGAACGCCCATTGAACTGCATTTGGTATGGCGCCCACGCAGAGCCGTTGACTGCATGAAATGTGATCAGGTGCAATGGCCTCCTCTAGGAACTAGAGATTTTTTTGTGCAGTATGAAAAGAACTTCGAGAAAGTCAAGGAAAATATCCAAAAGGCATAGCATCAGATGATAGAACAGGGGAATAAGCACCGCAGACATTTGTAGTTTGCTGTAGGTGATTTGGTCTGGGTGAAGTCTAAACACTTTCTCCCAGAGGAGAACCTCTCTCAAAAGTCATTGCCTGCATATAAGGGACAGTGGCAGATTCTTGACGTGGATGGTCCTTCCTACGTTGTTGAGATTCCTCGACATTCGCACACTTACCCGGTGTTTCATGCTTCTTAGCTACTCCCTTGTGAAAATAATGATTTGTTTTCGTCTCGAAGATAAATGATTCCTCCTGATGTGGATGGCAAGTATGACATGGACCGCATCGTAGCTGAGGATGTCCCCAATGACAGTATAAAGTCAGACTCGCTTATCAAGAACCTTCAGAAGATCGTTGGCTTACTATCGTCTTCCCCCAAACATATCGCATATACGTTGTATTTGAGTTTTCCAAAAAAAAAACGGTTTTCGAAAAGTTACACCATTTTCTATTACAATACTACACACATGCCTTACATTCGAATTTCACCCCCTTGAAGGTGAGCGCCTGCTCCTCTCTTGCCCTGGTGACAGGGACATGCCCATGCTCTCTCTCTCTCTCTCTCTCTCTCTCTCTCTCTCTCTCTCTCTGTGCCCCCTGTGCTCTATTATCGGCAAGCAACCGCCCTCGGTAACAATGACAAGCTGCTCTCTCTCTCTCTCTCTCTCTCTCTCTCTCTCTCTCTCTCTCTCTCTCTCTCTCTGCCCCCTGTGCTCTGTTGTCAGCAAGCAACCGCCCTCCATGTCAATGACAAGCTGCCCTCTCTCTCTCTCTCTCTCTCTCCCTCTTTGTGTGTGTCTGTGCTCTTCTCACAGCCAAGTGGCGCGGCCAAGATTCATTCCTGAGGAGTGGAGCGAGGCCCCAAGTAGGGGAAAGAAATGAATCTCCAACCAAAACATGGAAAGGTACATTGCTACTTTTCTTTCTCTTTTTTTCAATGCTCTGAGGCCTTCAGCCGTGGTCCAGAACTGAGCATATTGAGCCTGGGCCCAACCCCCTTGCGAAGGTAAAGTTGATCCTGTTCACTCAAACATAACGCATATGCTTGGTATGCTTTGTATTCGTTTTTGAGGCATATGCGTTATTCGGGGAAGACGGTAGGGATGAGCAAACAGCACCGCACATACCGTCGTACTACGAGACAGCTAGGAGAGGAATCAACATAGTTCATAGATAAAAATTGCAACTTTCTCGAAGGACCTCCAAATCAGACCGGAGAGAGTGAAAGGCATTGCACGATGCAGACCCCAAATTTGAATCTCAAGGACAAAATTCCGAAGGTGGGAGAGGCCAGGTCAGCCAGTTTCCGAAAGGTGATGTCGGGTACCCCAAAGGTAAAGTCCAACAGGTACCCAGTCACATCCAAGAGGCAAAAGTGACATCCGATAGGCATAAGTCACATCCCACAGTCAAAGGTTGTGTCTCACAGGCAACAGTCACATCTCATAGTCAAAGGTCACATCCCACAACGGGCACCACTCACAGTCAAGGGTCACGTCCCACAGACCCAAAAGCCGCAGCACACCAAGGGAAAACCAGGAAGGTACCGATCCTCAACATTCAGAAGCAAACAGGCCGCGAGCAATTGGTATCGGGCCCAGGTCACGCTAAGAGAAGCAGTGGTTGGGACGAGTCAAGGCTTAGCCATAGTCAATATTAGGACTGGTCAGCCACATTTCAAACATATTGCTCATTCGCAAGAAGCGTGGAAATGTCTATGAGGCGTTCGTGCGCTATCTGCGAGTAGCTGGCGCTGGAGCCTTGGCTGGGCAGCACTGCACTGAGGAAGGAAGGCGACTATAGCTGCACAACTAGTATCAGGTAGATCGGAGTAGTGGCGGATGTGTCCAGAGTCAAGATCCTCATGTAGAGAGGGAGAGAGAGAGGACGCATGCATGAGTGAGACAGAGACAGGAGAAAGTCTCCTACCTTGGAATAGGATGCTGGATATGGGCTGCTGAACTCTGTGCTGATGAGCGCTTGGTGACTGGAACTCAAAAACAGTCTAATATGATAATTCGTTGGAATTTCTAAGTTGCGCTTATCTGACCTTTGCATCTCTGGTCACCAGTGTGGATTTCATGTGATCTCTCATTGTATGTGTGTGGTGACGAACAGTGTGGGTCAATGCACTTCCTCCCAGTTAAGACATAAGAAGACATGGATGCCCACTTAACTTGGAGGCCTTCTACCAGCTTCATCACGTGCATCGCTTTCTGGACTCGTCACGAAAGATGAGGCCTATGATTACAAGTTATGCCCTTGGATCTTGCCAATAGGGGCTATGTGCTAGCCAGTGTAGGAACCATCTTGGACAATCGAATTATGCAAGATATAGGAAAAAACTGAAGCATGTGATAGGTGTAGTCGTTTATGATCTTATGGAGATTGTAGGGGCTTACGGGATCTTCCTTCCTGGTGAAAAAGAAGGAATTATGAAGCTAGACACTCACTTCCCCCCAGTTAAGACATAAGAAGACATTGATGCCCACTTAACTTGGAGGCCTTCTACCAGCTTCATCACGTGCATCGCTTTCTGGACTCGTCACGAAAGACGAGGCCTATGATTACAAGTTATGCCCTTGGATCTCTCCAATAGGGGCTATGTGCTAGCCAGTGTAGGAACCATCTTGGACAATCGAATTATGCAAGATATAGGAAAAAACTGAAGCATGTGATGGGTGTAGTCGTTTATGATCTTATGGAGATTGTAGGGGCTTACGGAATCTTCCTTCCTGGTGAAAAAGAAGGAATTATGAAGCTAGACACTAGGGTAAACATTTACAAGAAAAACACCCCCATTGGCATACTCATCTATCAACGGAAATGAGTGCAAACAGAAGGGTTGCTATGGAAGGAGGGTGAGCAAACGAGTCTATTTGTTTGCAGTGCGTATTTGGCCTCTTATGCTTGATAGTTTGGACTACATGATGCATCAGTTTGGCTTTCTTGTGCATGCAAAACCCATCTCGGGTGGCAGTTAATTTTCTGAAGCCCAACCTGCGTGAAGGTGGCATTGGATACTATGTTGGTCTGGCCGGAGGAGCACCAGCATTGACATCTGAGTTCATTTGTATTGTTGTATTGCTCGTATTCAGATGGTATCTTGGTGCATTGTGCTCTCTGCTTGGTACATGACTATCTGGGCTACTTCGTTATTTTGCAATTTGGATTTCGATCTATCACTCACTCATATTCCTTGCATTTTTATTTATTTATTTAATATTTTCCTTGGAAAGATAACAACAAAATCTACAAGCACTTTTTTTTTTAGAATTTTTCACGCATTCTTCTGAGCAGAGAAAATCAGTGAAGTTGGAGTCCTTTTTCCATTTGGCCACATATGGCTGAGTGGTAAAAATGGTAAATATGTCGAATCAGCGCGGCGATTGTTTTGCGGTCTTAATGATTTTTTTTAAAAATTCTGATATTTTCCTGGAAAGACCACGACTGTTGCAAATTGCAGGACTGCACCCGCCGGTATCCACCGCCTTGGACAGCCTGCGTGTGGGACTCCCGACAACGCCACCCCTTCTTGTTTCTTTTTGCAGTCCGCTTCCACCTGACGACCAGCCGTTCCTTTTTGTAAAAGCCCTGGTTCTACGAGAGCCAGTTGTAGATCGTCCACAATATCACCAACGATCGGTCCCCCCAAAACTTCACCCCCCTAAGAACCTACTTGCGTCCTGGTCGCCCACTGTGGAAAATGCGACACCTTGACAGAGACGCTGAAGCCCACTATACTGCAGCCTTACGGCTGAGAACTCTATCAATAGCGGTCCGGCCCCGAAAGCCGTGGTGCTAGACTGCAACAGCAACGAGTTGCCTTCTTTGCAAGGTTAGGGCCGTCTACAGGCCTTCAAACCACCACTCCAAGTTCCTTGTCACTGTAGATTTGCCTCGGACCGGTTTCCACAGCAAAATCTGCAGTTATCAGGCAAGGTTAAAGTTCGGAGGGAAAAGCCTGGTGGGCCCTAAACATATCTATCAAAATCAAAAAAGGAAAAAGAAAATAAAAGATTTGGATAGTTTTGGATGCAATAGCAGTCAGATAAATTCTGGAAGTCCTTGCGTGAGTATGCCCTCCGCAAGGGCCTTCCCAAAGAATGTGACGTACCAAGTGAAACAAAAGAAGGGAAAATGAAGAGAGATTTGACAGTGATAGCATTCAGATACATTTTGAAAAGTACTAGTGGGAGTATGCCCTCGAGGCATTTCCACGCATGTGCAAAACGCCCTGCCTTGCTGGCAGGGCACTAAGATACAAAACTAAAAGGGCCTTTACCCGATTCAGCCCCTGTTTGACAAAAGCAGCATATTGGGGTCCCTCGCCCAGAGCCCAATTCGTGAAAGCAGATCAAAAGACATGTTCTCTGGGTCAAAGGTCACATCCTGGCTAAAGTAAAGACAATATCAAAGGTCATGGTTGAGCCCTGGACGAACAGTCACCATGTTTAGATTTGGAGGTCACATCTGTTCGCCAGGGAAAATGCAAGTCATGTCTATTCAAACAAGGGATGTGTCTGTACGTGCAGTCAATGTGTCTGTTCAAGCAGAAGGAGTGTCTGTTCGTGCATTGGATGTGTCTGTCCAGCGGAAGTCAAAGAGTTACGTTCCAGTCGTATTCGAATCAGAAAGAAAGTCTAGATTCAGATTGGGAGTCCAAAATCAAGGCCTAAAGGCCGCAGCAGCAGCAACCCCTGAAGGAAAGGGATTTGGGATGCATACACAGAGGCTGGGACTGGGAAAGGACCAGGACAGCCAAACTTCAGACCTCGCCGGGGGAGGCCAGCACTATAAGAAACGAGGCAGCCTCCCCCACAGGCAGATTTCCAGAGGCATTGATGCGTGGAAGTGGCGCGTGGAAGTGCTGAGCCACTTGTGCGCTATAGTGCTGGGAAGGCGCTGGCTGAAGAGGAGCTGCGCTAGGAACAAGGGAGGCTGGGCGCTGGCTGTAGGGAAGCCATAGCTGCGCCAGCCTATGTTAGTACTAGCAGGGTTAGTCAGTAGTGGTGTATCAGTGAGTGCCATTCAGAGTAGATCTTCGTAGATGAGAGTGTGCATGCATAGTGTAGGGAAGAGAACCAAGACAGAGTTATTGAGAGAGAGAGAGAGAGAGAGAGAGAGAGAGAGAGAGAGAGAGAGAGAGAGAGAGAGAGAGAGAGAGANAGTTATTGAGAGAGAGAGAGAGAGAGAGAGAGAGAGAGAGAGAGAGAGAGAGAGAGAGAGAGAGAGAGAGAGAGAGAGAGAGAGAGAGAGAGAGGCAGGGAGTGAGTCTGGATATGGTGAACACTTACCTGTTGGCGCCACACCTGTGATCTGAAGGAGGGCATTGGCTGAGGCAGGTTCTTGGTTCTTATCTCATCTCAATCTGTTGCATGACGAGGGGGACCTACCTTTTGTCTGCGCTGAACTCTGGAACTCATGATACTCTTTGTATTAAGTGACATTGATAATATAAGCTGCGCTACTTGGTTCTTATCTCATCTCAATCTGGTTTTGTGCGAGGCCACTTTGTACGTGTGATGACATGTATGCATGCGGTTTGATGCTCTCGAGCAAGCTGTGAACAATCAGGTTCCTTGCAATTCTGGTATCGGAGCAGATACTTGTTGTACTCACTGCGCTGGCATGAGTAAGGCGGGCGAGAAGGAGAAGAGAACGCTGGCTTGTTGATGATGATGGTGATAGTGGAAGAAGAAGTGGATAGGGATATGGGAGAGGAGTAAGCCAAAGAGGAAGGGGCAGAAGTGATACTTACCTGGAGCGTGGAGTGCGGAGCGACGAGGAGTCTTCATCGACCATCGCTGCAAAAGAGAGAAGCACCCTTTACCTCTTACCTGGCTGCATGTGTGTGTGCATCACTACTCCTCATCCTCTCTGGGGTCGTTGCTGCTGCTATCCAATCGAGTCACAAGGTCTGTAGTCTGGATGGTCACGTCAGGGTCGAAAGTGATCAGAGTCCTATCTTCTACTCGCTAGTCTGAAGTCTGCACTGTAGTCAAGGGCAGAGTACGCTGGGAGATGGTGGCAGTCTGCCACGTCAGTGTGCAAGCACGATATAAGGCATAACTAAACTGGGTAGAGATAGGTTGGGATCAAAGTATCGTCCAGCCATCTGATCGAGTACCACTCCAGCTCTATCTGCGCAGAAGGACACGCAGACAGGGTCAGAAAAGAAGATAAAAGAAAAAAAGAAAGAACAACATTCATCACCAGACAAGATCAAGTGTGATATCTGTTTTAATTAGTTCAATATTTAAGTTGACAACAGACAGCAAAGAAAAAAGTCTTATTGTATATTAAAGTATTGGAAGTTCTGAAATTCGTCCCTATTAAGGCAGCGACACGCAGAGTTTGGGGGGGGGGGGGAAAAAAACAGACAAAGCAAAGTTGTTTTATTCCATCCACTTAGTTTAGCCTAAGGATAACAGTTGGAGGCTTACCTGGTGGGACCAGGGGAGGGTTCCCTGTGCTAAGTTCCACCATGGTGGATGACTTCCCGATGCAGGGCTTGATTGCCCTTTCTGTTCTGTTGGGCCCGTTGTTCCGAATTTTCTTTCCCCTGGGCTTTGGGAGAGTGTGTACCGCCCGTATGATGGAAACAAGATCAGGCAAAATTAAGCAGGGGTTGCCGGCGGCGGAGCAAGCAGAAGTGGATCGCCGCCTGGCTGAAAAGAAGAAGGAAAAAGAACAGAAAAAGAAACAAAAGGAAGAAGAGGCAAAGAAAGTGAAAGAAGAAAGAGAAAAGCTAGAGAAAGAAATGAAAGAAAAGGAAAGGAAACACCAGGAAGAGCTAAAAGCCGTTGAAGAGGAAGAAGAAGAAGAAGAAGAGGAAAATGGTGAGAGGTTGTATCGTCGTCAGACCGAATGAGGGGAGTCCAGCAGGCCAAGTGGCATCACTTTTCAGCCCGCGAACATGAACTGGCTTGATCAGTATGGGTATCGGACTCCCATGTATGTTGGGTCAGAAGAGGATAAAAATGCGTTTGTGGAACTCTTAGCTGCAACAGAAGATCCTACGGAAAAAGAGCTTTTCATTCAAGAGAAGAAATCGGAATTAAGTAACAAAATGGTAGCCGCAAAAAGACAAGAGTTCGACGAAAAGAAAAGACCGGAGGAAGAAGGGGAGCGACTTCAAAGGCAATTGCAGGAACAAAAGGCACAAGAACAAAAACCTGCTATTGACGATCGACTTTCCCTCATTACCGATACACTCCTCCATACCAATCAACAACTGGCGGCATTAACTAAAAATGTCCAGGGCCTCGAACAGCACCAATTTGAGTTCGAAGGGGTCTGGAACAACTTCTTGCAAAGATCCTCACAACAAATTGACAAACATATAGTCACTTGTATAGAGAGTCTAGATGAGCAGCTGGCCAAGAGATTGGCAGATCCCGCCGTGGCCAAGAAAATATTAGGCGGCGGAGGAGGAGGCGGAGGAGACGGAGATGGAGATGGCGGAGACGGTGATAGGAAGGGAAAGGGAATGAAGCAGGAGGAAACTGGGGATGTCAGAAAGATCAAAGTAAAAATCCCATGGACGTACACGGGGAAAAAGGACGAAAGTGTCTTACACTGGATTGCAGCCGTGGAGTCATACGTCTACGGACAACGCATTCCGTATTGGGACCGAGTTCTCATGGCCAATTCGTGTACGGTGAGAGATGCAATGAGTTTCGCCATTTCACTGCAAAAAGAAGTTGGTTGCCAAACGATGGTTGAATACTCTCAGCAAACGAGAATTGAGGACTTTTTTAAGGTCGTCAGAGAGCGGTTCGAAGATAAAAATTTGGCAAGAAGAACTGAAATGTTAATTCTAAATATAGCCGTCAGGAAATGGAAAAGTGCATTCGCACTTAAAGCAACCATGAACGAACTTTAGCAATGCGCTGAACATGGACTTACCCCCGCACAAATTCTTAATAATTTCGCAAGGGCACTTCCTCTCCGTACTCAACTCTACCCTCGAACAGAGGAAGGAATGACCTATGAGAAGTTCAGCAAGATCGCGAAAGATCATGCTGGCTTTCTAGCCGAAGCAAATTACTGTCATTATTGGAAAGATCTGCAGGCGGGGAAAAGATGGCAGAACCGCACAATCTCAGGGAATATACCTGGGAAAGACAACCTCCTTCTGACCTTTGAAGAAGGCGGTGTTGAAACTCTTTCCAATGACCAGATAGATTATGGTCTTGAGGAAGGACCCAGCGGTTCGGTAGCTCAGGAGGGGAGCTACGCAACCGTTGCAGCCCGCGGGGGAGGGTGACAAGGAAGAGGATGCGGCCGAGGAAGAGGAGGCCGTGGACGCGGTGGAAGAGGACCCGGTACCCAGAGGGGTGGTGGCGAAGGAAGCTACTACGTGGGTGGAAGGGGCAATGGTCCCTCGCAAGGTGGCCGAGGTTCATATTCTACTTGGGGAAGAGGAAGAGGCGGAAGAGGCACGTGGTATACAAATTGGGATAAACCATATCCACCCCATCCAGGTCTGCCCGAATGGGAGCCTTGGAAGCAACTGGGGATAACAGAGAAAGTTTGGTAGGAGAGAAAGGTTGCCGACCAGTGCCTCAAATGTGGGGACCCCAACCACATTGTTCCTTACTGCCCTGACTACAAGGTAGTAAAAGGGAACAGCCAGTAGGGGTCTCGGTTGCCTCTACGGGAACTTCGGATGTAGAAAGAAAGACATCCTCCCGTCCGAAGGTTCCACTGGCAGAGACTGAAGAGGACGACAGTCCCCACCCAGTACACTGTCCGGAGGTAGTCAGTGTTTGTACCTCTCTAGGTGGATCCCTCGCTGGCATGGGTGATGAGTTGGCCGCTCGTCGCCAAGCCTGGACTGAAATGAGAAAACGAAGAGGACAGTTAATAATTGCAGATCTTGAAGTAAATAAAGTACGAGTTGGTGGGATGGTTGACACAGGGTCAACACGCAGCTATATAAGTAAGAAAGGGTTGCAAAAGTTGCGTCGCGGGCTTAAGGTAAAGCAATTAGATGAGCCCGTAGTAAGTAAGTTAGCTATTAGTACAGTAACTATTATGGATAAGTATGTTGAAGGGGTCAAGATATACTTCCGGCTCGAAGCAGAGGGGAAGGTGGAACGCGTTCTCCACTCTCTGACTCTCTTGGTGGAAGATAATCTTCCTTTTGACATCCTCCTAGGCATGGATTGGGGTGAAGCTGCCAATGCGGATGTGAAGTTAAGGGACCATGAGTGTTGGCTCCCTAGTCCGCAAGGTGGAAAGAAGAAAATCCGCCTTTTTCATGAATCAGGTAAGGAAAGCAGCTTATCTTGTTGTATGTGAAAAGGTATAACCTGTATGATCAAGTTTTTGTTGCATATGTGCGCCCAGTGAAAGAGGGTGAAGCTAAAGAAGAGGCAATATCCCCTGAGATTGAAAGGATTTAGAAAGAATTCGCAGATGTGGTAGAGGCCCCAAGTGGTGTGGAAGAACGACCAATCAAACATTGCATCGAAATCATACCAGGAAGCTCGATTCCTAAGGGGCCTATATATCGGATGTCACCTAAAGAGTTGAACTGCGAGCCCAGCTTGATGAATTGTTGGAAAAGGGGTGGATAAGACCTAGCTTCTCGCCCTATGCGTCTGTGCTATTTGTGCCAAAGAAAGACGGCGACGTACGCATGTGTATAGATTATAGAAGACTTAATGATATAACAGTAAAAAATGTTGAGCCATTACCAAGGATAGACGATTTGTTGGATCGAGTGCACGGTAGCAAGTACTTCACTAAGATTGATCTGAAATCTGGCTATCATCAGATTGAGGTAGGGCCAGAGGACCAATATAAGACTGCCTTCCGAACAAGGTACGGGCATTATGAGTTTGTAGTGTTGCCCTTTGGTCTTACAAATGCACCCGCGACTTTCCAAAGGACCATGAATGAGCTTTTTCGCGAATGGCTTGATAAATTCGTTGTTATATATATTGATGACATTTTGATTTTTAGTAAGAATCTGAGTGAACATTGCGAGCACCTTCGACTTGTGCTAACTAAATTGCGTGAGGCAAGGTTGAAGTTAAACCCGAAGAAGTGTGATTGGCCCAAGCGTCAGGTTTTGTATTTGGGGCATGTACTTGGTGGTGATGGGATCAAACCGGAAGATGCGAAAATTGCAGCAATCCGCGATTGGCCTAACCCCCGCACTTTGACTGAGTTGCGGTCGTTTCTCGGGTTGGCCAACTGTTATCGGAAGTTTGTTAAACACTTCACGATAATTGCTGCGCCACTTCGCAAATTGCTCAAGAAAGAAACAATATGGAAGTGGGACTCAGACTGTATGGCTTCATTTAAGCGTTTAAAAAAATGTCCGATTAACTACCCGTTTTTGAAGGTTGCTGACCCTTCCTTGCCTTTTGTTGTTACGACCGACGCCAGTCAATACGGGATAGGTGATGTACTCCAGCAAGATGATGGGAATGGGTACAGACCTGTAGAGTTTATGTCCCGACGACTGCCTAATAAGAAGGTCGCCGCTTCCACGTACGAAAGAGAGTTGTATGCTCTTCGAGAGGCTTTAAATCATTGGTGACACTATCTCTTAGGACGCCACTTTAAAGTGTACTCAGATCATGAGACACTTCGCTGGCTTAAAACGCAGGCCCGGATGACACCTAAATTGACCAGGTGGGCCGCAGAGATTGATCAATATGACTTTGAGTTAAAGCCAGTCAAGGTACAACGTTGCTGCTGACGCACTAAGTCAAAGATCTGACTTTTTCGGTGCCGTTGTGACATACTTAGATATGGGCACCGACTTGCAAGATAAAATTAGGAATGCGTATTCCACAGATCATGTCTACGGCGTTATGGTTAAATGTGTCCAAGAAGCGCCACACGAGTTTCCTAACTACTGGGTTACGCAAGGACTGTTGTTTGAGCAAACAGACATGCATGACAGGCTTTGCATTCCAAATGTGAAAGAGATTAAAATCTTGATCTTAGGGGAGTGCCATGATACTGAAGGTCATTTTGGCTGGAAAAAAACTTACGCGGGCCTATTGCCTTCCTACACATGGCCTCGCATGAAAGTCGGCTGCATTGCATATGTGCAAGGTTGTCAAGTGTGCCAAAGAAACAAGAGCACCACTCAACCTCCCCTTCGACTACTTAAGCCCTTCCCAATTCCAGCAGGTCCAGGAGACTCTGTATCCATTGATTTTATGGATACAAAGGTGAAGAGCAGGAATGGAAAAACGCAAGTCATGATTATCGTTGACAGATTAGTAAGTACGCTGTATTCGTAGCGTTACCAGCGAAAGCAAAAACCGAATTAGTAATCCGAGAATTCTTTAACCATTGGGTAAGGGATTATGAACATCCCTTAACGATTGTGAGTGACAGAGATTCACGATTCACGAGTGATCAATGCCAACAACTCATGAATGTCTATGGCTCTAAGTTAACTATGTCATCGGGTAGACACCCTGAGACAAACAAGCAGACTGAGCAAATGAATAAGATTTTGCAACAGACATTGCGCATGTACATCCGTCCCGACCAAATTGACTGGGATGAAGATTTGCCCAAAGTTGTTAGTGCCTATAACAACTCTGTTCACCTATCTACATGCATGACTCCAATGGAACTGCATTTGCGATGGCGACCCCGTAGACCCATTGATCGCTTAAATCCGGATCAAGCACATAAGCTTCCTCTAGGGACAAGTGAGTTTGCAATACAGTATCAACGAGATATTGAAAAGGTAAAGGAAAATATAATGAAGGCACAACACCAAATGGTGGAACAGGCAAATAAGCATAGAAGACCATCTCAATTCGATGTAGGTGATTTGGTATGGGTTAAATCCAAAGAGTTTCCTCCTGAGGAAAACATCTCTCAGAAGTTACTACCCGCCTACAGAGGACCTTGGCAAATTCTTGATGTGCTTGGAGAGGTGGATGGACCTTCTTATGTAGTTGAGATTCCTCTACATTTGCATACGTATCCGGTGTTTCACGCCTCAAAGCTTCTACCTTGCGTGACAAATGAGTTGTTTCCCAATCGCAGATCGGCGATACCTCCTAGTACGGATGGGAAATACGATGTGGATAAGATTGTTGCTGAAAGCAGTTTCCAAACCGGACGAAGAGGCAGACCCCAACGACAATATAAAGTAAGATTCGCCTATCAAGACCCAAGTGAAGATCGCTGGTTTACAAGTGAAGATTTACTTGAATCTGCACCTCACATTGTATCTGCATATGAGAAAGCTAACAAAGGAATAAATATTATTGATAGATGAAGGTTTTCTCGGAGGACTTCGAATCTAGGCCAGCGAGAGTAAAAGGGTTTTTACCCGATTCAGCCCCTGTTTGAACAAAGCAGCATATTGGGGTCCCTCGCGCAGAGCCCAATTCGTGAAAGCAGATCAAAAGACATGTTCTCTGGATCAAAGGTCACATCCTGGCTAAAGTAAAGACAATGTCAAAGGTCATGGTTGAGCCCTGGACGAACAGTCACCATGTTTAGATTTGGAGGTCACATCTGTTCGCCAAGGGTAGTGCAAGTCATGTCTATTCAAACAAGGGATGTGTCTGTGCGTGCAGTCAATGTGTCTGTTCGTGCAGAAGGAGTGTCTGTTCGTGCATTACGTGTGTCTGTCCAGCAGAAGTCAAAGAGTTAAGTTCCAGTCCGTATTCCAATCAGAAAGAAAGTTTAGATTCAGATTGGAAGTCCAAAATCAAGGCCTAAAGGCCGCAGCAGCAGCAACCCCTGAAGGAAAGGGATTTGGGACGCATACACAGAGGCTGGGACTGGGAAAGGACCAGGACAGGCAAACTTCAGACCTCGCCAGGGGAGGCCAGCACTATAAGAAATGAGGCAGCCTCCCCCACAGGCAGATTTCCAGAGGCATTGATGCGTGGAAGTGCTGAGCCACTTGTGCGCTATAGTGCTGGGAAGGCGCTGGCTGAAGAGGAGCTGCGCTAGGAAGAAGGGAGGCTGGGCGTTGGCTGTGGGGAAGCCATAGCTGCGCCAACCTATATTAGTAGTAGCAGGGTTAGTCAGTAGTGGTGTTTCAGTGAGTGACATTCAGAGTAGATCTTCGTAGATGAGAGTGTGCATGCATAGTGTAGGGAAGAGAACCAAGACAGAGTTATTGAGAGAGAGAGAGAGAGAGAAAGGCAGGRAGTGAGTCTGGATATGGTGAACACTTACCTGTTGGCGCCACACCTGTGATCTGAAGGAKGGCATTGRCTGAGCCAGGTTCCAYGCTGTTGTATGACWAGGGGGACCTACCTTTTGTTGGCGCTGAACTCTGGAACTCATGATACTYTTTGTATYAAGTGACATTGATAATATAAGYTGYGCTACTTGGTTCYTATCTCATCTCAATCTGGTTTTGTGTGAGGCCACTTTGTACGTGTGATGACATGTATGCATGCGGTTTGATGCTCTCGAGCAAGCTGTGAACAATCAGGTTCCTTGCAAAACAAACAAAAAAGAGATTTGGCCGTAATAGTGGTCAGATACATTCTGGAAGTACTACTGTGTGTGTGCCCTCGACAACGGCCTTCCAAGATGTCATTCATCACGATTCAGTTTTTCTTTTTTCGTTTTTTTTCCCTTGGCTTTTTCGTGCCATCTGCTGGCACACTTGAGTTTCAAGGGAGGCTGGTCCCGGCACCTCCCTCAAATAGAGCAATGACGTGCACTGCAGACTGCAGGCTCGAGAAGATGCAAATCTTGGTTTCACAATTTAGCTTCGGTTGGAGTGGTGGTTCAGGGGACAAGTTGTTATCTTGAAAGAAAACATTTGTGCACAAGTGCACAAGTGTGGGTGTTTTTTGGGCAGTCCACATATCTGCCGAAGGCACCAATGTTGGCCCTGGTACAGCTCCCGCTCCACCTCTTGAGCCTCTCTATACCATTGGAAGCTACCTCAAGCCAGTCACCTTCTTCTCAAGGCATGACAGGGTGGTCAGGCAGCCACATTTGACCACATGCACTCTTTCAAAAGTATGGGTGTTGTCGGAAAAGCACTAGAGCTGCCTAGAGCTTTGGAGAGCAAAGCCCTGCACATATAGAGAGGTGAGAAGGGAGCCCACGCTATGGTGGGCCTGTCCGAGGCAAGAAAGTGCACCTGGCCTAGGGGATGGCTCAACTCCACCTTGGACCTTGTTGACTGGAGGTAAAAGTTATGAAGAACCCCACTATAGGTCGGGAGCTTAGCAGGCTCCTTTTGGGGTTGGCACCTATCTCAAACTGCATTCTTGGAGGCTCCTATAGCTGAAGGGCCTACGAGAGACTGCAGCTGCAAACAATAACTATTTGATCAACTTGGGAAGCTTGTAAGATCATTCCTTCACCACCACCTTATTCTTCTCCTTTTTCCCGCACATATCTCAAACTGCATTCCTGGAGGCTCCTGTGGTTGAAGAAGGGCCTAAGAGAGACTGCAGCTGCAAACGCTAACTGTTCGATCAACGTGGGAAGCTTGTGAGCTCATTCCTTCACCACCTTCGTATTCATCACCTTTTTCCTCAGTTCCTTTCCTTTCCCCTTCCCCTTATTTTCTATTTCAATTCTTCTTCTCATTCTTATTTTCCTCCTTTTTCTTCTCCATCATCTCCCCCCTCTCCTCCCTTTCCTCAACTTCCCGCACTCATTATATGTTTCCAAATTCCGATCTTTGAGAATATTTTCCCATCTATTTGTTACACGTATTGCAAGTCGATCCGAATTTCCCATTCTTTTGTTCGGCTAGTTGGCAAAGTTTCGATTACTTTTCTTCGTGCCAGTCTGGTTCTCACCTCGTTGGATTGTTTTTTTCTGACTTGGTGATTGCCAATGTGCATTGCACTTGTTGCAGGAGTAGGCCACTGCAAATCAACGAATGATGGCTCAAACCCGCCCTTAGCCTACTTATTCGGGAAGTGCACCAAGTCAAGTGAGTTTCTTAAGAGACTGATGTTGCCTGCTTAGCACTAGATTCAAACCATTGACACAAGGATTTTCAGTCCTTTGCTCTAACTGCGAGGCCACTGCCTTTATGAGCCCCATTCGGCCCCTTTTTGGAGCAAGTCGGCCGCCCTAAGTGAAGGCAGGCTCGATGAGGCCCTCAGGGCCCTATTTTGACCACTGCGCACCTAAAGGAAATTCAGGCAGTTGCGCAGCGCCAGTTGGTTGAGAGAACCCAGGCCCTGGGCCGCCTGTGTGAACGTATGGAAAGCAGGCCCTGGGCTGGATACGGGTACTGGGCCAAACACAGCCCAAAGGCAGTTGGGTGCATGCAACCACCTCAGGCCCAAGGCCTGTTCTTTATCGTGCTGGGCCTCAAGCTACCGGGGCCTACTGGAAGCTTCCTGGGACTGAGCGCAGGCAGGCCACTTTGATATAGCGAAGGGCCTGCCTCCACATTGGGGATTCCGGTGTTGGCTGCATGCTGCGCAAGCTGCTGCGCTGAAGCTCGCTGGCACTCACACGCTCACGGGCGAGCAGGGAGGAGCAGGCAGCCATAGCCGAGCTGCGCTGCTGTAAGCTGGGTGTGGCGCAGGGTGGTCCTTGGGTGCAAGTGGCATCTGTGTGTTGGGGAACGAGGTTGTGAATGAGGCGAGAAACATACCTGGTGCTGGAAGCGTGCGACATTGGTCGCTCTATGTTCGTACTTCGGGAAAGTTGTTGTCGTCATCATTCGGCATTGTAGTCTAGGCTAGATAGGATCTACCATCTGTAGTCTGGGCGCCAAGCGCCAAATAGGATATCAACATTGGTTCTTCATTGATGATGATGATGAGACTTTACCAGCATTGTCAATTATGAGCTCTTGGTGTCTTCTTATTTGGTGAAACTCGTGATGCAATTCTGTTGTTGGTTCGAGGTCACGACCATCTGGTCTTGTGTATATGATGTTGTTTGATGGCTGAAATTCGCTATTGCTCATCTTCCTTTCAATTTGGTATCGGAGCTGTGGTACGATTGCGCTCATCTGGCGCTTGTCTTCTGTCTAAAGCGGTACATACATGCGGTCTGCTTGGTGAGTTGGGCCGTAAGCGGTGTGTAGTGAGGAGGGCGGAGACGAGTGAGTGGCGACCCAGGAGGTGAGGGGACGCCAGGAAGGCTACGGTGTGTAATGTGGGTGTTGGACAGTGTGATGAGAACTATCCAATGTGCGATTGGTGTTGAGGTGGAACGGCGTGTAATGCTGGTTGTGCCGAAGCAATGACCGGTCATCACAATCGGCATCAGGTCATCTGGTGAGATTATCTTTGTGGTTGGGGGCAGCTATGTGAGGTACGTTGCTCTTAACCTTATCTACCCTCTTCGACACTTCTTACCGTGAAGTTGTGTGTTCCTTCTTGAGAGTCCTCTCATTGTGAGGTGTCGAGTGCACTCAACCTTCAGAGTCGGCAATTTTCACGTGGACCATCTGGGAGGAGATGGGCGGAGCTTTCTGAAGGGCCCTGGACGAAGCACTGGGTCACGGTCACCATGCCAACCCACCGGGAGTAGAGCACGCATGCTTTGCTGCTTGTCCTTTGTTCGGCTTGCTGAACTGTTAGATGGGTGCCGAAGGGCAGGCCAGCCCTAAGTGGGAGACGAGACCGGACGTCTTTAAATAAGTACCGGAAGGGGAAACCGTTGGCTGTGATCGACGTCCGGCTGCAACGTTAAATAACTCCTGGAGACACTTGGGGGCGGTCGTTAAATTCCCTCTGGATCAGCCAATGGTTGTAAGGGTCGCTGCACGCGAGGATAATCCAGTGCACGGCTGGCCAGCTCAGCAGATACTAGGGGCAAAGGGGTGGGCCGGACACACACCTTTTAGACACGCAACGCTCTCCGGATTGCTCAGGGACGCTGACTTCAAGTGACATTCAGGGGAACTAAGGGAGGGGTAGATTTCAGGTGACAAGTAAAATTCCATATTGTCCTACACAAATGATTCTATTTTTATGCTTTGATTAGTTAGGCGTACAGCCATTTGACATCTGACAGACAGCATAATTAAAACTGTATCTGTTCATTGTGCAGTAACCCTGTTCAGCAGCAGACCGGGGCTCAGAACTTTGTCCCCGGTAAAACACAGACTCAGTTGTCTGTGCTGGGCTATGTGACCAAGACATGCCCAGCCTGAGTCTGTCGAGGAGGCTGTGTGACCGAACGCGGCACAAAGGAAATTCAACAGTCAAAGTCAACTGTAGAGTCAAAGGTACCGCGCCCAGGCCTATGGTCGGATACATTCACTTGTTGTGTGCAGGTACCCAGACAGCATTCAGGGCGGGAGGAATACAGTTTCTGGCCAATCTGGGCCCTCATTCACATCGACAGTGCAGGACTTCAGCACCCGGGGTCCAGACCCCGCATCCACGCTATTTAAGAGTTGACTTCCTGGCTGGAGGACATTCAGTCTTGCGTGAATGCTGACTTCACGCGTGGACTTTGACGCTGTTGCTATGCTGCGACATTGCGACATTAGCTTGACGCCGGCTCTATGCTGGCAGGGGAGGACAGCAAGGCGCTGCTGGCTGGCATGGTGCTGGCTGGCGATGGTCTTCTGGGCATGCTGATGTGGCAGCTGCCACGCACCGATGCTGACGTGGCCGCTGCCACCAGTATATGTTTGATGACGTGGCGGCTACATGATTGATGAGGCTGTTCTGATTCTTCGTCACTTCGGAAGGGGATCAAGACTGTGGTTAACGAGGATACGTACCTGGTTGATGACGATACTCTCCAGTTTGCTGATGTAGACAGATTGACGTGCCACATGGGACATTGAGGAAGAACTTCAGACATTGTATTGATTGATGAGGTGTTGAGGAGGAGGAGGGACCCGAAGCAGAAGTGGGCTGTTGTCTTCTTCTCTCTGCTTTGTCTATTCCCCCTCTCTCCTCCTTCGTCTGTGTATGATTCTCACCTCATTCTATCATCACACACATTTGCGATTGTTTGTCATTCATCAGCAGATCGATAATCATATGGACTGGTAATGTTAACGAGTATCATCACGTCTGGGCTCATTGCAATTTGGTATCGGAGCAGATCTTCCGATAATGTGACAGAGACGACAACGACAATTGGTGGCATCATTGAAAAGGCTGTCGTGGACAAGACTGCGCACGTCAGATGCTGACGAGGCATTGACGTGGCATTGATAATAGCGCACGTCATATGCTGACGTGGCATCAACGTGGCATTAGAATTTGGACAATGTAGTATCGCTGACGTGGCCGGTGGATGATAGCAGATTGATGATGTGGCATTGCTGACTCACCATTCGGTGAGATAGGAGGCTGACGTGGCAGTGTCATATTCAGTTACCTGGCTTACGTGGCGCGTTCGTACCGCTCCTGACGTGTACCCCCTCGATGATGTTGACTGGATTACGGTGCTGACGTGGCAGACAGAACTGCTGCTGTGTTGGCACTCCAGGGGATACACGTGGCAGGTTGGAGCTTCGACTTTGGGGCAGGCTGGTACTTCGATTTCAGCATACATTGCTGACGTGCACCCCATTGATGATATTGATTAGACCTGCTGACCTGGCATACTCATCGAGTTGCTGAGTTGGCAGGCCAGGGGTGACACGTAGCAGGCACGACCGTGCTCAAGTGAGGACAGCATTCTGATGAGTGAAGCGGCACGGCAAGAAGACTGACGTGGCTGTGGTGCCGAGCGTCAGATTGGGTGTTGGTCACACAGGACAAAGAAGGACGAAACAGCAAGAAGGGGAAAACGCTAACTATTGATTGATTTTCGTTGGCGGACTTACCAGTTGTCTGGCTGTGTTGTGTACCTGTGTACTCACTTGTGTTTGTTGTTGATCATGCTGGCCTGGAGTTGCGGTACCTGAGATAGAGTAGGATGTCATCACATTGAAAACAGAACAGCAAATAGAATTAGAAAACTTCTGTTTCTTATTATTATTATTCTTTTTGACTCAGACAGCGTGTTGGTCCAGGTAACCGTAGAATTATTGTTTATCTTTTGCGGTAGAACAGTGTGCTGATTCAGGTGACCGTGAATTATTGTTTATTTTGCGGTAAAATAATCTGGCCAACGAATTTTCATGTTTCTGTTCTCTCAAGATGTCTTACTTCTGGAAATGTCTGCAACAGTCTATCTTGACGAGATTCCTGACTACTTTTCTGTTTCCTTTTCCGATCACACTTTCCGTTGGGGAAGGACACTTTGAACTTAGGACAAGGGGACAGGATGACAGAAAGAGAGAGGAACTGTTAGCCTTGTGGAATCAGTTTCTTGCCGAGGTGCAGTTGTCTGGACCGGACGCCGAGCAACACATCCGTGATAATTTTGATCTTCAGGGGGTTGAAGACCGCCTGAAGAAGTCTATCACGGCTGTGGAGGTTGTGGCAGCCGGTACAGACGCCTCCAAACTGATTGCTCAAGTGCGACAGGCTCTAGACCAGTTTGCTTTAAAGCAACTGGAAGAGATCATGGAAGCTACTCGCAAGGGGGAAGTAAAACCAAAAGTAAGTGAAGAATCGATTGATTCCAATATCCAGCAGCTAAGATAAGCTTTGGCTGCGAAAGAAAGAAAGAAAGAAGAAGTATCCCGAAGAAGAGAACAGGAACAGCGAAGAGGACAAAGAGTTAAAGAGATCAGGCAAGTAATAGGAACAAAAGTAGGCGAACAGACTGATATGTCACAAACGTTGGCTCATATTGTGACATATCTTACCTTTCTTGAGGAGAAGATTGATAGACAACAAAATGAGTTGGATGAAATCATTGTTGGATTGAGAACAATTGCTAATATTGTGAAAGGTAAGAATCAGACTCAGGGAGAAGAAGAACAAGAAGAGAAGAAGGAGAAGAAAGAAGTAAAGAAGTTCATGGGGGACGCAATGAAGTCTGCTGGTCCCGTGATAAAGACCAATGGAAATGGATCAAATGGAAATGGATCCAATGGAAATGGATCAACTCAACCATCTACTCCTCACTCTTCTCATTCTTCTAAGCCTACTCCTAAAGAAACTCCAGTAAAGACAAGTGAACCAGAAAAACCGAACAAGAAAGAAAAAGTGAAGATGAAGTTGCCGTTTACGTTTTGCAACAAGAAAGAAGAAAGTCTCTTGTTGTGGATTGCAGAAATCCAGACGTAAGTAAGTACCGCACCCGTTGAGCCAGAGTCCCAAGTTGCGTTCACCACTTCTTGCATGGGTGGTGAGGCCAAGCAATGGGTGTTGGCCGAGGCCAATGCTGTGGGTTTCGAAGACATCGGTGAATGGGCGAAGACTGACACTGAAACAGTTCTTGGCGAAAACCAGGGACCATTTCCTCGACAAGACGGCGGCCAACAAGGCCTTTGACCAGTTGACGTCAATTGGTCAAAAGCATTGGATGTCAATTGAGGCTTTGTCCCGAGAAGTTGATCGATTGTTGCAGGTTCCTGGATTGAACCTGAAGGACAGCCAAGTGTTGTACATCTATTCCCGCGCGTTGCCTGAGCCCATTCGGGGACACTTAGTCACCGAAGCGAAATCCGATAAGTACAACCACAGGCAATTTCGTGACCTCGCTTTGCAAAGGGAACAAATGACTTCTCAAGTCAAAATTTCCTATGCGGTCGTGGTCAAATCTGGAGGAGGAGGAGGAAGACAGTATAATGGGAAACGAGTTCTCTGGCGACAGAAGCGCCAGGACCACACCCTTGTCGTCTTTGATGACGACACAGTGGAAAAGTGGCCGAACGAGGAGAATGATAACAGCAGTGACTCCGGGAAGGGGGAAGTCACTGCTGTTGTGGCCAATAAGGGAGGACCACCCAGGACAGAAGGGAAGAAACAAAGAGCGTTTCCATGGCACCCTGGCATTGCTGATGGGAAGCCATGGATCGAAATGGGTATGACTAGAAAGACTTCGCAGGAGCGCATGGACAATGCGCAATGTCTCAAGTGCGGCACACCAGGACATGTGATCACCTACTGCCCTCAGATCCGGAACCCAAAAGCAAACAGCCAGTAGGAGTAGCATTTGCGCCTACTGAGATTAAGGGTAAGAACGAACAGACAGGTAAGGCACCTACAACCCCTTCCTACCCTTCTTCTAAATTGGCAGAGGATGATTCTTCCTTAGCCCATCATCCAAATCGCCCTGACATTGTCTGATGTTCTGTCTCTCTGGATGACTCCCTTGATGAGYTAGGTAACGAACTGCTAGCATTACGTGGCTCATGGGCTCGAAAGGCGAAGACTAAGGGCGAGTTGTTGTTTGCAGACGTTGAGGTCGCACGAACACAAGTTCGTGCGATGTTAGACCCAGGATCAACGAGATCCTACATCTCGGAGAAGGCAATCCGTAAGTTGCATCTCGGCATGAAGGTAAAAGACTTGTCTCGACCTATAACGTCTGTGTTAGCAGACAAGAGTACGATCACTGTCTCTWAGTGTGTTGATCGTATTAAGTGTCAGTTTCGAACGAGGGAAGGAAAGAAGATTGTGCATGAATTATCCTTCCTCATAGAAAAGAATTTACCTTTTGATATCATTATGGGTATGGACTGGCACGAAGAAGACATTGATTTCAAAAACAAGATTGTCCAACTCAAAGATGCACAATCAGAACTGAAACCAATCAAACTGTATCATAAGTCTGGCTCTGACTCAAGTCGATCCTTTTGCTGTATGAGTTATCCAGCCTTTCGCTCAATGGTTTCTAAGAAAAAGTTGGAACAGGAAGTTATGTTGGTGCTGGTAAAGAAAGCCCGTGAGTCTTCTTTTTCCTGTCCTCCAACGATTGAAAGTCTTCTCTCCGGATATAAGGATCTGCAGAAAGAACCCACCGAAATTACTAAACGTACTCTAAAGCATACTATTGAGATTATTCCGGGTAGTAAAATTCCCAAAGGCCCTATCTATCGAATGTCTTCCACGGAACTTGAGGAGTTAAAGAAGCAACTGCAGGACCTTACTGACAAGGGATGGATTCGCCCTAGTTCATCTCCTTATGGAGCACCTGTCTTGTTTGTGCCCAAAAAGGAAGGTGGATTACGTCTATGTATTGACTATCGAGGGTTGAATGTCGTCACTGTCAAGAATGTCGAACCACTTCCTCGCATCGACGATTTACTTGACCAACTACAGGGATGCAAATACTTGGTAAAATTGATCTGAAGTCTCGGTACCATCAGATCGAGGTGGAGCCTGCGGATCAACACAAGACTGCTTTCCGGACCAGGTATGGCCATTACGATTGACTAATGCTCCTGTTACATTCCAACGGTCAATGAACGAGTTATTTCGTCAATGGTTGGACCAGTTCATCATCGTCTATCCGGATGACATTCTCGTATATAGTAAAACACTAGAAGAACACGAGAAGCATCTTCGTCTGGTTTTGAGTAAGTTGCGAGAAGGCAACTTCAAAATCAACCCGAAGAAGTCTGAGTTCGCTAAGTCTAAAGTTTTATACTTGGGGACATATAGTGAACCAAGATGGCCTCAGGCCTGAAGAAAACAAAATATCGGCAATTAGAGACTGGTCACACCCTAAGTCTGTAACTGAGTTACGATCTTTTCTTGGCTTGGCAAGCTACTATAGGAAGTTTGTCAGGAACTTCTCATTGATCGTTGCACCAATGAGAAGATTGCTAAAGAAAGGAACGATCTGGTCGTGGGACAAGGATTGTGAGTCCTCATTCAAAAGGTAAAGTACGCTCTGACTCACTATCCTGTTCTGAAAATTGCTGATCCATCTCTTCCTTTTATTGTCACAATTGAGGCAAGTCAGTATGGGATTGGCGCAATTCTTCAATAGAACGACGGCAATGGTTACAGACCGATTGAGTTTATGTCTGCACGATTGCCATCTGAAAAGGTTGCCAATTCTACCTATGAAAGGGAATTGTATGCGTTAGTCTGTGCCTTAGACACCAGGAAACACTATCTATTAGGAGACACTTCACTGTGTACTCAGACCACTCTACCCTGAAGTGGATAAAGACACAACCTAGGCTCTCTGATCTATTTGAAGAGCCAACAAGGGTTGTTGACAGTGAGGTCGTCCACGCGATAGAGATTATCCCAGGGTCTAGCATCCCAAAGGGTAGGATCTATCGAATGTCTCCAGGCGAGCTCGATGAGCTTCGCCGACAACTCAAGGAACTCATAGAAAAGGGTTGGATCCGGCCGAGCGTCTCTCCTTATGGGTCTCCAGTACCATTCGTACCTAAGGAGGAGGAGGGAACACTTAGGATGTGCATTGACTATAGGGGCCTCAATGTCATCACTGTCAAGAACAGAGAGCCCCTACCGCAGATCGATGATTTGCTAGATAGAGTGCAAGGGTGTCGATACTTCAGTAAGATAGATCCGAAGTCCGGGTACCATCACATTGCAATCCGGCCCGAGGATCAACAGAAAACCACCTTTCAGACCAGGTACGGTCTGTACGAGTTTGTGGTGATGCCTTCCGGCCTTTGCAATGCTCCTGGCACCTTTCAGCACGCTATCAATTGGATCTTTCACGACTACTTGGATAAGTTTGTCAGCGTGCACCTCGATGACATACTTATTTTTAGTAAGACTATTGAGGAGGACGTTGCGCACTTGGACAAAGTCCCGAGTCTTCTGCGACAGCACAAGTTCAAGATCAACGGTGAGAAGTGTGAGTTTGGCCGCACCCGTGTCTTGTACTTGGGTCATGAGATTTCCGCGGAGGGATTGAAGCCCGATGACGCGAAGGTGGCCAGCATTCGTGACTGGCCGCGTCCTCATTCAGTGACTGAGATGAGATCTTTCTTAGGGATGACTGACTACTATCGCAATTTGGTTAAAGACTATAACATAGTTGCCGCCCCTTTGACTGATCTGACCCGCCTTAACACCCCATGGGAGTGGACCGAGAGATGCGAGGCTGCTTTCAGACATTTGAAGCATGCGTTGACGCATTACAAGGACTTGTGACTTCCTGATCCTGAGAAGCCATTTATAGTAACGATGGATGCTACCCAATATGGCATAGGCGTCGTACTTGCACAACAAGAAGGGAAAAAGTTGAGGCCAGTTGAATACATGTCCAAGAAAATGTCGTCTCAGACGTTGGCTAAGTCCACCTATGAGAACGAACTCTATGCGGTTTACAAGGCTCTGACCCATTGGAGGCACTACCTCCTCTGGAGTTTCTTCATCCTCAAGACTGATCATCAGACCCTAAGATGGATGAGAACTCAGTCGGCACTCTCTGACGCTCTAAAGCGTTGGATCGAAGTCATTGAGCAGTATGACTTCGAGCCCCAGTACATCAAGGGCGAGTACGAGAAGGTTGTTGACGCCTTGTCTGGTAGACCTTATTTCTCCCGTGCGCTGATTACTAAGTTCAATCTTGCGGACAATGTTACTCAGTCTTTGGTGGAACCCTATCGCGAGGACCCGTTTATTGCCGAGATCATACGCAGACTCGAGGCGAAGGACAAAGGGACTTCTGCCGAGTTTGATCAACGGCCTGTCGTTCCTTGAGAATGCAGGGAATAAACGTTTTGTGTGTGCCTAATAGGGAGTCTTTGCGTAGTTTATGGGGAGTGTCATGATGCCACCGGCCATTTTGGATACAAGAAGACCGCAGCTAACCTGCTGCAGCGGTTCTGGTGGCCCACAATAATGAGAATTGCCCAACTGAACGTGGAGACTTCTCAGGTCTGTCAGAGAGACAAGCCACGGACTCAGGCTCCTCTTGGGCTCCTGAAGCCCCTTCCGATTCCGGAAAGGCCTGGTGAGAGTTTGTCCATGGACTTCATGGATACGCTGGTTACCAGCAAGAGTGGGATGAGACACATTTTCGTCATTGTGGATAGATTTAGTAAGTATGCTAGATTAATAGCCATGCCGAAGACTGCGAAGACCGAGTACGTAATCAAATTGTTCAAAGAGAACTGGGTCAAGGATTTTGGATTGCCCAAATCCATAGTGCGCGACAGAGATGTCCGCTTCAGTAGTGAATTGTGGAAGGCCGTTGTTGCAGAGCAGGGAACCCAGTTGCAAATGACTTTTGGGAATCACCCATAGGGGAATCACCCATAGGCCAACGATCAGGTCGAGCAACTGATCAGTCTAGTGTTGCATCGGGTACTTTTGAATTTGCCTACAGGTATGAACAGAAGATGCAGCAGGCGGTAGAACAGATGCAGAAGGCACAGGCAGCAATGATAGAATCTGAGAATAGTCACCGCCGACCTTCTACGTTTCAGGTTGGGGACAGAGTCTGGGTAAAGTCCTCAAAACTGGAACAGGAGTACGGGATTTCCCGCAAACTCATGCCCCAGTACTTTGGGCCATGGGAAGTCTTAGATATTGTCGGGACTGATCCAGATGGGCCATCTTATGTAATCCAAATCCCTGGTCATCTCCGTACTTACGCTGTCTTTCACGCCTCCAAGCTTGCTGCCCCCAATCATGGACGGAGAGGTGGATATCGATGATGTCGTGGACCACAGAGAGCTGCGAGTTCCAAGACCAATCGGCAGGGGACATCTTCCGAAACCGAAGCTGCACTACCGCGTTCGGTTCCGACATCATACCGATCCTAAGGAGGACCGCTGGTTCACTAGGGAAGAACTTATGCAGACCGCTCCTCAAGTTGTAGCTCAATACAAGAAATCTTTGCAGAAAGGAAAGCGCTCGATGGTCGAAGACTGAGCTTCTCAGAGGACTGTTGAAGCTAAGGAGGAGGAAATGCGAGGCCACTGCCTCTATGAGCCCCATTCGGCCCCTTTTTGGGGCAAGTCGGTCGCCCTAAGTGAAGGCAGGCTCGACGACACCCTCAAGGCCCTATTTGACCACTGCGCAACTAAAGGAAATTCAGGCAGTTGTGCAGCGCCAGTTGGTTGAGAGAACCCAGGCCCTAGGCCGCCTGTGTGAATGTATGGAAAGCAGGCCGTGGGCTGGATACGAGTACTGGGCCAAAAACAGGCCAAAGGCAGTTGGGTGCATGCAACCACCTCAGGCCTAAGGCCTGTTCTCCATCGTGCTGGGCCTCAGGCTACCGAGGCCTACTGGAAGCTTCCTGGTACTGAACGCAGGCAGGCCACTTCGATATAGCAACGGGCCTGCCTGCACATTGGGGGTTCGGGTGCTGGCTGCGTATTGCGCAAGGGCTGCTGCGCTGAAACTCGCTGGCACTCGCGCTCACAGGCGAACAGGAAGGAGCAGGCAGCCATAGCCGAGCTGCGCTGCTGTAAGCTGGGTGTGGCGCAGGGTGGTCCTTGGGTGCAAGTGGCATCAGTGTGTTGGGGAACGAGGTTGTGAGTGAGGTGAGAGACATACCTGGTGCTGGAAGCGTGCAACATTGCTCGCTGTACGCTCGTACTTCGGGAAAGTTGTTGTCGTCATCATTCGGCATTGTAGTCTAGGCTAGATAGGATTTGCCATCTGTGGTCTGGGCACCGAGCGCCAGATAGGATATCAACATTGGTTTTTGATTGATGATGATGATGAGACTTTACCAGCATTGTCAATTATGAGCTCTGGGTGTCTTCTTATTTGGTGAAACTCGTGATGCAATTTTGTTGTTGGTTCAAGGTTCCGACTATCTGGTCTTGTGCATATGATGCTGTTTGATGGTTGAAGTTCGCTATTGCTCACCTTCCTTCCATAACCAACTGAGCTAAACAAAAACAACATCAAATTATGTTCAATTCAAAAAAGTCAATTTGAAGATTACCAAAGGCACATTTTGGTAATCGTACCCCTACTGCAGACTTTAAGCCTACGCTAGTTAGTCGCATTGTCATTTTTTCTGTTGAAACCGTGGTGCTGTGTAGGTTCCCTGTTGTTGCTCCTTACCACCATCTCCACCGTGAAAATGCGACCTTGACCTCTCCCTCGACTCCGCTGCACCGATGGATATCCATCCACCTCTTGATCTACCTCCGTTACATCTCCCAACTCCATTCCCACCTCCTTTACTATCACAGACTCTTCCCCTACCTTTGCTGGACCTCCAAACCTTCCTCTAACCTCGATATCCATCTCGAACTTGTCCCCTACCTCTCGTGTACCTTCCAACCTCCGCTAGACCTTGGTCACTCTATTGCATCTCCCAAGCTACTCCATCGTCAATATCCATCACAGGCCCCACACCGACCATCGTCGCTCTCTCGACCATCCTCCTATCACCACAGCCATCCCTGAGTCTTTTCCTATCTCAGTTGAACCTCACAACCATCCTCCCACATCTATAGTCGTCTCAAACTCTTTCCCTACCTTCGGTGTACCTCCCAACCCTTCTTCAACTTGCATAGCTGCCCAAACCTTCCTCTACTTCCATCCCATCAGGCAAGTCTCCCCGAACCTCCATATTCATCCCCAACCCTTCCCCTACCTCCGTTGCACCTCCCAACCCCACATTGAGCTCCATAGCCATCCTAATTCATCTCTCACCTCCACTACGCCTCCCAACTCAACCACCACCTCCATATCCATCCGGGACCTTCCCCTCCTTCCGCTCGACCTCCCCATCCCCGCTCTCATCTCCATAGCCATCCCCAACATATCATCAACTCCAGTGGACCTTCTAACCTCCCTTTAACCTCTACAGTCGTTCCCAAATTATCTCCCACTGCCGCTACACCTCCCAACTCAACCCTGGCCTCCATATCCATCCCATACCCCTCCCCTACCTCCGACGCATGTCCTACCCCCTTTTCGCCATCCATAGCTATCCCCAATTCATCTCATAACTCCATCACACCTCCCAACACCGCCTGGAGTTCCATAGCCATCCCCAACTCATCTCCCACTTACATTGAACCTCCTACCCCACCTTCACTTTGATAGCCACCCCTCACCCTTTTAATACCTCTGCTACACCTCCCAACCCCACTTCCCCCTCCATAACCAACCCTCACCTTCGCCTTCACCCTTCACAATCCCTTCACCTCACCCAGCCTCCATAATCGGGCATCACTGCCACCTTCACCCTCCACCCATCTTCAACAAAGCACCATCCCTAACCAATCTTCACCTCCACCTTCGCCTTCCACCCTAATTCAATCTAAATCCGCCTCCACAACCATAGACACCTTCTCCCTCCACCCTCACTCGAACTCACTTAGGCGCGATAGTCAACATTCACTTTCACCTTTCATCTTTCTTCAACATCACCCACCCTCCATATCCTACCATCACCTTCACATTCATCTTACATCCTCCAACCCCATCCATCCCCCATAAACAGCCTTCACCTCCACTTTCAGCCTGCACCCTCCTATAACCCAACCAATCCTTTAGAGCCAACCTTCACTTCCACCTTTACCCTCCACCCTCAACCTCAATCTATATTCTATAGAAATTATCTATTCGTTCTATTATGCGCAAGGTAAATGGGGGCAAGCAAACGGCAAAAAACCAAATTGCATCATCACAATTAAAAACCAAATAATCGTGTGGCAAACACAAAGTAGAACCCACCAAGTTACACACCAAATAAGAACAAAACAACGAGCTCCAATGTCAATGTTGAAAGGATTTCACGATGTACCAAAGTCCCAGGCCCCAAGCCCAAGTCCCAAGCCCAAGTCACAATCCCCAGTCCCAAGCCCAAGTCACAATCCCAAGTCCCAAGCCCTAGTCCCAAACCCCAAGTCCCAATGCCGAGTCCTAGGTTCTAATCCTGAATCCCATTCCGTGTTCTATTTCTGGTTCCAACCGGTGTACCTTGTCCACGAATACTCTAAAAGAGGAGTGCTCGTTTGTACCATGATTACATAGGCCTATGCGAGCTAGTTAAGTAGATCGAGGCCTATGCGAGCTAGTTAAGTAGATCGAGGCCTATGCGAGCTAGTTAAGTAGATCATGATAGGAAGTCGTTGGTAGATAACCATCATGGGTTGCAGAGGTTGTCCTTAGGAAGCACTACAACTTCAGTCGGAATCACCAGAGCCGTTAGGCGAGGTGCCAATCGATCCACACAAGCAGCCAACCCAAAAAAGTACGCGAGCTTCCAGAAGCACGGAACAAAGGTAAGAGGACCAACGCGTAACCAAGACAAGACGTCTGGAAGGCAGATCATCAAGTATAAAAGCCCTGCAGCATCAGCCATTGGGATCAACTATGCATGCGTAAATTGGAGAATCACTGCAAGTTGCTTGTGCGACAGTGCAAAGTGGATGGGAAGGGGCGCTAGAGGAGGAGCAAGTGCCCAATGAGGTCGGAGACGTCTGGCTGCCATAGCTAGGGAGAAAGACAAAGACAGCAGCTCAGCGGTAGAGCGGTCGGCTGTTAACCGATTGGTCGTAGGTTCAAACCCTACCTGGGGAGCTCGCTATTGATGATTTGATTGTGTGGAATCCAAATGAAAATGAAAGTTATTCAATAAACTAAAAAGAGTACAACATCCTATAAATAATATATAGACAATGAATTGAAATACAATTATTAGTTTTACAATCAGTTTTTCGCACTACTATATGTTGAGCAACGTCTACTAATCTTCTAGTAAGGTATCCTGAATCCGAAGTTCTTATTGCAGTATCTACAACACCTTTTCTTGCACCATAACAAGATATAATATATTCTGCTAAAGAGAGGGACACAAGACACCGAGTTACACGTGAGGAAGAGGGCGAGCAATTACATACTAGATTCGTACTTGGTTGGTGTGTGGCAGGTGCCACTCGAGGATACAAACAATTTCTTTGTATGATACAACAATTCGGTGTGGATTTCAATGCGCGACTTCAGTTTTCATCTCTCGCTGCCTAGTGTGATTTCTCACATGAATGTTCTATTGCGCGTGGAGTGTGATTGCATGCTGATTGGGAGTTGAATCACTGCAATGTCAGCCCCTATATCGCCTCCACCAACAATGTATCCAATGCCGCTCGTCTACTATGGCGCTCAATGCCCAAACGACTAACTCAATAGCACCTACACTAGCAAACGGTCTACGTGAACCAACCTGGAACGCTTCAGCAGCAGACCGATGGACATGAAGATCTCAACCCTTGTAGACCTCCACATGAAACAGGAAGTACGTGTCTCTCTACACCTCACTCATCCCCTCACAGTCCCTACATAGACACTACACAATCATCCTAGACCACGACCATCTCCACTGCTTCCATCCACGAGAAGCTTGACTATGACCGTCGTGCAAGCTAAGCCCAATAGCTTCTTCCCCAACGCCCACCTGCGCCGTCTGGTCAGCGCAGTGCCTTGTTGTCCCTTTGAGCAAAGCTAATGCGATCATGCCAAGCAAGAATGTGTTTGCGCTGGACCAAGACCATCTCCACCGCCTCGATGCACAAGCAGCTTCACTATGACCGTTGTGCAAGTTGCGCCCAACAGCTACTTACCTAGTGCCTGTGTGCTCTGTCTTTGAGCTGAGCTAACGCATGCACACCTAGCCAAAATGTGTCCGGAATGGACAGGCACCCTTTATGGAAACTGTCTGGCGGGTGACGCTCTCTCTGTGGCCTGGATGCATGCCCAACGTCTTAGTATATGTGCCAAGGGCCCTGCCACAATGTGCTTGGGCTCAAAATGTAAGGGTCCCGAGCCTCAACATCCTCGGCTGGGGGCATATTAAGTCGTCGGGTAAAGATTGATGGTTGAAGATGCTTCGAGGCTGCATCCAATGAGTGAGGCCCTTTTGATCCTCTGGAGGATCACTTCCAGCAACCAACCGCCAGCCTCAACCTCTCACGGGTCGTCGCTCTAACCACCTGACGCCAGGCTCACGGGCTCTCAACTTGCCCACAATAGGCCCCAAGGCAGCGTTACCCGCTCGAACGTTGAGGAGGGGGCTGCATCCCCCCCCCCCCCCCCCCCCCCCCCCCCCCCCCCCCCCCCCCCCTGCCCCCCAATGTTCAAGCGTTCGGCCAAATGTGAGGGGGTCGAGCTTCCCGAACTTCAGCCCCCACCAAAAATGATTTTGAGAGAGAGAGAGAGAGAGAGAGAGAGAGAGAGAGAGAGCGGCCTGTTGATTGATTGACTGATTGTCAGACAGACGCACATAAAGAGAGATGGGGGGAGGAAGTGTGTGAGAGAGAAAGGGAAGGGAGAAAGTGAGAGAGGGGAGTGTTTTGAGTTAGATAGATAGATAAAGATAGATAAATAGAGAGAGAGAGACAAGGACACAAAGAAGGGACGGGGGAAGAGACAGAGAGCGGTCAGAGAAAGAGAGCGGGGGAGACTTCGAGAGAGAGAGAGAAGCGGGGATAAACAGGGACAGGTAGAGCGAGAGAGAGAAAGAGAGAAAAGAGACAGAGAGAGAGAGAGGAAGTCTCACACACACTAACGTGCAGAGTATTTTTTTCTATCAAATAATCAAGGCAATTTTTTCAAAATGCCCCTTCAACTTCCATTTGTTTGCAATATGCCCCTCTGATGGCTGATTTGCCTGTCACGCCCCTCTGACAACGATTGAAGTTTCTGTAAAACCACTGGCACCGTTTGGGCCTGAAATATGTTCAGTAAGCCCCTACTTGTACCGATTCCAAATTTCAGTCCGCCAGTAGCTCCCCTTGCTAGGCCAGGGGAACGGCCGCGAGTGCCACAAACAGCCACAAGGGCATGCTGGAAAGTTGCACCCCTCACTGACAGGGGCCTGCAGGAATCTTCAAAGGCCACAGAGGCACGACAAGGTAAGTTGGCCATCAGAGCATACTGCAAATACATGTCATGTTGAGGCGCGCATTGAAGTGGGACCCTCTTGTTTGAAGGCCCCAACGACGAAGGCTGAGGTGGGCCCTCATCTAGGTAACTGTCCAGAGACCTCTTTTGTCAACGTCTCTCTAGGTGGGTACCTCACAGGCGTAGGCAGCGAACTGATCACTCACCGCCAAGCCTGGACTAAAATGAAGAGAGAGTCAAAAGGGCAGCTAATTTCAGCAAACGTGGAAGTTCTCAGAAAAAGAGGCGCATTACTGGACTAGGGTTCCACACATAGTTGCATCAATACGAAGGGACTAAAGAAACTACATCTCGAAATGAAAGTGCAGCAGTTGGAGGAGCCACTAGCAAGTAAACTAGCAGACAACAAGGAAATGTCAGTACTGAGTATGTTGAGGGATTCAAGGGATACTTCCGGTTGGGGAGGGTCAAAGCATTCTCCAACCCTTCTAGTGGAGGATAACCTACCTTTTGACTTGGGGACGGATTGGAGAGAGGCCACAAAGGCTGATGTGAAGATGGGCGAGAACGATTGCTGGCTGCCCAGTCTCGAAGGTGGGAAGAATAACACCAGACTGTTTTACGAGTCTGGAGTCCAATCCGTCCTCTCTTCATGTTGCATGAGTGCTTAGTGTTCACCAGGCACGTTGTGAAGGAAGACATTGTCGATCAAGTATTTTTAGCCTACATTAGACCGAAGGTGAAAGGGAGGAGGAGAAAACATTGCCCCAAGTCAAATTGTTGTTGGAGCAGTTTACTGATGTGGGATTAGGCGTTGATGTGGAGAGAGAAATTAAGCCCCAGATCAAAGCGCCCCATTTACAGAATGTCTCCCAAAGAGTTGGAAGAAGAAAAAAAACAATTAGATGAGTTAATTGAAAAGGGATAGATCAACCCAAGTTCCTCGCCCTACACGGCACCAGTCCAATTCGAGCTGAACACGGAAGGTGAGCTGCAAATGTGCATCGATGCTAGAGGATATAATGCAATACCTGTCAAAATTTCAAAACCGCTACCAACAATTGACGGCTTGTTGGACACAGTGCAAGGGTGCAAGTATTTTTCTAAGATTGACTTCAAGTCGGGGTACCCAGCTACAGCCCGAAGATTGGCACGAAACGACACTTAGGACTAGGTGCAGTCACTATGAGTTTGTGGTCATGTCGACTGGGCTGACCAATGCCCATGCCACGTCTCAAAGATGCATGAACAATCTTTTCAAAAATTGTAGCAATGTACTGGGACAGTATTCTGGTTTCCAACAAGACCTTATAGGAGCACCTCCAAAAACTTCTAAACAAGCTACAGTCCGGCAGTTCTAAAACCACCAGTTCATGGACCCCTACTACTCACCAAAACGCAGTACACTGCGACCGTGGCAAGATGAACAGTGATCCAGTCAGGCACAAGTTCAGAGGTAAAAGGCTGGTGGGCCCAAAAGGAATTGATTAGAAGCGAAATCACAGGGGGAAAAAAGAGAACAAATGAGACAAAACTGGGCAGTATGGGATTGACTGCACTATTTACTCAAACGTCCTGCCTTGCTGGCAGGGCACTAATCTTAGAAAGAAACAAAAAAAAAAGGAAGACAAGATTTGGAGTTAATATCCATCCCAAGAATGTAAATAGGGAAAAAAAAAAGGAATAAAAGATATGGCCATGATAGTGGTCAGATGCAATCTGGTCAGTACTAGTGTGAGAATGCCCTCGGTGAGTTTCTTTCCTGAGAAGGTGGAATACGCCCTGCCTCGCTGGCAGGGCACTACAAGAAAGCAGGGGGGGAGAAATAATGATTTGGTCGTGATAGTGGTCAGATACATTCTGGACAGTTCCTATTGTGACTATGCCCCAGGTCAGATGACTTCAACCAGATCTCTTTTCTGTTTCTTTCATGAAACGGCAACGCCATTTGTTCATCAATGATCTGGATTGAGTTTCAAGATAGATTGGAACCAGTACCCAAAGATTTTTATTTTGAGCCTGTTGTTGTAGCAGTCAGGCTCGGAAACGTGCAACTTTAGGTTCGTCAATTTAGCTTCGTGTGAAATGGTGGTTTAAAGCATGTTGTGGGCAGAGATGGAGTTAGATCGGCGGATGCAAAAAACATAGTGATAAGAACTGGTCAACCCCACACACCTTAACTAAATTGTGATCGTTCCTTGGTCTGGCAGACTATTATAGTTAGTTTGTCCATAACCTTACCTCCATAGCTGCACCGCTACGCCGACAATTCAAAAAAGAAGTGACTTGGGAGTGACACAAGGTTTGCATCCACATTGAAGAGATGGAAGAAGTCTTAAATTGAGAACCCGGTGCTAGAAAACATTTATCCATCACTTCCCTTCATCATAACTACAAATGCTAGTCAACACGGTATTAGCGTCGTCTTACAACATAATGATGGGAGTGGATATAGCCCCATTGAGTTCATGACTTCAAGCTCAAGACACTGCCTTGGTTAAAAACTCAGTCCTGGATGTCAACCAAATTATCAAGATGGTCTAATAAAATCAACGAGTTGAACTTCCAACTCAAACTGTAAAAGGTAAGTATAATCTCTTTAAAGATGGACTTATCAGGTGTGCAAAGACTTCTTTGAAGCATCATTAACAACCTAAACGTATGTGTCGAGTTACAACGTATATTGAAGATGAAGTCTATAGCAAGATAATTTGCAAGGTCTAGACTGCACCTCACGAAGTGCCGAATTATTGAATGACCAATGGGTTACTTTTCGAGTAGATTGACATGGATAAAAGATTGTGTTCTCCATGATGAAAGCATTCGCAGTCTCATCCTCGAGTAATGTCGTGGATCAGAGCGCCATTTCGGATGGAGGAAGACCTATCAGAACCTCCTCAGGTCTTACACGTGGGAAGGAATGAAACAAGATTCCCTCATCTACATCCAAGGCTGCAGAGTAGTCAGCAAAACAATAGTTCCACGCAGCCTCCCCTAGGTCTATTGAAACCACTGCCTATACCATCGGGCGCAACCTACTTTGTGTCTATAAACTCTTATGGATGCAAAGGTCAAGAGTCATAATGGTAAGCATCAAGTCATGGTTGTCATTGATAGGTTAAGTAAATTTGTTGTTTTTATTCCTTCGTCAACTAAGGCAAAGATAAATCTACTTATTCGTAAGTTCTCTAATCATTGGGTCAAAGATTACAACAACCACTGACTATAGTTAGTGATCGAGATACTACGTTCACCGGGGAGCACTGGCAACAATTGATGAAAGTCTACGGGTCTAAGCTCAATATGTCTTCGGGCAGACATATGGAGACTGAGGACAAACCGAGCAGATGAACAAACTGCTACATCGAGTGCTTCATATGTACATTAGACAAGATGAGATAGACTGGGATGAACGTTTACCTAAGGTAGTCATTACCTATAACAACTTTGCGCATCTAGCCACAAATTGCACTCGTGATGAGTTTGCACCAGGGGTGGCGACCACTGCGTCCTAATCAAATTCAGAGACTGCCACTTGGCACTACAGAATTCGTAGTCCACTTCGAGAGAGAATTGCAGTGGGTAGCTCAAAACATCCTAAGGGCCTAGCATCAGATGGTAGAACAGGATGAGATAGACTATGATTAATGTCTACCTAAGGTAACCATTACCTATAACAACTTTGTGCATCTAGCCACAAATTGCACTCCTAACGAGTTGCACCAAGGGTGGCGACCACGGCGTCCTAATCAGACTCAAAGACTGCCACCTGGCTTTACAGGTTTCGCATATCACTACGAGTGATAACTGCAGTAGGTAGCTGAGAACATCCTAAAGGACCAACATTAGATGGTAGAACAGGCCAAATAAGCACCTAGGCCTTCGCAATTCGCTGTTGGCGACCTTGTTTGGGTCAAATCGAAAAAGTTCCTTCCAGAAGGCATTTCTCAAAAACTGTTACATGCATACAAAGGACCTTGGGAAATTCTGAACGTCACTGGAGATGCAACGGTCCTTACATTGTTGACATGCCACTTCATTTGCAAACCTACCGGGTATTCCAACCATCCAAGTTACAGCCCTGCGTAGTAAACGACTGTTTCCCTTTACTAAGATCAATGATTCAATGATTCCGCATGACATGGACAGGAGGTACAGCATCGACCAAATACTAGAGGAAGTTATCTAGAGAACACGATGAATGGGCAGACCCCAGCGGGAGTAAAGCAAAGTGATACAAGTGAGGAGACCGACAAATGAGTTCACAGAGAGAGCCACACCTGAGAAAGGGGGCGGTTACCTGATCAGTGACGGGGATCGGTGCGGCACATGCCGCCCGAGAGGCAGGCTCATTAAAAGTCGAACAAAGATGGAAAGGGGTAGCATCGACCAGGTCTGTGCGATGTTATGGTGACTACTGTCTACGGCATCACTAGAGCCAATAATGCAATAACCCGTGGCAATAGGAATGCATCCAGGCGTGTAATAAACATAAGGTTGGTCAATGCAAACGAGGAAAGGAGAGGACTTTGCCTAAACCAATTCTCTCTCTCTCTCTCTCTCTCTCTCTCTCTCTCTCTCTCTCTCTCTCTCTCTCTCTCTCTCTCTCTCTCTCTCCCCCTCCCTCCCGTCCCCCTCCCTTTCTCTATCTCTCTCTGCCCCCTAGCTCGCGTCCGCGTGCACGCAGAGCCACCAGTATTGTTGCACATGTCCCTCTCTCACGCACACCCTCCCTTACATCCAGTGCAATTAACTCTCTCTCACACACGCATGTCCGCCCCACTCTCTCCCGTGCACCTATCTCTATCTCAACTCCATGCTTTTAACCCTCTACTCC
>BFEA01000460.1:835668-855848 GCA_003427395.1 Chara braunii | reverse complement strand
AAAAAAAAAAAAAAAAAAAAAAAAAAAAAAAAAAGAGAGAAAAGCTTGACTGTGCCAGACTGTCTCGACGGACTTCCACCGCCTCATCAGAGGCTGAACCTCAACAGTCACCAGGGTGAGCGAAGCCGAATGAATCTACCTCTAGAATGCGAAAATGTACTCCGCCCCTACCACTACTACCACTCCTACCACTACTACTACTGCTACGAGACACAGAGAGAGCGAGGGGACAGGTAAGCCTCCAGCCAACACTTGCCTGCGTCCGTTCGCTGAGAAAAAACAGGCAGCATGAATGTCGAGCCCTTAACCTGGCACCGACGGCGTCCAGGTTCAGGCGCGAGTTGGGCAGGGGGATGAAAACCCCTGCTGAGCTTGACTCTAGTTTGGTCTGTGAAATGACCAAGGGGTGGCTGCTCGTTTTGAAAACGAGCTGCCCCATGCACAGAAAAACGAGAGGGGGGAACAAAATAAGAAAAAAAAAAAAAAAAAAAGAGAAAGAAGAAAAGAAAGGATTGAAGGGAAGAGGAAGGGAAACAGTCGTGTATGTGGTCGCGGCCGTGAGGTAAGTACAAACAGGGAGAAAAAAAAAGGGGGTAAAGGTAAAAGTTGCGCAGCTGGCTGTGGGTGCAGCACAGGTGCGCACCCTGTGAGAATGGATAGGCACCCTGCGGGAATGGACAGGCAAATGCCTGTACGAGATGAACAGGCTCCTGCATGTGGCTGGAATCAGCCAATTTAAGGCTGAATCCGGCCAGATTGCAGGCCAGGTTCAATACCTGAGCCTGAGACTTGAGTTTCTCAAGTCTGAGATCGAAATCCGGCCCTTGATCATGAGCCAGATCAAGGGCTGGCCTCAGATCCGAGTTTTGGCTGAGGCAGAGTGGCTGCCTCAGCCACTTCTCTGGTTATAAAAGCAGCCTCCAGCCCAAGCAGCCAAGCATTCTTGGCAGCAGTGCTGGGCTCTCACTTGTGAGATTGCTGGCTGGCTGCAGAGAAGTGAGGCGGAGCGGAGCTGCTGGCGGCGAGGGAGGAAGAGTTTGCTGGAGGTGGCCATAGCTGTGGAGTACAGCAATAGCTGCCATCTCAGCAAGGAGGGAGGAAGGAGCGTCGGAGGACTGCAAGGTGCGAGGGGTGGAGGCTGCCATAGCCACCACCTTGGTGATAGTGGTGCGTGAGGGAGATGCTGCGCGGATTTTCGACGGCGGCAGCCATCTTTGAGCAGCAGTGGGGAAGTACTGCCCACGTGGCGTGACGTCGGCGACTGTTTTTGTAACAAGGGGAAGTGCTGCCCAGATTTTTGCAGCGACGACGACACGTTCTTCTACGGTGACGCGGAAGTGCTGCCGGAGTTTTACGGCGGCTGCACTAAGATCGGGGTCACGTTGAGGAGGTGGTGCCTGGGTCTTACGGCGACGACACTCGTTTTCTTTTTTGCGATAGTGAAGCAAGAGCGCTGCCCGGATTTTGCGGCGGCAACACTCTTTTGTGAAGTAATATTGGGAAAATGATGTTCGCTCCGCGCGGCGACGACAGCATTCTTTTGCGGTGATGAGGAAGCGCTGCCGTTTTTTTTTTCGGCGTCGGCGACCATTGTTGCAAGGTTTGAGGAAGCTGCTGTTAGATCGACGCAGCGGTGGCAGCCTTTTATCTTTGGGCGGTGGAGCGAGACCGCTGCCCGATTTCTGCGGCGGCAACACCATTTTGAACGGCGGTGGTGCAGGGGCACTGCTTATGCAACGTTACTGGTTCCCTATAGGTTGACGTTGTGATGCGAGCATATTGTCGCAGTGACGCCTCGCCACAGTGGTGGCATAGTGGTACTGGTCATAAGTGGTGACGACGCTGGGACACTGAGGGGATTGTGTGTCAGTGGGCGATCCTTTTGAGGGAGTGGCGTGGATGACTTTTCTGACAGCTTATTGCGGGAATCTTCTCACGTGGGGTGTGATCTATATGACTTTCTTGAGTGAGCTGTTTGTTATCTTCAATTAAGCTTCACTCAAGGTCAATTTTGACTCAGACCCCTTCACACCTGTGTGAACCCGCACTTTGCTTGACACTGTTCTTTGGATGTTCACTGAAAAGGTAGAGGAAATGTGTGTTTGCGCGTGTGAATGGAAGTCTGACGTGAGTTGGAACTTGCATTGTCTTCTTTGAAACTTGTTTGATCTGATGTGCAGGTAGGTAGAAGGATGCCTGAAAAAAAGGAACCTATTCATATTAATGAGAGTGATTGGAAGGATGGTTATCTTCTATTTCTCGCTTGCATGTATGTTGAAGGAATGCGAAGTAGTAGACGACGAGAAACGAAGCGATCACACAAAGAAGAAGAAATCAATTCGACATAGACTTTTCCTGAGGATACCCGTTCTTTCCCAAATGACCCTCTTTGTCTATGCCTGTCTGTACGAATGATTTTCTTTCTTGTCATCTCCTTTTTCGTCTAAGTACTCTTGACGTCAGGCGACAAGGGACCATATTGCCTGTCATGGTAGACGTCTTTCCCTCTCCTAGGAGGCATTGGAGGCGGGGGTTCATTGCCTTAGGGGCCGACCCTGCTATCGACTCGGAATGGACCCCTTATGCGGGAGGATACCACGCTGTTGTGGTGGAGCCAGCCTGACTTCTGAGATCCGAGGTTCGCTCGGGCGAGGATGAGGGGTATCCCAGACCACCTCCTAGGGAAGAGGGCATGCGCCTACTCACGAAAGGACAAGTTCTTGGCGGCTCGCGTTAAGGAGAACCGTCATAGTTAACCCTTCTCGTGGCCGTCTTAGGAGAATCATATGAGTTGGGAACTGGCGCCACAAGAAGCCCAGTCCGTGTTTTCAGCTATGGACGGAGTGCGACTAGGCACTGCCTTCGCGGATAGGTTTCCACCAAGCCTCGGCCAATCAGGCTAGTCGACAAAAATATGTGACTAGAGCGCTGTCTTGAATATCTTTATGTCGTAGGCTGGTATTTCATCACTCGTGAAACAGAAAGAGTAATTACTGCCTAGGAGGATAAAGCGACCAACAAAATTTGGAAGCGGATCCTTGACCTTAATGGGGCATTCAGTGTTTGGTCGTTCAAGTCGAATACTGACTCGTATAGTGGTAGCCGAATTACTTGCAAATGGCATTCACACCAAAGTTAGAGGAAAAGCGTGATCATCATTAAAGCAATGACAACCTAACTTTACTTGAGAATTGGGATGTCAGCATTTCTTTGCTAGCAGTCACTGTGGTATGGAATGAAAGAACTTGGCACCGCGTCTCATCAAGTCGAAAAAGTCGTGGCAGCCAAGATACTTTAGTTAGACATCATTCAAGCGTTGCATTGTGTATAGGTCATGCTTTGATTTTTTGTTGATAAGAGTTGTTTGAAGCTTAGTCAACCTTTGTCGTATGCATGATTGTATTATATATAGGTTGATTTCAGCAGATATGTCAACTTACGTTGACCAAAGTCTTCTTTTGATGTTTAACTTTTGATTGTCTTTGAAAGACGGGACTAGGATTGATCGAGACTTTCTCACGCTTGAAAAACGACGTCGGTTTGATTCCTGGGAGATCAGCGCCTCAGGGACGAACGACGTTCAAGTCCTCTTTGGCGTTTAACCACGCGTACCTATGCTACAGCGAACGAGCAAACGCCCTCGGCCGGCCTACCTTTGCAATTGCATTATAAAAGCCTTCGCATGTGGGTCGGTAGCTCGGCGGGGATACGCCCCTAAGGGTGGTGACAGCCCCTTAGGGAAGGTAAGTTGTGCCCCGCGAGAACCTGTCCTGTCGTAGGGGACCGCGGGATGTACAGCTGGCGCACTCGGCCGGAGCGGCGAAGGGTCGGCGTGGGTTATCGTGTCATCCCCGTGTTGCCTCTAAAAGGTTGAAAGCCTAAGTTTCTCCTGCGTGACACGGCCAGGAGGGCCCTCGGGGGCCGATGCGCTCGACAACGCTAGATGTCATTTGCGCGCCAGATCCCAAATCACTGTCGCCCACTCGTTAAGAGAGGAGGTGATCGCCACATCGGGGAAGAGAACTGTACCACCGAAGAAAGGTAGTTTGCCATCGCACGCAGGAAAAAAAAAAAACGATCGCCAAAGAAGACCACCATTGTCGCAATCGAGGAAGATGATAACCGCAATACCTGCAAAAGGAAACGACGACAAACAGAGAAGAAAGAGAGAGAGAGGGAGAGAGCTGAGCGATATAAGATTGGATTGTGCAGCCAAGAAGAAAGTGGCTGCCATAGCCGCCAAGCTCAGACCTTGTTAAGAAGAGGGTCGGGAGTGACGAACAAGAAGTTGAGAGAGGAGGAAGAAGGAAGGAAGGCGACGGTGAAAGAAAGACAACATAGCTAAGGAGGGAGAAAAAGAAGAGTAGAGGGGGGGGGGGAAAGAGGAAGGTTGGCGAAGGAGAAAGGTTGGCAGCCATAACCAGAGGTTAAAGACGTTTCACCATAATTGTTGACCAAGTTTCACCGGGCGTTGACCAGCGTTGACCACAGGCCGTTGACCAAGATTATGACGAAGCTGCAGTCGGTATAATCTCGCCAAGCGTTCAGCCTACCCCTTCACCCTGTGGATGTGCACACCCGTTGGTACTTGCTAAGTCTGTCTGTCTCTTCTTTCTGCATTAGTCACTTCTGTACAGATTATAGGACTTTGGGCATGTGGGCATAGAGTTGTGTTGACCAAACCTACACAGGCGGAGTAGGGCTTAAGTCCATGTCTGACGACTGACACGTCCCGGAGGCCTAACCCTCCCAAGGACCGGTAGGCCCATAATCCGAGTTGTAGGCTGCACAACCAGCTGTCTAAATGTTGAGAGGACTCGCTGATCACTTCGTCCCGATTGTGATGTTAAAGAATTCTGGAGGAGTTATGGGGGATCTCCTTAAATGCCTCTTGATCAGCAGTAGTCCTATACTAACAGTCGTAGTAGTAGAACTAATATTCAGAGTGAGTGTGAGTTAGTCAGTCAATCTGTGGGTGGAAAGGTCAAGCCACCGCCTTACTAAAAGAGAGAAAAGAAAAGATGGGAGTTCATAAAGCAGGCGAAGATGTTGGCCTTGATGGAGCAGAAGGCCAAGCTAAAACAAATGGAGGAGGAGATGGAGAAATGGAAGAAAGAGCGGCAGGAGAGATTGAAGGTGGTGGAAGCAAAAGCAAAAGCAGAAGCAAAAAAAGAAGAAGAAGAAGTGGAGGAACCCCTGTGGAGAAACATAATAAGAGAGGAAAAAGGGTAGTCCAGTGGCGCGAGAGAGATAAAGGATAAAATAAAAAAAATGGTGAATGAGTGGGTAGCCAATCTGGCACTGAGAGAAGAGGAAGAGGCGATGTTGATTGTTCCCGCAACAGAAAGGGAGGATGTTATGAAGGAGTTGCGGGAGGAGGAGAGCCCATTGCGTCAACAGACCTTGGACGAAGACCAGAAGTTGGAATGGAAACTGCGCCCTACGAGGGAAAGGAGGAAGTGTTTGGAGGTGGCTTAAGCAATGGAGAGAGAGTTGGATGCAGCAGAGGAACAACGAGAGCAATTGGAGGCACTGCCAGATCTCCAACAAAACATGGAATTCCTATCTCATAATATGGAGGTGGTGTTGAGAACCAAGAAAGAGTAGTTTTGTGCGCCTACGTTTTAAAGAGTTTGCAAGGGATATGATGATGCATGCGGGGACTGAGCTGCGCACTGCCATATAGTGCACAAAGAGGTTTTTTATTGGTGCCATCTAAGGTGCCAAGATAACGGCCCCTAAGGAAGAGGAGGCATGACGACGAAGCGGGCGCGTTGAGGTCCAGTTCCCTGAGCAGCATGGGGGGAAGAAGGGTGAAGATTTTGACAATTGGGAAGCTATCATTAACTCGAACTTGCACTTGCAAGGTATCGCTCTCGAGAACCAAACCCAAGTGGCTTTCCACGGTCTGAACAAGGAAGCGGCCAGCTTTGCTAGGTCGCTCGCACGCGCTTCAAGTAGCGAGAACGATATGGTGGCATACTCGGCTATCACTCCTTTGAGTGAATTTTTGGAAGCCCTCCACGATCGATTTGCAGTTGTCACCAGAGGCCTACAGGCCTCTGACAAGCTGCAAACAATCCACTCACAATAGTGAAAGAGTACAAGAGCACTCAAGGCCGCCATGGATGAACTGATCGTCATCCCTATCCATGGGGTCACTGAGCCCCAGTTGGTCCACTTATTCTACCACGCCATGCCCAAAGCTCTGCACGGGCACTTCTTCGATAAAAAGCAACAGGCCAATATGACTTATGATACGCTTAGGACCTTGACAAAGGCAAAAAGTGGAAAGGTCGTACCATCTCAGCCCAAGTCAATGCCAAGGATCATTTCATCCTTACTTTAGATGAAGGCGGTATGGAAGAGGTCCCCTATAGCGAGATCTAGTGGGGCCTCGATGAGGAAGATAGTGGTGAGGGTCAAGGAGGACCTACGTTGCTATCGCGGCCAGAGGAAGGCTGCAAGGAAGAGTGAGAGGACGGGGAAAACGGGGCCAGGCCTTTGGTGGTCGAGGACAGGGCGGCCAGGGGGTTGGTGACAGGGGAAACTCGAGGCAAAGGGGGCCAGCCCTCTGGTGGTCGAGGACAGGGCGGCCAGGGGGTTGGCGGTAGGTGAAACCGCCAAGAGGAAGGTAGCGGCCAAGGTCCCCCGACAAACCGCCCACGTTCTAATCGATCACGTCCCAAGAGCAGTATGCAGATTTGTCTGAGCCGCCTAGAGGGGTAGCGTTGCGACCCATCCAACATCTCATAGAGATCGAACCTGGCAGTAGGACACCCAAAAGAGCGGTGTACAAGATGTCTCCTAGGGAGTTAGGGGAGCTATGCAAGCAATTAGACGAGCTCCTAGCTAAAGGGTGGATTAGGCCCAGTTCATCACCATTCGATGCACCTGTCCTTTTTGTCCCCAAGAAAGAGGGAGAATTGCATATGTGCATTGACTATTAAACTTTGAAAGCCATCACAATCAAAAATGCAAAGCCACTGCCCCGCATAGATGACTTGTTAGATCAGGTGTCGGGATGCAAGTTCGTTACCAAGATAGATCTAAAGTCGCGCTATCATAAGATAGAGGTCCATCCTCATGATCAGTACAAGACGGCGTTCCGAACCAGATATGGACATTACGAGTTCATAATCATGCCTTTTGAACTCACTAATGCACCAGCCTCGTTTCAACGTTGTATGAACGACTTCTTCAAGCCGTGGCTAGACAGGTTTGTAGTTGTATATTTAGATGATATTTTAGTTTTCGATAGGACTCTTAAGAGAATGAGGGTCATTTCAGACGAATCTTAGGGAAGCGCAGAGAGGCTAACTTCAAGATTGAAGCGAAAAAGTGCAAATGGGCCAAGACAAAAGTCTTGTACTTGGGCCACATTCTCGATGGAGATGGCATTAGACATGAGGACAGCAAGATTGCAGCAATTCGAGATTGGCCAACTCCCCGTACACTGACTAAGTTGGGTCATTCCTAGGGTTGGCTAATTATTATAGAAAGTTCGTTATGAACTTTTCCGTTATCGTTGCGGCCCTTCGCAAATGGCAAAAGACATAAGCGATCTGGATGTGGGATCAGAACTGCACATCGACTCTAAAAAAAATTGAAGAGAACCCTAATAGAATACCAGTCCTCAAGGTAGTCGATCCATCACTACACTTAGTTGTTAGCACAGACGCCAGTCAATATGGCATTGGTGTTGTCTTACAACAAGATGACAGCAATGGGTACAAACCCGAGTTCATGTCCGCTAGGTTGCCTTCAGAAAAGGTAGTGACGTCAACATATGAGAGACACTCTACACTCTCAGGCAAGCTTTAGACCACTGGCGAAATTACTTGCTTGGGAGGCACTTCAAGTTGTACTATGAACACGAGACACTAAGGTGGTTGAAGACAAATGACAAGATGACACCTAAGCTGACTAGGTGGGCCACTGAGATAGATCACATTGAGTTTTAGCACAAGCTCGTCAAGGGGAAGTAGGAGAGCAGACCACTTTGGTGTGATAGTACACTATCAGGACATAGGGAGAGACCTGCAGCAGAAGATTAGAGATGCGTATGCGCAGGACCCTATCTACAATGACCTCCTCAAGAGAGTTAAGGCCCCAGAGACTGAGCCCGATTACCACACTACAAACGGGTTACTGTTTGAGAAGACTAATGTAGTGGATAGACTGTGCATTCCCAACAATGAGGGCATCCATACTCTGATCTTAAAGGAATGTCGCGATACAGAGGGACAATTTGGTTGGCAAAAGACATTAGCCAACTTAGTGCGTATATGTGGCCTGGTATGAAGGCTGATCGCATAGAGCACGTACGCAGTTGTAAAGTATGCTAGAGAAATAAGACCACAACACGAGCCCCTTTAGGTCTTCTCAAACCCTTGCCTATTCCCACTGGACCCGAATCGTCCGTCTCCATAGATTTCATGGATGTTGCAATCCGGAGTAGGCATGGCAACAGCCAAGTCATGGTTATAGTTTATAGATTTAGCAAGTATGTAATTTTTGTCCCTTTGCCTGTCGAGGCACATACTAATCTAGTTATAGAAAAGATCTCTGATCATTCGGTCAGTGAACATGGTCTACCACTGTCAATAGTTAGTGACAGAGACACCAGGTTCACTAGTCACAACTGGCCGGAACTTACGAAAGTATATGGTTCTAAGTTGTTGATGCCGCCTGCCGCCATCCAAAAACTAACGGTTAGACTGCGCCGATGAACAAGATCCTGCAACAAGTTCTTAGAATGTATATGAGACCTGATCAGGTTAACTGGGACAAGATGCTCCCAAACGTAGCCTGTGCTTACAATTGCAAGGAAAATGAGCAATAGCGAACTTCAGCAATCAAACAGCATCATACATATGAGTCCAGATAGTCTTGACCTCGAACCAACAGCAGAATTGCATCACAAGATTCACCAAATAAGAACACACCAAGAGTTTATAATTGACAATGCTGAAATAGTCCCATCATCATCAACGAAGAACCAGAGTTGACATCCTATCTAGCGCTCGACGCCCAGACTACATGTGGCAGATCCTATCTAGCCTATACTACGGAGCCGAAAGATGACGTCAACAGCATTCCCGAAGTACGAGCATATGGTGACCAATGTCACACGCTTCCAACACCAGGTATGTCTCGCGCTGCACTCACAACCCCGCTCCCCAACTCACAGATGCCACTAGCACCCCACGACCACCCTGCGCCTCACCCAGCCTACAGCAGCGCATCTCGGCTATGGCTGCGTGCTCCTTCCCTGCTCGCCCGTGAGAGCGTAGGCGCCAACCAGCAAATAGTGCAGCAGCAGCGCTTGCGCAGCATGCAGCCAGCACCCGAATGCCGAATGAGGAGGCAGGCCCTTTCCTATATCGAAGTGGCCTGCCTGAGTCCAGTCCCAAGAAGCTTCCAGTAGGCCCCGGTAGCCTTAGGCCCAGCACGACGAGAACAGGCCTTAGGCCGGAAGTGGTTGCATGTGCCCAACTGCCTTCGGCCTGTGTTTGGCCCGGTACCCGTATCCAGCCCAGGGCCTGCTTCACATACATTCACAAAGGCGGCCTAGGGCCTGGGTTCACTCAACCAACTGGCGTTGCGCAACTGCCTGAATTTCCCTGAGTTGCGTGGTGGCCAGAAAAGGGCCCTGAGGGCCTCGTCGAGCCTACCTTCACTTAATGAGGCCGACGGGCTGCAAAAATGAGGCCTTATGGGGCTCATAGAGGCAATGGCCTCGCACAATAACAGTGTTCGTCTAGCCACTCGTTGCACTCCCAACAAGTTACACAAGTCCTTTACGCCCCACAAACCCTTTGAGGGACTAAACTGGGACCAGATTATGAGGCTGGCCGCCATCCAGAAACTAGCGGTCAGACTGAGTCGATGAACAAGATCCTGCAACAAGTTCTTAGAATGTATGTTAGATCTGATCAGGTTAATTGGGACGAGATGCCCAAAAGTAGTCAGTGCTTACAGTAATAATGTTCATCTAGACACTTGTCGCACTCCCAACGAGTTACACAGGTCATTTATACCCCGCAGATCGTTTGAGGGAGTAAACCAGGACCAGATTCAAAACCTACCACCCGGTCTAGGGAATTTGCACTACAACACGAAAAATAGATTAATAAAGTGGTGGAGAACGTCAGGAAGGCCCAGCATAGAATGATAGAGCAAGCTAATAAGCATTGTCGCCCATCGCGGTTCAAAGTACGCCACTTAGTTTGGGTCAAGTCCAAAGAATTTGCTCCTGAGGAGAACATCTCGCAGAAAATCTCGCAGAAACTGCTGCCCGCGTACAGAGGACTGTGGGCTGTCCTAGAAGTCAAGGGTGGAGACAATGGACCGTCCTATATGATAGAGATTTCAGCACGGCTCAATACATACCTAGTTTTCCATGCATCAAAGTTGTTACCTTACACAACGAGTTTTCCATCAAGAAGATCAATGATCCCTCTAGATATGGACGAAAGGTATGACATTGACCGCATAGTAGATGAAGATGTGTTCACGACAGGAGGCAGAGGTCGTCCACAGAAATTGTACAAAGTCAGATTTGCCTACCACGAGCCGGAAGACGATCGTTGGATTACACGAACAAAACTTATGTGGAATGCTCCCTACATAGCTTGTGCCTACAAGAGAGCAAAGAAAAGTAAAGGTCCTGCCATAGATTTGAGTTATTATCAGAGGACCTCGAATTCAGGCCGACGGGTGTGAAGCGGTTTCATTTGTCGCACGACAGTTTGCAGCACCCAGGGCTAGATCCCTAGACCTTCCCCCTTACAATACCGTACCAGTTGACCCATTTATGTTAGAACCCGCGACCTGTATTCTGAAAATCGTATGTTTGGTTGCTGTAGGTAGTGCAGTCGTCGGGTCTTGAACCGTAGCTATGTAGATCCGAGATCTTAGCAGTGGTAAGAGTCGTAGCTGCTACAATGTTGAAAGGTCAATGTCGTAGCTGCTACAGTACCGAAGGGTCAAGTCCACAGTCTTCCGAAAGATTCGGAACTTGCCCTCCACAAGTCCTAGGATGCAGTCCGTAGGCAACTGGTCAAGTGGGCAGTTCTACCTTCCAATAAGTGGTACCCAGTCCCGGTCGCACTTTGTCACGTCCGCAACTACCATGTCGGACTGTGTGCACCCAGTGGCCGACATTCAAGAGCAGACCTTGACAATCTGAAGTATAAATAAAGAGTCAGCAATCAGTCATCCATTCATTCTGCCTGTGAGCCGTGCGGAAGCACTGTCGGGGCGTTTTGTGTACGATGGTCTGCAGGTGCCCAAAGTAGAAGTGAGCCGCCGCTTGAGTTAGTGTTAGAAGGTAGACGGCAGCCATAGCTGCCAATTAGCGTAGTTAGTGTGTGTGTGTGTGTGAGTGTGTGTTTGTGTGTGCGGGACATCTAGGGAGATCCATGGTGTGTGTGCAAACAAGTTGCTGACAGTACAGTGATCGGCCATAGCCGATCGAGACAAGTTTGAATCAGAATCGTGTTCTTGGCTCCGTTATCTTTGAGCTTTGTGTGGGTGCAAGTCGCCAGCTTGATCGTCATCTGTTCGCATGCACACTGAGTATCGAAGAAGATAACTCTGATTGCAGGGTCAGTTCGGGTGCCCTTCACCTCGTACCCCTTCACCACCCCCCACCCCGGCCACTTCCCCCTCACCCTCCTCCCTTTCCCCATCTCTCTCGTTCTCTCCCTCACACACGTACATAAAAAAAATAGAACAAAAGGAGAAAAACCTAGGCTTCCAGCTGTTCGATGGGGAGACGTCTCCCCCAGGCATCGTCCGGAGAAGGTCAGGCGAAAGTTGCCCAAGATTCCAAACAACGACTCTTTTGCTAAAAATAAAAAACAAAAATGGCGGCGGTCTGTGCACCGCTAGGGGACACCCTGAAAAAAAATTCAGGCTGTTCTGAGCACAAATGAAAAACAAATTCAGAAACAGTGTGTGCGGTGTGATGGTGGGGTGTGGGGGGGGTCAATTGCTTGGGGAGTTCAAACGGAGGGCCCGCTGCTGCAGTCAGCAACTGCTGCACATGCAGCGACTGCAGCTGCTTCGTCTGACGCAGCATGTGGACCATCCGCTCCAGCAGATGCAGCAGATGCAGTGGCAGCATGCATCCGTGCACACACACACACACAGTCAAATGAATCCTGGGCAGATTGTCGGGGTTGACGAAACAGTCTTGCACAGTCATGCTTTTTTTGAGTGTATAGCGGATATGACAACGCACACACACACACACACACACACACACACACACACACACACACACACACACACACACACACACAACCGATGAGTCAGTGAAAGTCCGACGAAACAGTCTGGCCCAGTCATGCTTTTTTTGAGTGCATAGCGGATATGACAACACATAACATGGCCTTGCTAACCCCTCCGTTCAGGCGGATCGATGCGGTTAGGGTCGGGACTGTCCATGGCTGAGTGGGTGTGCAGAGTGGGTATTATGACTGTGTCAGATTAGTTTCTCAGACTTACTACCGTTCTTGTCAAGGGTTTGGACTGGCAGTCTACTAGGACTGCAACGTTGGTGTGAGTGAAGTCGACCACATTTTTCAGGGGTGTCACTCACTCTGGGGATGTGGTGAGTCCTTATCCATCAGTCGAATGAATCCTGGGCAGACTGTCCGGGTTCAACCTCCTGATGAATCGGTAAAAGTCCGACAAAACAATCCGGCACAGTCATGCTTTTTTTGAGTGTATAGGGCATATGACAACACACACACACGCATTCTATCCACACACAAACACAGACTGACACGCACATGAGCACACATACACACAGTATCTACTCGCACTCACACACACTATCTGCACACACACACGCGCTACGTATACACACAAACACACATAGGCACACACACACACACACACACACACACACACACACACACACACACACAACACACAACACACACACACACACAAACACACACACATCAAACACACACAAAATTGCAATTCATTGACTGACAGATTGAAAGAATGGTTGACCGAGTGACAGACTGACTGACAGACTGAGTGACCAACAATTGGGGGTGTTTTCAATTTTATTTTTTATTTAAAATTTGATAAAGAATTTCGATGTAACCCCAAGGCAAAAGTTGTTAAGTTTGTTTTTCTGCATAACATAGTTCCTTTCTGATTTTCTTTTTTTTTTGGGGGGGGGGAGGCATTCAGGCTGCGGACAGACTGGTCGCGGAGGACATCCGACCAGTTGTCCGATCGGACAACCCCAGACGGTCCAGGGGGTCCTGGACGTCCGGCCTGGTAACATAGAGAAAAACACAAAAAGCACGAACCACGCATCAGGCCACGTGATGCACCTTTGAACCAGCAGTACATCCGGAAAAGGAGAATGAGGCTCTCCTAAAAAACAGGAGGCCATGAACCGCCAATTCATTTTATGGACGGTCCCTGGCCTCCATTTTTTCAGGAGAGGCTCAATCTCCTTTTTCAGATGTCCTGGTGGTTTAACCTCCCCCCCAGCCCCCCAGCCACCAATTTCCTCCTAATCCTCTTTCCTTCCCCCATATCTCTCTCTCACACGCACACACACGCAAAAGCACACAGATAAGGTGGGGGGGAAAGAAAAAGTACAAAACCACCCCTCATGGCAGTGAACCGGTTCCACTCAGTTCCCCCAACATTGCAGATCCCAGGGCTTGGTCCCTAGACCTATCCCTAAACCCCTGTACAGCTACCCATGGACCATGTGCCTTGAACACAAGACCTGTCCCTCCAAACGTATATCGATGGTTAGTATAGGTAGTAGGGTTGTGTGGACTTGAACCGAAGACCTGCGGCTAGCTAAGGGTCAGTCCAGTAGCCCTACGTGTAGCTAAGGGTCAGCCAGTTGTAGCCTAGGAGTTTCTAGAAGTCTCTACTTGGCTCTTCAAAGCTGTAGGAATCAGTCGTTGTAGCTGAGTCATCAAGGTAGAGTCCAATTTTTGTCCAGTCAGCAGTCCCAGTCGGCAGTCCCAGTCCACTTTGTCTAGACAGCAAGTACCAGGTGAGGCTGCACATTCCTCAAGCCTGAGACAAAGGCAGGCCAGACCACCGACAAAACAGTATAAATAACGAGGCAGTGCCAAGCCATTTCATTCATTCGCCTATGAGCCATGCGGAAGCACTGCTTATGTGACTTGCGGATCAGAGGTCTCTAGGACTCCGACGACTAAGTGGGCTAGTGGAGTAAGACAGCGGCCATACTCGTGAGAGAGAGGAGGAAGACGACAGTTGCCATAGCCGCCAGGTTGCTGGTGTGTGCAGGGGCGTGGATATTCAGGGTGAATCCTAGTGCGTACCTGTGCGAGTGAGAGTGTGTTTGATGGTAAAGACAATGTGCGAGAGGAAATTCAGACCAGCATGCAGCAGTCCATAGCCGCTAGATGTGACGAGCTGACTTAAGCTGAGATTCTGGCCTTCACCCATATTTCTGAGTTCTCTATGTGGGTGAAGTGCGCCATCGCACGTTTGCTACGGATTCTGAGTTGACGAAGTTGTGTTGCCATCGGCACTTCCATGTATGCATGTTGCGAGTGACCGATCGCCGCGCCGCTGTGACAAAGAAGAAAAACGACACACGTGCGCACAAGAGAGAGAGAGAGAGAGAGAGAGAGAGAGAGAGAGAGAGAGAGAGAGAGAGAGAGAGAGAGAGAGAGAGAGAGCTTGGAGGAAGAAGAAGACCTGTGGTTCGAAGAAGGAGTTGACGAGAGTGAAGGAAGGGAGAGAGAGGTGACGAAGGTGAGGGAAGTCGGCCACAGCCGAACAAAGGACGAAGAAGAGGAGGGCAAAGTCGAAGAACGTGACAAGGTGAGGGAAGTCGGCCACAGCCGAACAAAGGACCAAGAAGAGGAGGGCGAAGTTGAAGAAGGTGAGGAAGGAAGGAGAAGCCACCATACCCAAGTGTTGACCAAAGTTGAAGAAGGTGACGAAGGAAGGAGAAGCCACCATACCCAAGTGTTGACCAACGTTGTCCAAGCGTTCCACGGCGTTGACCAAAGGTTGACCAGCGTGGACCATCGAATGTTGACCAGTGTCGTTGACCAAGCTGGAGAGCTGAGCGAGGAGCGGTATAACCCTTCAAGCCCTAGCCCTTGTTCTGGGTACCTTTTGGATGTTGCACACTCACGTTGGTACTTGTTGCGAGTTTGTCATCCCTTTCTGCATCGAGTCACTCTTCTCCAAGTCGATTAGTGGCCGTGGTTGCTAAAGCATCGAATGATTGTGGAAAGATTGGTGATTTTGGTTGCGGAAGCATTCGACGGTTGTGGAAAGATTGGTGAATGTCGTTGCGAAAGCATCCGAAGGTTGTGGTAACCTGGCTAAAGTGGAAGGGAGACCTCTGTAGTCCTTTAGAAAGTCAGTACTCAGGTGGAGGAGTGGAATTGCCAATGATTGTGCCCCTACCAACATGGTCACCACCAGGACCGAAACTAGCACAACCTCGTATAGTAAGGCACAAAAGGAAAAGAGTTGCCGCAATTCTCCACGAAAAGAGGGAGAAGATAGAGAAGGTGCTGATCCGACAGGCCAAGAAATTGGCCCTATTGGAAGAAGAAGCGGATGGAGGAGGAAATGGAAAAATGGAAGGAGCAAGAGGCGAAGTTGGCTGCAATGGAGGAGGAGGAAGAAGAAGAAGAAGAAGAAGAAGAAGAAGAAGAGGGACTATTGCGGAGAAGGGGGGAGGTGAGTTCCAGTATGGCCCCACCACAAGAGGTGGACAAGGCAGTGAAAGAATGGGTGGCTAATTTTTCGCTAGGGAAAGACAAAGAAGTTGAGTCAATCGTTCCCCAAGTTGAAACAGAGGAGGTAAGGCTAGAGTTCAAAGGAGAGAGGGATCCCTTGCGTCGACAAGCGAGGGAACAGGAGTGGAAGTTCCGTCTTGCGCAAGAGAGGACAAGGCGCCTGGAGGTGGCAGACAAAATGGAGAAAGAATCGAAGGCGACGGAGACACGACCAGGAGTGGAAGTTGCACCTTCCGCAAGAGAGGACAAGGCGCCTGGAGGTGGCAGACAGAATGGAGAAAGAATTGAAGGTAAGGAATATAGGAGAAGAAACTGTGGCAGCGCGTGGTGGACACGCGCGGAGATGGTGAGAGAGAGGAGAGAGAGGGAGAGGAGATGGACACACACATGAAGCAACAGCTGAGTGGAGGTCCAATCCGGCTCAATGAACGAATGAACCACTGAATGAATGAACCTGCCGCCCTGGACCTAGGCCGAAGTGATATACGGGCCTGGGTCCAGTAGCGGAATAAAAATGCCTGAACAGAAGAGGAAGGAACTCAGTCGCATGGCAGAGGTAGGAATAGGGGGGGAGGCGGAGGGTACAACTCTTAGAGTAAACTCCAAGGGGGCGCTCGCACAACCAGGTAAGGGTCATCAGGCTCAGGGGGGGGAGTAACAGCACAACACCAGGCTCAATGGAAACCATCAAACGGGCACCGCCAGCTAAAAGGGGAATGGCACTAACACAAGGGAGCACGCATAAGGTGAGCCTGGCAGGAGAGAGGGCTATGCCGGCATAGACATATGGCCCAAGAGCCGCGAGCAAAGAAAACGTACACTCCAGAGGAGGGCTCGCAGCATAAGGTAAGGCAGAAGGGCGGCAAGCGGACACACCCACATAGACAGGGGAAATAGGGGTCATCATGCGACTGGAGGGTAAGGATACAGGGGGATGATGAGAACTCTGTAGCCGAAGAAGTGAAGTAGTCCAACTGATGAGTCTCCAGACTGAAGTCGAATCGAAGTAGCCAGGATGAAGTAGGAGTAATGCAGAAAACCAAGTGGACGTCCGTAACAACGCGACATGTACTCTGGTACTGAACAGAAGCACCGAGGTCGAAAGTCGAATGTACCGGGAGCTGCTGCGTAGTGTCCAGGAATGGTAAGAGATAGAGGGCATATGGGGGGTAAGGTCAGTCACGACATCGAGAAGGAAGTCGATGGGTACGCTGAGGGCGAGAGGACTCAACTGCAACAACAGGGAGAACCACATCCACAGGGGAAGGAGGACCTGAGGCAGGTACCGGTGGAGCAGGAGGACCCATCGATGGAGGAGGGGGGGTGTTAGTGGTCGCTGAAGTAGATGGGTCAGTAGAAGGGCGAGAAGTGGGGGGGGATGATGATGAAGGGAAAGGGTGAGCACGGTCGTAAGCACGCACAAAAGTCATAGCATGCTTCAGGTGCTCAAGAGGCTCCCACGTAGACTCCTTGTCAGGGTAACCCTTCCATCGAACGAGATACTCGAGGCGGGGAGGATCACCATCAGTCATACGCCGAGACGCAATATCAGAGACGACAAACTCCTCGTGACCTTCAATGATGATGGGAGAAGGGCGAGGGTAAGGTCGACCGTGAAACTCAGGAGGAGACCGTCTGAAAGGGCGCGAAAGAGATACATGAAACACATCATGTAGGTTAGCGCGATACATGGAATCGGGGAGCTTCAATTTGAAGCTCACTGGACAGTCATGATTGGGTCCGGCGGGTGCGAGAATGGTRCATGGTCCGATATATCGACGTCTGAATTTCCGAAGCGTGTCGGCTTCGGRCTGGAAGTGACGTGCGTCGACAAGGACCTCATCACCAACTTTGAARGGATGGTCAATGMGTGAGCGGTTGGCGCGGGTCGCCATGCGAGTCTGGGAGTGAGCAATGCTCTCTCGAGCCTTGCTAAGGAGCGCATCCATCTCCTTTACCCACTCATCGAGAGCTGGGCATTTGGTGTCAGGGTGAATTTGGGATGGACGGAGGAGATCAGATGGGACAAGGGGGTGATATCCCAGGTCACAGTAGTAGGGGGACATGCCGGTGGCGGGAGAGATAGCGTGGTTATAAGCGATCTTAGCATGAGCAAGATGAAGATCCCAATCAGAGTCATTCTCAACAAACTTCTTGAGGATAGTCCCAAGAGTTTTGTTGGTGACCTCAGTCTGTCCGTCTGACTGGGGGTGGTAGGAGGAGGAAAGGCGAAGCTCGGATCCATAAGTCTCATGAAGTCCACGCCAAAAATGAGAAGTGAAGCGGGGATCGCGATCGGAGACAATGCTAGTGGGGAGACCATGATGAATGGCAATATGTCTTTGGCTGAACTAGCATACTTGCAGGGGAGGAAGTGAGCATGCTTAGTCAATCGGCAGACAACAACAAAGATAGCATCGTGGCCTCGTGGGGTAGGGGGACAAAGTGGGCCGATGAAGTCCAAAGAGACGGAGGTCCAACGCTGGGTGGGAATGGGTAAGGGTTGAAGAAGGCCGTAGGGAGGGTGGTTGGGAATGCTGGCCTCCTGGCAGGTCCTGCAGGTGCGAACGTACTTTGTCGTGAAAGGACGGCGGTGCTCCCAGTAGTAATGTCGGTAGAGTCGGTCAAGGGTCTTGAGGATACCGAGATGACCGGCGACACGCTGATCGTGACACTCAGCGACAGCTCGAACACGAAGCTGGCCGATAGATGGGACACATAAGCGGGGAGTACGGTTACCTTGGCGACCAAGCCAATATAGGAGTCCAGAGGGGTCGAGCTGGAAGTTAGGGATAGTCTTGCCGGTCTGTAAGTCAGCGTAGATGGACTGAAACTCGGAGCACTGGGGGTATGCCGACCGATACTCATCTAGGAAAGCGGGGTGGATGACGGGGAATGAAATGGCAGAGAGCTGGCGATCATCGCACTGAAGATCGGGGCGGCGAGACAAGGCGTCAGCTACGCGATTGCTTTCCCCAATAATCTTCTTGATGGTAAAGTCGAACTCTGCGAGATCACGCCACCAACGAGCCTGGCGAGGGGTAAGCTTCGGCTTCGTCTGGAAAGCGGCGAGGACAGAGTTGTCCGTCAAGTCGGTGAATGTGTGACCGTGTAAGTGATGACGCCACTTCTTAACAGCGTAAACCAGCGCGAGGACCTCACGCTCGTCAGCAGTGTAGTTACGCTCAGCAGGAAGTAGCTGTCGAGATAGATAAGCAACTGGGCACTCTCCATCGCGAGACTCCACTGTGCCGTCATCAGCGATGTCAGGGGTGTAGGGAGGTGGAGCCCCTGAGGGGGTGGGCTCGATTGGTGCAAGTCGAGCCGCAGTCGCTGGGAGTGGGGGCGGAAAGCGAGGAATGCGAGGGAGACGAGAATCTGTGGGGTCGGGAGAAGTAGAAGGGGCTGGGTAAATCTGGGAGAGGGCAGCTCCTATGGCAAAGTCGGACGCGTCGGTGGTGACGATGAATGGACGGGAGTAGTCGGGTAGGTGTAGGACAGGGGCTGACGTGACAAGTCGCTTCAGAGAGCAAAAGGCATCCTCATGAGCCGGGGTCCAATGGAAGGGTAGACGTCCGCGGGTCAGAGGAGTCAGCTGTGAAGAGTACTGCGCGTAGTTTTTAAGAAAGTGAGTAGTTGGTCAACCCCAAGAAACTACGTAGCGCAGGAAGAGAAGTAGGTGTAGGCCAATCGACGATAGCCTGGATCTTCGAGTCGTCCATGTGGAGTCCATGCTCGGAGACCTGATGTCCTAGAAAGTCGACCTTGGATTGAGCGAAGGCGCATTTGGAGAGCTTCGCATAGACTCCGTGGTCGCGTAATCGCTGGAGGACAGTGCGGAGGTGGGTCATATGCTCCTCTAAGGTACGACTGTAGATCAGGATGTCATCAATGTAGACTAGAACAAAGTCCTCGAGAAGGTCCTGGAACATCGTGTTCATAGCCATCTGGAAGGTGGCAGGACCGTTACGGAGGCCGAACGGCATGACAGTGAACTCGTAGTGTCCAAATCGAGAGCGAAACGCGGTCTTGTGCTGGTCCTCCTTGGCCACGCGGATCTGGTGGTATCCGCTGCGAAGATCAATCTTCGTGAAAAAGTGGTGGCCAGCGAGACGGTCGAACAGGTCATCTGCGCGGGGCATGGGATAACTGTTTCTGACCGTATACTGGTTGAGGCCGCGGTAATCGAGACAGAGGCGGAGGGCGCCGTCCTTCTTTCGATCGAAGAGGACTGGTGCGCTCCACGGTGACGTGCTCGGTTTAATGAAGCCCTGACGAAGCAGCTCGTCGATCTGGCGTTTAAGTTCCTGGGCTTCGGGGACCGAGAGGCGGTATGGGGCTCGATGCTGGACACGATAGTTCGGTTCGAGCTGGATGCGGTGCTCGATGTCA
>BFEA01000460.1:810862-829054 GCA_003427395.1 Chara braunii | reverse complement strand
AGCGCGTGGTGGACACGCGCGGAGATGGTGAGAGAGAGGAGAGAGAGGGAGAGGAGATGGACACACACATGAAGCAACAGCTGAGTGGAGGTCCAATCCGGCTCAATGAACGAACGAACCACTGAATGAATGAACCTGCCGCCCTGGACCTAGGCCAAAGTGATATACCGGCCTGGGTCCAGTAGCGGAATAACCTGGTACCGGACCAGGGTCAGGCCGGCGGCCTGAAACTGGTCCGGCCTCACTGCCGGGCCGGAGGGCTACCGCTCCAGAAACTGAGTTGGGGAAAAAGGCTGACACTTTGTCCCGCAATGTAAAGTCCATTCTAACCACACAGCAAGAACAACTTAAACATATATGTGGGCACGTAATAGCGCTCGAGTCCGTACGACGTGGATTCCAAGATTTTGCCCACGATATGACAACTTGTATCGTTAACCAATTGCAAAGTGCAATATGGAGGACAAAAAAGTTTTGTTTGTGCGCAATAGAGGGTGCCAAAATAGTAGGCCCCAAGGAAGAAGATGTTAGACCCCACTGCAATGAATTGCAGTGAACAACGCGTTGTACATTAATTCTCTGCTGCCGGTTTTGCGATTCCCGCAACTTGATCCCTTGACTTGTAGTGTGTTTGTTGTGTTCGACTATTTTGAGGCCTGTAGGGCTTCGCAGGCTTATGCCTTTCAGCCTCGTTGTTTTGCCTTTTATACCTTTCTACAAACTGGTAGGCCGTAGGTCTTCCTTTCTGGGTGTCTTAGTCTTGGGTCCCTTAGCTCATGTTTCCATATATATGCAGTTAGGCAGATCTTGATTACTAGGCCGTAGATGTTTGTTGGTGGGACGATCAGATAGGTCTGTAGGTAGCTGTTGGGTGGTAGGCCTAGGGAAGTCGAATAGTAGCAGGTAGGGACCGGGAAATCTCAGTTCTGTTTCGTTTTTTTTTTCCCCATGGAGTGTTGCTGGCGGTCGCGGCTGGAGCTGCGCTAATTCGAAGCGCTCGGTCCTCTTCTTCCTCGAAAGGAAGTGGGCGGTCATAGCTGGGGTTATGGGGCTTCATATCTGGCTCGGGCATCAAGCCCGACTCTGTGCGGCGTTCCTCCATCACTGTTTTGTTGGGGTTTCGACAACTGCCATCAAAACAACTTCTCTATGCCTGCTTCGAAGTGGTAGGCCATCATCTTCATTGAGTTGTTGTTCTTCTTCGTCATCCTGGGAGCTGCGCTCCCCTACTGATTGGACACTTCATTTGCAATGGGCTTCCTAAGTGGTGCGAAAAGGTGTCGGATTCAGAAAGGGTGTGTGGCAATTGGCAAGCTTGATAGGTTGGGTGCTAGCAGGCACCATACCTAGAGCTTGAGGAAGAGGGAGGAAGAAGAAGACTCCCAGACACTTCGATGAAATATTGTAAACAATTGGTTTGTGGGTGTTGATAACGTGGTTGGGATCCTTGGAACAAGTATTCTGGATTGATTGGAGGAGGACGAGGGATTGCAAAAATGAAATCGTTTTTCAATTCTCAATGTATTATGAGCTTCCGTTGTGCATATCTCCCCTCCGATTTTGTGTGGAATTGCCTCCTTCGAGTCTACTCTGCAATTGCATACATGTATGGGAACGTGTGGATTCGTTGTGGATTGAAATTCAATCAAGTACATAACACCGCCATGAAAGGGTCAAGGTCCATTTCTTCGAGCCATACACTGGAAAGAAGGGGAAGGACTTTGATAATTGGGAAGCCAATGTTAAGTCCAACATGCATTTGCAGGACGTAGCTCCTGCGGACCATGTCCTGATAGCCTTTCAGGCTTCGAGGGAAAACGTGACCATCTTTGCAAGCTTGCTTGCACGCGCAGCCCACTGTGATAATGACATGGTTGCCTACTTTGTTGTCACTCGCCTTAATGATTTCCTTGCTGCACAGCGGGAACACTTCGCAAACATCACTAGTCGAATAAAGGTGTCTGACAAGCTACAAATGATCCATACCCGACAATGGCGGAATGTACACGCCCTAAAGGCCGCCATGGACGAGCTTATCGTTGTGCCCGAGCATTAAGTGACCGAGCACAACTTATCCAACTCTTATACCACACGCTGCCCGAGCAAGTGCAAGGGCATTTCTTCACTAAAAAGCAACAGCCAGGGATAATGTACGACCTCCTCAGTACAGAGGGGATTGCTTTTGTTGCCCAAGCTATGCCAATAACCACTTTTTACCATAAGGACTTGACAAAGGGGAAAAAGTGGAAAGGCTGCACCATCTCTGCCCAGGTCAAGGTCAAGGATTGTCTTATACTAACAATGGAAGAAGCTGGTGCAGAAGAAGTCCCCTGCACCGATATAGTGGGGGCTAGAGGAGGAGGACAGTAGGGTAGAGCAAGGGAGTTCTTACTCTGTTGTCACAGTCGGAAGGAGGCTGCAAGGAGGAGGACGAGGCCAAGGCAAGGGTGGCCAGGCCTCAGGTGGTTGTGGACGAGGCGGTTAGGGGGTTGGCAACAATAGAGAACGCCAAGCGGGAGGAAGGGAACAAGGTCCCTGAACTTACCGTCCCAGCCACGGTCGATCACCTCTCAAAAGGGGTGCATGGCACCCTGGACGGCCTGAAGTGAGGCCTCGGGAAACCCTTAATGCTGATCGAAATGTTTGGCAGGACCGTATTGATTAAGCATCAGTGTGTGTTCTGTGGCGGCCCCGGGCACATCATAAAGTTATGCCCGAGGTACAAGGGTTTCCGCAATGCTGCATCTAGGGGAGCAAAAGGCAACCATCGGTAGAGGTAGCAACTGCCCCTACCCCAAGAGTATGTGGAGATGAGTGTGCACGCAAGACAGAAACTCCCACTCCATGTACCTCCATGGCAGAGGTTGTTGGCCAGCGCCTAACTAGCTGCCCAGAGACTGCTTGTGTTAAGGTCTCGCTAGGTGTTTCCCTCACAGGGTTGGCTAAAGAACTGAAGGAGAGGAAATAAGCTTAGGCCAAGATGAAGAAGAATGGAAAGGGGCAACTCCTATTAGCAGACGTAAAATTTTTTAGAGTTAGGGGCCATTATAAACAATGGGGCCACCAGGAGTTACATCAGTCGGAACGTTCTAAAAAAGTTGAGGCTGGTCTGAAGGTCCAAAAGCTAAAAGAGTCTGTGGTCAGTATCCTCGCCGCGAGCAAGAAGGAAAGGTAGAGAAAGTCCTCCACTCCCTGACTCTTCTCGTAAAAAAGAACCTCCCTTTTGAAATAGTGCTTGGAACAGATTGGGGAGGCAATCGGGGTCACTTTGCACCTTAGAGAGCACGAGTGCAAGCTCCCTAGTCCGTCAGTTCGGGTCAAGAAAACCCGCCTATTTCATGCGTCAGGACGCGACAACTCCTTGGAGCATTGCTGCCTCAGCGCTCCTGCATTCACAAGACTCGTTAAGAAGGAGCAGCCTGAAAAAACAAGTGTTTGTAGCCCATTTTAGGCCAATATCTAACACGCCAAAAGAGGAGAAAGAAATCCATCCCACTACTGTCAGTTTGTTGAGTGAGTATAAGGATTTGTTTGAGGCACCCTCAAGGGTAGCACCAAGACCCATTCAACATTGCATAGAGGAATGTGGCATTAGGACGCCTAAGGGCGCAATCTACAAAATGTCTCCCAAGGAGTTGGAGGAGTTGCGCCAGCAATCAGACGAGTTCCTCGAAAAAGGACGGATTAAACCCAATTCGTCTCCTTTTGACGCACCTGTCTTGTTTGTCCCCAAGATAGAGGCAGAGCAAAGGATGTGTATAGACTACTGGAGTCTAAACGTCCTAACTGTCAAAAATGCAGAACCATTGCCCTGCATAGATGACTTGTTGGATCGGGTGCAAGGTTGCAAGTACTTTACCGAGATAGATTTGAAATCGGGGTACCATCAAATAGAAGGACGCCCTGATGATCAGCACAAGATGGTGTTTCGGACTATATGGGCATTATGAGTTCACAGTGATGCCCTTTGGGTTAACTAATCCACCAGCCACATTCCAACGCTGCATGAACGACTTGTTTAGGTCGTGGCTAGATAGATTCATAGTATTATACCTAGATGATATTCTAGTTTTCAAAAAGACCCTCCAAGAACATGAGGGCCATCTGAGGCAGATCTTGGAGAAGATGAGAAAGGGGAACTTCAAGATCAATCCAAAGAAGTGTGAGTGGGCCAAGACAAAAAACCTTTACTCGGACCACGTCTTCGATGGGGACGATATTAGACAAGAGGACAACAAGATAGCAGCGATTAGAGACTAACTCCTCGCACACTAACTGAGTTGCAATCATTCTTAGGGTTGACCAACTATGATAGGAAATATGTGAGGAACTTCTCCACTATCGCGGCTCCCCTTCGCAGAAAGCAATTTGGAAGTGGGATCAAGATTGCACCTTGGCCTTAAAGAAGCTAAAGAAGGTCTTGGTAGAGTACCCCGCCCCAAGGTATTAGATCCTTCATTGCCTTTTGTTGTCACTACAGACGCAAGTCACTATGGTATACACGCTCTATTATTACAAGACGACGAGAGAGAACTCTATGCTCTAATACGAGTTCATGTCAACGAGGTTGCCCTCAAAAGAAGTAGCAGCCTCGACATACGAGAGAGAACTCTACGCTCGCAGGCACACCCTAGACCATTGGCGGCATTACCTACTTGGGAGGCACTTCAAAGTTTACTCAGGCCACGAAACTCTAAGATGGTTAAAAGACACAAGCCAAGATGACGCCCAAGTTGACTAAGTGGGCAGCTGAAATAAACCAATTCGACGTCCTACCCAACGCTCTACGCAAAAGGGCAGTCTACTTTGGAGCGATCTGGACATAGGGGCAGACCTGCAGTAAAAGATAAAGAATCCATATGCTCAAGATCCAATCTATGGCGATCTATTGAAGAGAGTAAAAGAAGCCTCTGATAGTAAGTCAAATTATCGCACCACAAACGACCTCCTGTTTGAGAAAACCAACATCGTTGATAGTCTTTGCATCCCCAATAATGAACAAATTCGTAGTTTAATCCTAGCCAATGCCATGATAAAGAGGGACACTTCGGCTGCCAAAAGACTTTAGCCAACCTCATGATGTCGTATACATAGCTCGACATGAAGGCAAATTGCATAGAGTATATTCGCAGTTGTAAAGTTTGTCAGCGCAACAAAACAACCACACGAGCACCTTTAGGTCTCCTCATACCCTCGCCTATCCGCTTAGGACCCAGAGAGTCAGTTTTCATCGATTTCATGAATACTGGAGTCAGGAGTAGGCATGGCAAAAGCCAAGTCATGGTCATAATAGACTGTTTTAGAAAATATGCAGCTTTCATGACTTTGCAAGACAAATTTAGTTATAGAGAAGTTTTTCGACTTCTGGTTAAGCATGGCATACCATTGTCCATATTTAGTGACCGAGACACGCGGGTTGGCAAGATCTCATAAGAGTTTACGGCTCTAAGTTGATGACGTCGTTTGCACATCATCCAGAGACAAACCGTCAGATGAATAAAATCTCGCAACAACTACTCAAAAAGTACATTATACCAGACCAAACAAATTGGGATGAGATGCTTCCACACTCGCTTCTTTTCACACTTCACATACATGCAAACAGGTAGCGCAGCAAGCTGGCGACAAGTGCCCACTCAAACTCACAGATATGGTAACCAAGGACGTAGTTTAGATACAACTTCACTTCAAAGGGCTATGGAGCCACAACTCTTTGTTCACACACTCAGGATCACCATGGATATCCCACACTCATCACTCTGTACACACACGCACACAAACACTACACTCCTCTATCAGCTATGGCGGCTATGCCGCTACTACCCCTAGCGCTATGGCTCTGCTCTCCTTCTCGCCCACTTCATCTTCGGGCTAACTGTAGAGCACCTCGCACAAGTCGCTGTGGCAGCGCTTCTGCATGGCTTACGCAGGAATGAATGAATGGTTGGGCGCTGCCTCTTGATTTATACTTTTGTAACTCGTTGGTCTGCCCCTTTCCCATGCCTGTGGTGCACACAGTCCCATACGGTACTTGCTTGACTGGACTAGGACTGACTGGGACTGGGTACCGCTGACACAGCACAGGTGGACTCCACCACTTGCCCACTTGCCTCGGTCTACTGTGGGCAGTACCCGAAAGGCCACTTCCGAACCTTTCGGAAGACCATGGACTTGGCCTTTCGGTACTGTAGCAACCAAGACCTTAACCCTTCGAAGGAGCTACAACTATGACTTCTAGAACTTGCTAAGACTCCTATTCGACAGGTCTACAGATCGAACCCCTGTATCCTACAGACCTACGACAACCTACCAACTGTGTGAAAAGACACAGGTCGTGGGTTCAATTCCCGAGGTTGACACAAATACTGTACACATGTAAGGTAAAGACTAGGGATAAACCCTGGGATCTGCATCGGCTACTGCGAGCAGGTGAATACCATTTCACCCAAGGTAGTTAGCGCATAAAACAACAATGTACACCTAGCTACATATCAGACTCCTAATGAGTTGCATAAGTCATGTAGACCACGTAGACCATTTGAAGGACTGAACAAGGATCAGATTTAGAGGTTACCCCCCGTTACTAAAGAATTTGCCTTGCAACACGAGAAGGAACTCGCTAGGGTAGTCAAAACCTTAGAAAGGCTCAGCTTCGCATGATTAAACAAGCGAATAACATCGCAAACCCTCACAATTTAGGGTAGGCGAATTAGTGTAGGTCAAGTCAAAGGAATTCGCACCAGAGGAAAACATCTCACAGAAGCTCTTGCCCGCATACAGAGGGTCGTGGCATGTCCTGGAAGTCGAAGGAGGAGAGGATAGACCATCATACACCATAAAGATACCACCACACCTCCATATGTATCTAGTCTTCCATGCATCATAGTTGTTGTCGTGTGTTATCAGCGAGCAGTTTCCTTCGTGTAGATCGATGATTCCGCCAGACATGGATGGCACATACGACAAAGACCGCATGCTGGAAGAAGACATCTTTTGGATTGGATGTCGGGGTCGTCCCCAAAAGCAATACAAAGTTAGGTTTGCCAATCGGGAAGCTGAGGACGACAGATGGTTCACACAAACTGAACTTCTAGAGACCGTTCCCGATATAGTTCATGCTTATGAAAGAGCAGGGAAAGGTAAAGGTCTTGCCTTGGACTATAAGGATTCTCGGAGGACCTCGAATTTAGGACGGCGAGAGTGAAACGGTTTCACTCAGCTCGCAGGACAAGGCTCGATCCCTAGACCCCTGTACAGCTACCCCATGGACCCTGTGTGCCTTGAACCCACAACCTATCCCTCAAAACGTATATCTGTGGTTAGTATAGGTAGTCGGGTTGTGCGGATTTGAACCGAAGACCTATGGTCAACAGTTCTAAGGGTCGGACCATTAGCCTAGCCTTACGTGTAGCTAAGGGTCACCAAGTTGTAGCCTAGGCATTTCTAGAAGTCGCTACTTGGCTCTTCAAAGATGTAGGAGTTAGTCGTCATAGCTGAGTCAGCACGGTAGAGTCCAATCCTTGACCAGTCAACAATCCCAATCCACTTTGTGTAGTCAACAAGTACAAGGTAGGGCTGCACATTCCTTGGGCCTGGGACCGGAGGTAGGCCATACCACCAACGAAACAGTATAACTAAAGAGGCGGCGCCAAGCCATTTCATTCATTCCCTGTGAGCCATGCGGAAGCACTTCTTATGCGACTTGTGCATCGAAGGTCTACAGGAGCCCGACAACGAAAAGGGCTAGTGGAGGAAGAATGTGGCACTGCCACGACAAAGAGGGTGAAGACATAAGTTATAGCCGCCAGGTTGTTGACGTCAACAACTAGAGTGCAGTGTGTGTGTGTGTAGGGGCGTGGACATTCACGGTGTGCGTACGTGTGTGAGTGAGAGTGTGTTTGATGATGAAGACATTGTGCAAGTGGGAATTCAGACCAGCGTGCACCGGCCATAGTTGCTAGATGAGACAAGTTGACTTGAGTTCCTGGCCTTCGGCCATATTTCTGAGTTTTATGTGTGGGCGCAGTGCACCATGGTAAGTTTGCTGCGGATTCCGAGGTCACGAAGTTGTGTTACCATTGGCACTTACATATATGCATGTTGCCAGTGGAAAGATAGAACAAAACAGAAAAACAAACACAAAAACATCACGCCACCTCTAGCCTTCCCCCCGACTGTCGACTCCCCCCTAAACCTTTTCCCTTTCTTGTCTCCACGTCTTGCTCACACACAAAAAGAAGACGAAAGATCCCTCCACATGCCACACCTTTACCCTCGCATCGCCGCCGAGTACTCCCCCCCCCCCCCCCCCCCCCCCCCCCCCCCCCCCCCCCCCCCCCCCCCCCCCCCCCCCCCCCCCCCCCCCCCCCCCCCCCCCCCCCCTCTCTCTCTCTCTCTCTAACACACACACATAAAAAAAAGGAGCAAAAAAATAAAATAAAATAAAATGCTCCATGTCGCACTGCCATGCCGCACGGTGACGGTGCTTCTCCCACTGCACCCTAGCCCTGCCCCCTTCCCCATCAGCCCATCTCTCCCCCATCCATGACATGTACCCTTATGCCTCCCTCTCGTCCCCTCTGCCATTGTACCATCCTCAATCGCTCCACGTGGCACTGCCATGCCGCACGGTGACGGGGCTTCTCACACTGCACCCTAGCCCTGCCCCCTTTCCCATCAGCCCATCTCTCCCCCATCCATGACATGAACCCTTACGCCTCCCTCTCTTCCCCTCTACCATTGTACCATCCTCACCCCCCACTCTCGCTTCCCTCCCATGGCGTTGTGCTATGCACCGCCTCCTCCTCAGAACCTGTGTTATCACGATGTGCCTCTTCAAATTCTTTAATCCCCCTCCGCTACTGTGCCCTTCTGCTGTCCTTCTCTCCACTCCTTTCTCCAATTCTCATACACCCCTCTTATATTTCTTCTCCGCCCAATCCAATCATGCGTGCCCCCCCTCATCTTCTTTACCCACTCCCTCCCCCCCATCCTTTCCCTTGATCCCACCTCCTCCACAACAGCTCTACTCCTCCCGATCTGAGATCCCCAACAACTGGCACATCCATCTTCCTTTTCCTTGATCCTCAATTCCCCCACATCCTCCATGCCCATTCCAATCCGAAATTTCTCACACCTGTTATCCCTCCGAACTACATTTCTCTCTTCTTTCGCCCTGGTCATCTAGGATGCAATCCCATCGTCATGTCACCTCTTCTCCTCGCCATTTCTTCCCGATGGAGAGAGCAACTAAACTACTATCCAACTTCTTCCTAATCATAGCAACATAATATTCCCACATCTCACCTTCTTGTCAATCGTGCTCCATATCTTCATTTCATCATCATCTTCATTAGTCAATGTTGTCATGGCATCTCTCTCTCTCTCTCTCTCTCTCTCTCTCTCTCTCTCTCTCTCTCTCTCTCTTGTGTGCATGTATATGCTTGTGTGTGTATCCGTTCATATTTGTTCAAGTCCGTTATTCGCAACTCCACAAAGAAAAGCACGACTGTGCCAGACTGTTTCGCTGGACTTTAACCAACTCATCAGTAGGTGGAATCCTGACAGTCTGCCTAGGATGCATGTGTGTGGGTGAGTGGGTGTGTGTGTACACGTGTGTGTGTGGTCGAGCATGTGCTTCCATTTGCATGCATGTGTGTGTATGCCTCTGTGTGGTGTGTGCATGGTGTCCACGTGGTGTGTGTTGCTGCTGCGTCACCAAAGGGTTGAACACCACTGCAGTTTGTTTACCGACAGCCTAGTGCATGCCCCACTCGACGATACCAAATAGGGGATCGGCCTGGAACCAGTTTTGGCTGAGAAGTTCCAATGGTGTCGAACAGACGGCCCAGATCTTTGCACGCTCATAAAATCTCAAGATCGCAAGACGATGGTCCGCAGATGGCCTGGATGGCTCAAACTGGTTTTCACTGCAAAGTCCTAAGCTGGAGGGTTGACCGCAGTGGTGCCGAACGGACGGCCCAGATCTTGGTGTGATCTTAAAATCATAAGGGATGTCGGCCCAGGAAGAGCGCGCACAACCCGGATGCCTGATTTCTCACATTAGCGATTTTTATAAGTGTACAGATAGAGTTGGTGTTGGGAAAACCCATCTTAACAAGTCAAAACTTCCTTTAAAAAATGTCAAGGATGAAGTTTGGTCATAAATTTGAGGGGATCATTGTTGGTTAGCAGCTTCGTAAGTCTAAATCTAGGACACCAAACCAAGGGGACCATGTTTCATTAGCTTCTGTATGGTTTGTCATTTCGTTGTCATGACATTGGTTTGGTTTCTTTTCCATTTTTTCTTTTCTTGGTGTCATTGAAACGGTTTTCACCTTTTTGCAGTAGCAGATGCAGATCCCAGGCCTCGATCCCTAGACCGTGCCCTACCTGTGTACAGTACCTGAGTAGACCCCGAGAGTTGAACTTGTGACCTGTGCATTTGTAAACAGTTGTTAGGCTGTCATAGGTCCATAGGTAGCAGAGGGGCTCGATCTGTAGGAAAGAAGTCTTAGCGAGTTCCAGAAGTCTTAGCTGTAGTCCTTCTAGAAGGTCAGCAAGTGGGCAAGTGGGCAAGTGGGCAAGTGGTGAGTCAAGTGGTGGACTAAACTGCAGTGCAATTGCAGTACGAACTCGGTAGGTTAGCAGTCAGTCCCCACTCAGTCAGCGGTAAGGTCCAGTCAGTCCCAGTCCGGTCCAGCAAGTACCGCAAGGGACTGTGAAAACCATGGGCCGATGGAAGAGGGCAGACCAACGAGTTTCAGAAGTATAAATCAAGAGGCAGCGCCCAGCCTTTCATTCATTCCTGCGTGAGCCATGCGGAAGCGCTGCCACAGCGACTTGTGCAAGGAGGTCTGCAGGGAACCCGGAGTTGAAGTGGGCGAGAGAGGAGCGTAGCATAGTGACAGGGTAGTTGCGGCCATAGCCGCCACAGTTAACATTGAGTTGTTTGGGCGCCGAGTCGCCATAGCCAGTTGAAAGTGAATTCGTATCTGGATGCTATATCTCTGAGTTTTGAGTGGGCGCATGTCGCCAGTTTGCTGCGCTGCTGTTTACATGCATGAAAAGTGTGAATGAGAACGAGTCTGATTGCATTGGTATCGGAGCTGGTACCCGCTATTCCATGCGCAGCGTCGTGTATAAGGCCTGATGCGCCATAGCTGAGGTGGCCGCCAGAAGACGAAGCCCGCCATAGCGGACCTGAAGTTTGGAGAAGCCGCCGCGCACCTGCAAAGAAGACCACGATGAAGAAGACGACCGAGAGAGAGAGAGAGAGAGAGAGAGAGAGAGAGAGAGAGAGAGAGAGAGAGAGAGAGAGAGAGAGAGAGAGAGAGAGAGAGAGNAGAGAGAGAGAGAGAGAGAGAGAGAGAGAGAGAGAGAGAGAGAGAGAGAGAGAGAGAGAGAGAGAGAGAAGGGAGAAGCCAGAGCCGCTATCTGGTTGAGATCCATTGTGTGTCTGGGCGGCAGAGCTGCTGGGGACAAACATTTTTGTATATTGATAATAATATTGGAGACGGCATCTTCAAGTGTGGATTGTATCTCGATTTGGCTTCTCACGTGTGAACTCTGGTGTTGCAATCAGACTCGCTTTCTTTTCCTCTTTACATACATGCAAACAGATGGCGATTCACACTGGCGCTTCGCGCCCACTCAAAGCTCAGAGATATGGAAACGAGAACACACTTCAGATGCAAAATCGCTCCAACAAACGATGGCGCTTCAGCGCCTGCACACTCAACTCTCGTCACTGTGTCCAACACCACCCTTCGCACATACTCCACTCTGGATCACCCTGAATACCACCACACAGACATGCTAAACCTATCTTCTTCGTGCCGCGGCTATGGCTACGATCTCGCTCTTCAGCCCACTTCGTCTTCGGGCAACCTGCAGACCACCTTCGCACAAGACGCTGTGGCAGCGCTTCCGCATGGCTTACGCAGCAAATGGATGAATGCTGGACACTGCCTCTTGATTTATACTTCTGTAACTCGTTGGTCTGCCCCTTTCCACCAGGCCCTTGGTGCACACAGTCCCACACGGTATTTGCTTGACTGGACTGCGACTGACTGGGACCGGTACCGCTGACTGCATAGGGTTGCACTGCCGACTCGACGCAGTCGCACTGCCGACTCAGCGCAGCTGGGCTTACCACTTGCCCACTTGCCTCTGGCTAAACGTGAGGGCCTGGGCGGATGCAGGCGGCCTTCCCACACACCCTGCAAAATATTTTGAAGGGAATTTATTTTTATTTTTTTTCGATTTTTTTTTGGGGGGGGAGAAGGCCCTTTCTGGCGACTGATCCCAGCCGCCGATCTGCGAAGATCAGTGGCTGAGATCAGTCGCCAGAAAGGTAGCCTCCACCGTCATTCGAATTCGAACGTTGGGAAAGGCTGCCTTTCGCAAAGCCCGCCATTTGCCGAGCCGGGAAGGGTCTTTGTCGTCCATCGACCAGTCCTCCCATCGCCTTCGCCGACGTGTGTTGCAGGCCCATCGTACCGGCTTCGTCGTCGAGCAGCCCCCTCCCATCCCCTTCGCCGTCACGCAGCCCCCTCCCGTCGCCGTCGCCGTTGCGCAGCCCCCCCCCCCTCGCCTTCACCGTCAGGTAACCCCCTTCGCTTTTGCCGTCGAGCAGTGTCCTCCCGTCGCCTTCGCCGTCGAGCAGCTCCCTCCTGTCGCCTTTGCCGTCAGGTATGAAACGGTTTTCACCTCTTAGCAGTAGCAGACGCAGACCCCAGGGTTCGATCCCTAGACCTTGCCCTATCTGTGTACAGTACCTGTGTAGACCCCGAGAGTTGAACCTGTGACCTGTGTATTCGTAAACAGTTGATAGGCTGTCATAGGTCCCTAGGTAGCAGGGGTTCGATCTGTAGACCTGTAGGATAGAAGTCTTAGCGAAGTCTGGAAGTCCTAGCTGTAGCTTCTAGAAGGTCAGCAAGTGGGCAAGTGGGCAAGTGGTGAGTCAAGTGGTGGACTAAACTGCAGAGCAATTGCAGTACGACGGTGGTAGGTTAGCAGTGAGTCCCCACTCAGTCAGCGGGAAGGTCCAGTCAGTCCCAGTCCGGTCCAGCAAGTACCACAAGGGACTGTGAGCACCATGGGCCGATGGAAGAGGGCAGATCAATGAGTTTCAGAAGTATAAATCAAGAGGCAGCGCCCAGCCTTTCATTCATTCCTGCGTGAGCCATGCGGAAGCGCTGCCACAGCGACTTGTGAAAGGAGGTCTGCAGAGAGCCCGGAGCTGAAGTGGGCGAGAGAGAAGGAGCGTAGCATAGCGATAGGGTAGTTGCGGCCATAGCCGCCATAGCTCGAGTTAGTGTGAAGTGTGTGTGTGTGTATGTGTGAGTGTTCAGAGTGACGCGTATGGGATATCCAGGCTGACCCGGTGTATGTGAACAGTGAGTTGTTTGGGCGCTGAGTCGCCATACCCAGTTGAAAGTGAACTCGTATCTGGATGCCATACTCTGAGTTTTGAGTGGGCGCATGTCGCCAGTTTGCTGCGCTACTGTTTACATGCATGACAAGTGTGAATGAGAACGAGTCTGATTGTATTGGTATCGGAGCTGGTACCCGCTATTCCACGCGTTGAGTTGTGTGTCGCAGGAGTGATGCGCCATAGCAGAGGTGGCCGCTGAGAGTCATGGTCCGCCATAGCGGACCTGAAGGTTGGAGAAGCCGCCGCGCACCTTCAGAGAAGACCACGACGAAGAAGAAGACAGAGAGAGAGAGAGAGAGAGAGAGAGAGAGAGAGAGAGAGAGAGAGAGAGAGGGAAAGGTTGAGCGATACAAGATTGGGTTACTACGTACCTGCTGCGCTGGAGATATCACTACCGCGCGAGAGAGAGAGAGAGAGAGAGAGAGAGAGATGATCGATACAAGTTTGGCTGTTACTTACCAGTGAAGTTGTAGCGCAGTCCCACGAAGAAGAAGGTTGCGGTCATAGCTGCGGAGTCTGACCACGGAGTAACGGAGGAGGAAGGAGAGGCGGTCAAAAAAAAAAAAAAGAAAGAGAAGGAAGACAGCAGGGTGAAAGGAGGCGAGGAAGGTGAAGGGAAGAAAGAGGTTGGTGAGGAAAGAGAAGCCGACAGCCATAGCTGACCGAAGGGTTGACCGGGAGAGTTGACCGGAGGTGTTGACCAACGTTGACCGGAGTTGACCTGGGGTTGACCGCAGCAGCGACCGCCGTTGACCACGGTGTTGACCAAGACTTTGACCAAGCTCGAGCCGGTAACATCTCGCCAAGCCTTCAGCCTATCCCTCGCCCTATGGATGTGCACACACCCTATGGTACTTGCTGAGTCCAGTCTGTCTGTCTCTTCTTTCTGCATCGAGTCTCTTCTGTCCTAGGTGATAGTACTCTGTGGATGAAGGATAGGGCCTTGTTGACCAAACCCACACAGGCTGAGTAGGGCTAAAAGTTGTGTCTGACGACTTGACTGTCCCTAAGGACATGAACCCTCCCAAGGACCGGTACTGACCGGCGGGCTGCTCGGTGTGGCACGGTAGGCCCAAAATCCGAGCTGTGGGCTGCACAACAGGCCGTCCAAGTATTGAGAGACCTGCTGATCGCATCGTCCTGTCTGCGACGTTATATAATTCCTGAGGAGTTACGGGAGATCTCCTTAAATGCCTCCTGATCAGCAACAGGTCTAGTAGCGACAGCCATAGTATAGGTCTAGGCTAGAGACCCTAGTTGGCAGGACCCCTGTCAGGATTCTGTGAGTCTTTAGACTGAGTCAGTAGGTCTGTCAGTCAGGGGTTAGAGTCTACGTGGTGAGATTTGGAACCGTCAAACCGGTTGTGCACTTGTCACCATCGTTGACCTTCGTAGTGGGAAGAGTACTAGCCCCTACACCCCTGAGCAGCAAGAACAGATGGCCGCCTTAGTGAGAGAGAACAAGGAGAGGAAGGAGCTCCTGAAACAAGCGAAGTTAAAGACGATCGCAGAGGAGAAGGCGGCAAAGATGAAGAAACTGGAGGAGGACATGAAGAGAGTTCAGCAGGAGGAGGAAGAGAGGAGAAAGGCTGCCAAAGAGGAAGCAGCAGCAAAATAAGCAAAAGAGAGGATGCGCATTGAGAGTAGAGAGGGGAGTAGTGGCACGAAGAAGGACGAAGACGGAGGGTTGGAGAAGAAGATTAGTATGTGGATAGTTAATTTATCGTTGGGGAAAGATGAGGAGGCGGAGTTCTTTGTGCCTCAGGATGAAAGGGATGCGTTAGCCTAGCAGCTAGCAGCAATGGATGACCCCCTCGAAAGACAAGAAAGAGAGGAGGAGAAAAAGTTGGGGTGGAAGTTGAGAATGAAGAGGGAGAAGAAAAGGAGGGATGAAGTTAACAGATGGACCACAGAGGTGGCGAAGATGAAGGATTGTAGGCAAGGAGTGGAGGCCAAGGCAGACGACATGGCCAAATGGGATAAGGTGTTGGGGTACCTGGAGGTGCTGAGCGCAGCATGGATGGAGGAGAGCCAGGCCAATAGGAGCCAAGAGGTAGCGCCGAGTGCCATGCGGTCCGAATTTAGAGAATTCGCGCGAGAAATGGTTACCCACGTTGGAGGGGAAGTCAGGCGGTTGAGAGAAAAGGTGGGGAAGTTCTGTGAAGATGCCATCGAGGGCGCCAAAGTAGCAGCCGCTGTTGAGGGCGAGGCCAGACCTCGCAAGGAGCCAGTGAAACTCAAGTTTCCCGATGCCTATGGTGGGAAATCTGACGAGAACTTCGACAACTGGGAGGCTAGTGTAAACAACTACGTCTACTTACAGCACATCGTATAGGATGATCAAGTACTGGTAGCCTTCCAGGCCCTCAAGGACAAAGCGGCCAGTTTTGCTAGATCCCTCACGCGCGCGGCAAGTTGTGAAAACAACATGGTCGCCTATACAAAGATTCCCCTCTCCCTCAATTCTTCAAGCTCCTTAGGGATCGATTCGCTGATCTTCACAAAGGCGTTAGAGCCTCTGATAAGCTCCAAACCATCCACTCACGACAGTGGAGGAGTGCCAAGGCACTCAAGGGCGTCATGGACGACTTGGTAGCCGTCCCACACCATGGGGTCACTAAGACCCAATTGGTCCAATTATTTTATCGTGCCATGCCAGAGCCCCTGTGTGGGCACTTCTTTGACAAATCCCAACAGCCCACCATGACGTACGATACGCTCAGTAGAGAGGTGCTGTTTGAGGCCAAGTCCATGCGAGTTACCACTTTCTGGCATAATGACTTAGACAAGGGGAAGAAGTGGAAAGGTCGTACCATCTCAGGCCAAGTGAGGGCCAAGGATCATATGATCCTTACCTTAGAGGAAGGTGGTACAAATGAGGTCCCATATAGTCAAATCGAATGGGGCCTTGAGGAGCAGGACAGTATTGTGGGACAGGGGAGGTCCTACGCTGCTGTCGCGGTTGGAGGGAGGCCGCAAAGTAGAGGAGGTGGCCAGGGCCAAAGGGGCCAGGCCATGGGAGGCCGAGGACCGGGCGCACAGGGGGTTGGCGGACAAGGGAACCGCCAAGTGGGAGGTAGGGGTCAAGGTCCCCCGCCAAATCGCCAAGGTTCTTGTCGGTCCCCACAGCGACGAGGTGGAAGAGCACCTCAAGGAGGATGACACCCAAGCTTGCCATAGGGCAGGCCCTGGGAGGATTTGGGCTTGGACCAACGTTTATGGGAGGAATGCGTGGACTTGGGTCAGTGCGTGTTTTGTGGTGACCCGGCCCACATTATTAAATTTTGTCCCAAGTATAGACAGGCCCGTTGGGCTGCCCAGCAGTCAAAAGGCAGCCGCCAATAGGGGTTGCAACTGCCCCTACTTCAGGGCCATGTGGGGAAGCAAGCGCGCGCGAACAGGAACTCCCAAACCACATGAGCCTATGGCAGAGGTTGCAGGCCCGTGCCTAGCTAGCTCTCGAGAGAATGCTTGTGTTAGCGTCTCTCTAGGCACGTCCCTCACAGGTGTCGCAGAAGAGCTGAAGGAAAGGATGCAAGCCCGGGCCAAAATGAAGAAGGAGAGTAAGGGACAACTGACCTTGGTAGATGTAGAAGTGTTTAGAAGCAGAGTAGGGGCCCTTATAGATTCAGGGCCCTTATATTAGCCGTAGGGTGCTGAAGAAGCTGAGGCTAGGATTGAAAGTCCAAAAGTTAGCAGACCCTATAGTCAGTGTCCTCGCAAACAACCACACAATGTGAGTTGAGGACTACGTAGAGGGAGTCCAAGCGTACTTCCGCCTAGAGAAGGATGGGCAGGTGGAGAAAGTTCTCCATTCCCTGACTTTCCTCGTACAGGGTGACCTTCCTTTCGACATAGTGTTAGGAATGGATTGGGAAGAGGCAGCAGGGGCCACACTCCACTTGAGAGAGCATGAGTGTAGGCTCCCTCGTCCGTAAGGCGAGGTTAAGACTGCCCGCCTGTTTCATGTGTCAGGTGTAGACAACAGCTTGGCACATTGCTGTCTCAGTGCTCCCGCGTTCGCGCGGTTAGTGAAGAAGAAGCGATTAGAGGAACAGGTCTTTGTAGTTTACGTTAGATCTGTCTCTGAGGCTAAGGAAGAGGTGACTTCCGCAGATCCAACGCTTGGCAAGCTACTGGAAGAGTTCAAAGATTTGACCGAGTCGCCGACAGGAGTAGTGCCGCGACCCATTCAACACGGATAGAGATAGAGCCTGGCAGTAGAACCCCTAACGGAGCAGTCTCTCGGATGTCCCCTAGAGAGTTAGAGGAGTTACGCAAGCAGTTAGACGAACTCCTCGAGAAAGGTTGGATCAGACCCAGTTCGTCTCCATTTGGAGCACCTGTTCTGTTTGCCCCCAAGAAGGAAGGAGAGTTTTGTATGTGTATAGACTACAGGGGTTTGATCGGGTGCAATTTGCAAGTATTTCTCTAAGATAGACTTAAAGTCCGGATACCATCAGACGGAGGTCCATCCTGATGACCAGTACAAGACTACATTCAGGACTAGATATGGGCACTATGAGTCTATAGTGATGCCCTTTGGACTGACTAACGCGCCACCGACGTTTAAGCGATGTATGAACGATCTGTTTAGGCCGTGGTTAGACAAGTTTGTATTAGTTTATTTAGATGATATCTTAGTTTTCAATAAGACTGTGGCATACTGCGTAGCCACACGGGCCCTACAGGGCCCGTCCCAGACAGTCAGCCTAAAAGCCTAAAACTTAGGGCTTACAGGCCCCGGAGACATT
>BFEA01000460.1:780700-797932 GCA_003427395.1 Chara braunii | reverse complement strand
ACACACACACACACACACACACACACACACACACACACACACATACACACACACACACACACACACACACGTGTAATAGTGTATATTTCGATGTTCTAGCAAAAATTCATTCAATTTTGCTCATCCTATCGGTGGAAGTAGCGTGAGACCAACCACTGTTACTGCGAATACCCTTACAAGGGTATCCGCCCTGGTTTTTGCAAGCGGCACAAAATAGGTTTGGATGAAAATTTAAACATGCCCCGCGAGGCGAGGCTGTGTCTGTGGTCTACGGTGATTGAATAGTTTATTAAAGTAGAGTGTGTGGGCGCGCTGTTTTGAGGTGCACGTGATCTTTCATTTGTTGATGATTGAAGAGCCAGCGTGGTCGCCGGCCCAAATTTTTATCTCTGATTAAACAAGGATTAAAAAGATTATGTCTCTGGATTGGTGCGCTTGCCTACAACTTGTGTGTACATGCGGAACACGACTTCGGTGACAATGTGGTTTTGAAAATTCTTCCGTAGATCTACACGTCGTGCAGTACCCGCATATATAGACATCCGTTAGGACTAAACCCAAACTTGGGCCTAGCCCTATTTGGATACAACGTTAGATTTCATCAGGAAGATTCAGGGATCAAGACCGAGCGGCGACAACGCGGGGATATCAAAGTGGCGCGAAGGGACCAAGGGGTTGAAGACCCGACAAGGCTATCCCCCTTGGTTTTGTCGTCGGCGACGTTAGAGCGGTACTAGCGGTTCCTTGTCTCCCTCGTTTGTTGTTCTTTGATGACTAAAATTTTTCTAAGATATGTTAATTTTTATCGGCATTATTATTTCAAATTTATGCTCTGAATGTTCTCAGGTCGGGCACGACACTAGGCACGGGTGGCCATTGCAACAGCCGAGGACCTTCAACACACACCAATTTTAACGAGCCCATTCAGATTCTAATGTGTCGGGGTGTTGACAGAATTCCCATGCCCCACCCGTATTAAAACTTGGACTGGGGAGGTCAACGTGCATGGGGTCTGTGGTCATTTTCCCCTCGCGTCCCACTTGGAGAGTATCGATAGTCTAAAGTAGAGGGGAATTGGCAGCTCGAGAACGACTAGGTCGCTGCGGACGGCACGGCCCGTCACCCGCCGTTTGGTGTGAAAGGTCGAGTGTGAGCGAGCATGCCAGTCGGACCGCTAGGGTCTGCACCAGAACCCGCCTCACCTAAACTCATGTTGCAGGATGAGAAGCGGGGCGTGTCCTCCTACTTACTGCGGTACACCACCATCGACCCTTTAATAGGCTAGGGCAGGGAAAGTTACACTCCTTAGCGGGTTTCGACCTCTGTGACCACAGATACGTGGCCTGTATCAGGCATATTCGTGCGGTACACGAGTTTACATGCAGTGTATCTACTACGGCAAGGCAAAGCCCAGAAAGGGAAAGCGGAGGAGTCGAGAAGAGGAGAAATCAGAAAGGGGGCAGGTGGGCTGAACCCGGACTCTAAACCGCGACGGGTACAAACAGAGCGACCGAAGACGCTGGAAAAGCTCGCTGCACTGCCGCTGATTGCAGCTTTCGTCGGACTCGGGCGTAAGGCCGAAAGACTATCCTAGCCGACGATAGTTGACTCCGGAGAAGCCTTCTATTTTAGCGTTGTAGTAGTCGGGCAGGCCACTGCGTTAGGCGCTTCCCATGAGATTGGGTGGTCTGGTTGTTTTGACTTGCGAGGGCTGTCTGTGCTTGATTTTCAGGGACCAAGCATTTTTCCATAAGATTGGATGGCTTGGTCGCCTTGTTTTCCTTGGTGCTTTCTTATGTGTTGTTAGTTTTTGAAAGGGTGTTGGGCAGGTTCCATAAGATTGGATGGCCTTGATCCTCTCTTGCTTTATTTTGAAGGGGGAAATTCAGGAGAAGGACTGGACATGTTCCAATAAGATTGGGTGGTCTGGTCTGGATGTTGGAACCAAAATGTTGAAAATTGTTTATATCTTATATTACTTACTTATGAACAGGCTAGTCAGACATTTTTCCATAAGATTGGATGGTCTGACTATAGGTTATCACCAACTGAAGAGAGTATGAACTAAGTATTAAAAATTGTGGTAAGACGGGACAGGCTGAATCTTGATCTAAGATGACCGGTTCAGTCATATGTTGCCTTAAAAGACAAAGTGCAAACATATATATATAACTTGGATACTTAAATGGTCCAGGACGACTAGGGTGGCCTAGTCAGGTGCCCAATAAAGAAACAGGTTGTAGTGCCCTCTATTTGTTGATATTATATGGTTGAGCTAGACAGGTTCCCATAAGATTGGGTGGTTTAGCTTTATGTCTTATGTAAGTTGGGTATGAAGGGATAAATCATTGAAAGATCATGAACTATTGTTTGATAATTTGACTTTGGGATGGTGAGAGTACTTGTCGTTGTGGGCTGGCTTGCATGTGGCTGAGTGAGATCACTACTTAGTCTGAGTTTCAGTTGATAGGAAGTGGATTTAGATGCTCGCCACATGCTATGTGGGCTGGCTTGCATGTGGCTGAGTGAGATCACTATTTAGTCTGAGTTTCAGTTGATAGGAAGTGGATTTAGATGCTCGCCACATGCTAGAGCCATAGGAGTTAGTTTCAATTCCTCCATTTTTTGAGTTGAAGTTTATTTTGACTTAGGTCGAATTCTGCATTTTCTGGGATCATTTATTCTACTTGGTCTTATATAAATCTTGGAAAGTCACTTTCTCTGCGGAAACCACTGCCGAAATTTCAACAAAACCAAGGAGTTAGTCAAATTTTGTCTTTTCCATAGTCCAAATTTTCTAACTTTTTGGCTTAGTAAAAATCTGGAAAGTCTCCTATTCTAACGGGAGTGCTGCCCAAATTTTTGCTAATGCAGGGAGTTAGACAAAATTGGACCTTGAGAAGTCAAAATCATTTTTTGATTCTGAACTTAGCTTTGATCCTGAACATAGCTTCTCTACGGGAAGCGCTACCGAAATTTCTGCAAATCTGAAGGGAAAGTTAAGCTTTATCTTAAAGTCAAACTCAAGTCTAACCTCTGAGTTCCTATCTGACTTTGCGAGGATTTGACCCCTCGGCAGTGTTCGGAAAGGCCTTGCCCGCCCTAAGTGAAGGCGGACCTGCCAATATGTGCCAAGGCCTGGGTACAGGCCAATGTCATCACCCTAAAGGGATCGTATGTGTGCGGGGAATGAACCCTCATGGGGCCCTTAACAGACATGCACATGATCTGGGCAAAGGCCCTCAGCAAGCTTGTGCCCGCCCTAAGTGAAGAAGGGCCTGAATATTCACAAGAGGCCAAGATTTGACATTTTTCCATATGTGGGTATCAGACAGTTGCAGCATGCCAGTTGGTTACAGAGCAACGTGAGCCTCTCCATGCTCTTTCCGAAAGTTGCAGCCTCAACTGGCACTTGAGCACAGGCCCCCGTAGAGTTAATGCCCTGGCCGTGTTCTTTCAAAGGTTGACACATCATACAACAGCCACGCACCAATGAGATTGCAGCATTGTCGGCACAAAGTGGTCGTGAGCCAATGAGATCACAGCGAACATGTGGAGGCCCGTGGACTGCCTGGACGTGGCCAATTGTAAAGGGCCCAGACCCGTAACTGCAATTGGGTCTGGACGCAAAAACTGAGACCGGACCAGAAGCTACTGGATGCTCGCCCATCCAGGCCCAGAGGCAGCAGAGGTTGAGCTCACTCTCCATATAGGAAAGTGAGCATCACTGGGGAGGTCATTCTGTCCTAGGCAGGCAATGCAGCCACGCTGCTGCGTTGCAACTTCGTGATCTGCACGAAGTTGTCGGCTGAGTCGCGCGCACGGGCGCTGAGGTGTGAGGTGCACTGCTGGTCAATGGACACACGGCAGCCAAAGTTGGGCTGCAGGGCGCAGGTCTGGATGGCGATGGTGGTATTTGGGTGTTGAGAATGCACACTGTGGGAAGTCAGGGGTGATGAGGAGAAACGAGATACATACCTTGTGCATGAGGAAGGTCAGCTATGGTGTTGACATCATGTACGTTGGTCTTCAAGGTCGAAGTGAGCCTGCTGCATGAATGTTAGTGTTGTAGGATAGCGAGTAGTGTAGGTTGGGTGCTAGGCGCCAGACAGAGTAGGAGCGACATGGGATACGGTGTTGATGTGGCCTGAGGGCTCGAACATTAGCTCGTGAGTCCATTGTATTGCTTTTATCTAGATGGAATCTCGGTGCATTTGCACTCTCTGCTCGTACATGACTACTTCGACTTCTACGTGATTTCACAACTTGGTTTTCTCTATATCGCTCTTTCTCATATTCCTTGCAACTAAGTATAAATCTAGGAAATCCACCTTTCTAAAGGAGATGCTGCCCAAATTTTTACAAATTCAGGGAGTTGGACAAAATTTGACTTTCCAAGATTAGAGTTTGAATTTTGTTTTCATATTTGAGTTATTATAAATTCTAGAAAGACACTTTTCCTACAGGAAACGTTGCCGAAATTTTCTTAGTTTACAGGAGTTAGATTACATTTTGACAGGTGGCATGTTTGACAATCCACTCTTTATAGTGAAGATTCTGTCAGAGGTCTATCTTTTCATTAGGCACTGACTTGGGGGTAGACTCAGGATTAATTAAGTAGACGGATCCTTGGTGAAATCGTGATATGGAGATTACTCTCGATTTGGACTCATAGATTTAGCTTGGGGATTGGCCTTTCTTCTGTTACAGGTCCTCTTGAGCGTCTGATTCGAAGTAAGGACTAGATTCAGCTTGATCCTACAAGAATCGCCTTTTGTTATAACACATAACAGGTCGATTGCCGATTTGACGGTCTACAACTCAACTCCAAATTTCATCCTCATACTCAACTTAAAAGGGTTTAGCCCTGGTGATTTTATTGTTTTATTAAGATTTTCACCCGAACTTTTATTGAATGGCCATTTAACAAAGGTACTGAGTACTTAATTATGGTTGGTTGGACAAAGTTTGGGGCTTACATGGCTAAAGCGAGGGATATGAGTATAGAGATTTGTTGAAATTGACTCCGTGTAGGGCATGGACTTTAGTTGACTCTTCGATGTGATTGCAGGTATGTTCTGTGGTTCGGATTTTGGATTTGACTGCTTGCGATCACACACATATATATCGCTGTGAGGAGTCCCACTGTGATTGTGAGCAGTGATCGTCACATATTTATTTCCCCCTTTACATATATATATATATATATATATGTACCTATATTGGGTGTCCGCGTGGGCCGAGGGGCCCACGCTTAAGGATTTAACTGGGGTTGAGACTGAGAAAGAAAAGAAAGCCCCTCTATTTGTTGTATGCTTCTTAAAGATTTTCTCAGTCGGACATTGGTCCTTGGTCGAGATTCAAGGTCCTTGTCCTGGACACCCCAGATCCTTGACTCTGCATGGAAGGGATCCCCCCTCACGCAAAGCCTATTTGCCCTGCCTACCGGGACACTCAGCCTAAAGGTCGGAAGTGTCGTGGAGGCCGCACGGCTATTCCTTCAGTCGTACAATATAGCAAAGGGGTAAGCCTTCACGATACTTCGAGTCTGACACTTGAGTGTCATAAGCGGTACGCGGATCCACGAGAGACCCCTTGATTATGGGCACTACATAATACGCCATCATTGTGACTGCTTCCGTATTCACGCATTGCTAGTCGATATGAGTTAGCCCTGCGTCCACGAGGTTTTATACTAAGTCTCGCGCGCGGCGCCTGTCCTATTTTCGCGTCGGAGAGTTATGGGATGGCTACTAAGGGACTAGGAGTGTTGTCGCGTTGTTTGTTCTCTGTCGTTTCGTGTATATGTATGTGTGTGTATGTGTTTATTATTATGTTTTCTAGAGTGACGTGGGCGTGGTGAGTGGGACGCGTCCTACTCGACCGGCGACGAGTCGCACTTGGGACCTCAGCCCCCCAAGATATCGATTCGCGTGCGGGTCCGATAGAGGTGTAAAACCGCCCATACACCCTATGCTACAACGCAGGAGAAACGCCCTCGGCTGGTCCACCTCTGCAATTGCAACTGATTAGCTTTCGTATTGTGGACTGGTAGCTCGACGAGGATACGTCCACCGAAGGGAGGTGACAGCTCCGGCAAGGTGGAGGTAAGTCGTGCCTCGCGTAGGCCCTATCTTGTCGTAGGGGCTTGCGAGAGGTATGGCTGGCGCACTCGACCGGAGCGGCTTGCAGAAGCTCCATGTGTATTCGCGGCAAGGATTAAGACCAACTCCTGCGTGATGCGGCCGAGACGGTCCCGCCCCGTTTCGTGCGGTGCCGGACCGATGTCGTCGACAGGTGGTGTCGTTGCCGGGGATAACGGAAGTCTACCATTATCCCTGGTGGAACGACATCCGAGTATAAGATTGAGAGAGAATAGGCATATAAGGAAAGACAGAGCACGTAATGTCTTGCCAAGCTATTTATGATGGATGAACGTTATTAATGTAATAACAATTTTCCTTTGATCTGATTGGCTGCCCGGGTTACAGAATCGTTAAGGAAACCCTATAGGGAAAATGGGGCCTATTAAGATGAGTTCAGAGGGAAGGAATAGGTAGTACTACTGAATCGTTAAGTGATTGCCTAGGAAACCTGATAGGCGTCACGGTAAGTTAGGACGTTGGATTAAAATTTTCTCTTTCCTTGCTCTTCTTAGCTGGGAAATTTGAATAAGAGGTTGGGCCAAGATGTCTGGATGCATAGCTGATGGTGTTGGGAAGTCCCTGACAATTGATGATTTGGTTGAGGCCCTGGATAGGCGAGAGAGACTACAGAGCAATGTCCCAAAGGTCAACACCTTCCATTTTAACGGGGAACGAGTTTCAGAATGGTTGGAGTTGGTAGAACAGGCACTGGTGGGGCTATCAGATGCGGTGAAGTTCCAACGTATTCTAAAGTACGTACTCCATGGCTAGGTTCAAAGATGGAATGCAGAGGAAATATAGGCTCGGTGATGGCCTGTTGACCACTGCAGATTTGGAGGCGATGAATAGGGACGGCTTCACCACGGTAGTAACCTTCGTCCAAAAATTCAAGAAGAAGGTGAGAAAGGTCCTTGGGATTTAAGAGGAGGCGCTATCTTTCTGGGGCTGCTCACTGGCTCGGAAGTTTCAAAATTAACGAGCCATGGGGGAGGAAGTGCAAAGCTCACCTTGGCCACCATTGACGAAGGGTTAGAGAAAGGGAGTTTGGACCAGGCGGAGCACTATCAAATGCGCCATCAAAGGCGAAAAAGCAAGGAAAGGGATGCGACCGCCTCCGGAACACCGGGAGTGAGAAGGATCGTCACCGACGTGCTCACATAGTTGGGCTATTGGAAGGACGCGGTGATACAAAAGAAGGTACTGACGATGATCCAAGGAAAAGGGAAAGAGGCCATCGTGGAGGAGGCCATTCAGGAGGAATGGGAAGAAGGGGAACCAATGCCTCGTCACCTGGCAGTGGTTTCGCCAAGTACAGCGGCTCCGTCAAGCAGCACGGGGCCTTCACAAGCGACGATACCACCATATGGGCAGTGGCCATGGCCCGTGTTTAAAACTTTTGTGCCATGGGGTGGTCCAACGTCGTCTCGATTGATAATACCTTACGCAGCGCCCCAAACGAGTATGCCACCACCAAGTTACCCGGCAGCACAGGCCCAACCCATGGTACCGCCTTCGTCGCCCGCATTGAGTTCACAAGGTGGCGTGGCAGGAGGGGGAGACCAGGGTCAGGGTAACCAAGGGAATGGAGAGAGAGGTGGCGAAAGAAGGCGCGGTAGAAATGGCGGAGGCCGAGGGGGAGGGCGTTGGGATAACCAGGGCTACCAAGGCCAAGGGAACCAAGGGGGACAGGGAGGCGAAAGAGCCCGCTTTGATTGGACGACCGCAATATGCCAGCATTGCGACAAGCAAGGTCATCCCATACGGTTTTGCAATATTAGGCGAGAAGATGAGGGGGCCGGACTGATCTACTCCAATATGGATGGTGATATATATGATCAGTACAGGGAATTCGTCGACCGAAAGGTTCCCGATGGGGTGAGAGCGAAAGCCCAGAGAAGAGTGGCCGCAAGACGGGCACCACCCGCTATGTTCAAACTGTGGCAGGAAAGAGAGGATCTGCCAATAAGGGTGGAAGAGGTGGAATGCGGTGAAAAAGTGACTCAAAGGTTGCAGGCAGGGGCGATAAAATAAGAACCTATGGTCGTTGAGTCATATGAAGAGAATGAAGATGAGGAGACGAAGCCTGTATCGATCCTCATTGGAAAGATGGAAGATTTGTGGGCCAAAATGGGTCGGTACCGACAAAAATTGACAGATATATGTGAAGAGGTAAAGGACTGGAGAGCCGGTATTACCCCCAAGGTCTTCCTTCATGATTCTGGCCCCGAGTCCATGCCAGGAAGGCAACGGTATCCTGGAGTGGCAATGGTTGGTACGGGACCAAGGTCTGGAATGACCCATAGGCCCCCTACCCCGCAAGCAAGGGTTGCACTGGCAGCCCGAACCAGAGGACAGGCCAAAGCGGGGACAAGCCAGGAGCAGCCTCGAAAAGAGCCTGAGCCAGAGCAGAAGAAACAGTCTGTGGAAGTAAAGGAGGAGGAGGATGAAGATGAGGAAGATGAGAGACTCCGCAAGGAGGAAGACAGGAGGGCGGAACAAAGGGCAAAGAAAAGGCGACCGCAAGAGGAAGCCAGGCCTGTTCTACGTGATGTAACGCCAAAGAAAAAAAAGAAATACGCGGTCCGGCTCGAGGAAGGGTTTGATGTGGAAAGGGTAATTGACAGGCTGCTTGAGGGTCACAACGATCTCATGACCCTGAAGGAAATTTTAGCGTCTGCTCCAAGGCTCCGAGACGAGCTGAAAGGGAGGTTGTCAAGGCGCTTGGTACCGAGTGTCCATCTTAGCGTAATTCTGCCAAAGGAGGCAGAATGGGAAGAACCGGGAACAAAGATGGATTGGAAATGCGTGGCCTGTGGTATGGTGGATCTGGTGGTAAAAGGGACAAAGTGCGCTGCAATGGTGGACACGGGGGTGGAAATGAACATCATCAAGAAAGCTAACGCGCTCAGGCTCAGGTTGGCGATAGACCGCTCAAATTGCGGTATTCTGCACGGGACGGACTGTAAGGCTGTATTTTGCGAGACAACCTCTAACGTGCTCTTAGAGATTGGAAGAGTAAAGGTCAGAACGTGCTTTTTCGTCAAGCCAAACGTGGACCATGCTATCCTCCTAGGGAGGTCATTCCTATGGAGGACGGAGACATTGATGTTTAATAACCACGATGGGACTCTAATCCTAATCCTGAGTTATCCAACATGTGGTAATTTTATGAGATAATTGTCTGTCAGAACACGGGGCCGCGAAGCATAAGGAACCAGCCTAATCCCGGCTCGTTCACGATCGAGGAATCCAAGGACGAGCGTCGGAGGCTCCTTACAGGCCTGAGGAGGAAGCAAGGGAGGAAGTGTTTTCCATCAGTTTGTCCGATGTAAACAAGGTTGTGGATGTAGTGGCCACGCATGAAATGGCAGATCCAGAGGCCATTCCGACGCTGAGGGAACAGGTTGTGGACTGTCCCCGAGTGGGAGAAATGAAGTTGATCTATCGGCTTCCGGGAGGAAGGAGGGACCCTGCGCTGATGCAAGCACAAGCCGTAAGCCGAACTTTTTTAGGAGACGGCTCAAGCAGGGTTCCCAAAGGCGGTACAAGACGATAGATAAGTGTCGCCCACTTCCCGTTCTTGTCAGTAAAGACGAGGATATTTATTACGAACGAAAACGAGGACTGATACGGCAAATGACGAAACAAGCGGTAGCGGGTCCGTGTCGTATCAATGATAGAAATGAAGGGAAGTTGATAGTGGGGGAGCCCGAATTTTTGCTACCCCAGAAAAGGGTATTAATGGTGGAATTGATGAAGAAGAGGCATCGCGCCTATGCGTTTGCCGATCAACCAGCGCGAGAGGTTGGACGTGGATAAGATCCCTATGATCCGTATCCATATCGTACGGTATGAGCCCTGGAACTTGAGAGGGGCATGATATCATAATCCTGACGAAGAGAAGAAGGTGGTGGATTGCCTCGACGGCAAGATACGCACGCACGTCGCCGACTATTCGAGCGAACCATATGCATCGTCATGGTTTTGCTTTATCAAACCTAATGGGACGTTGCGATGGGTACAGGACTTGCAACGATTAAACGTTGTGATTATGCGGGATTTGGGAGGCTTGCCGAATGAGGATGAGTTGTCAAAATCACGTGTTGGGAGGCCAATAATTTCACTTATTGACCTCTACTCCGGATATGACCAGTTTCCAATCTATCTACAAGACAGACAAGTAACAATGATGCATACGCCGTGAGGACTTATCCACATGAATGTGGCTCCAGAAGGATGGACAAATGCAGTAGCAATGGTTTCAGCAAGATATGATTTGGGCCACGCAGTCAATCTGGCCGCATATCACGCAACCATATATTGATGACCTGGCAGTAAAAGGCCCGAGGTGGCCATCGGCCAGACGCTAAAAAGACAGACAAGATTATCGAATGACCAATACCGTTCCATTCGATAGCAGATGTTAGAAGCTTCCTCGACACTTGTGGGTTCTGGAGAACCTTCGTCAAGAATTTTGCTGCCAAGACGGAGCACCTGAGAAAGCTAGTAGGTCATAATCAAAAATGGATCAGGGGTGAGGACCAGGAGAAGGCGGTGGAAGGAATGAAGGAGTTTCGAGAAGGAGGGATGGTATTGGGAGCGCCGAACTATGAGGCTACGAAAGTAAGGCCTTTTATTGTTGAGACGGATGTTGGACCGACTGCCTTCGGTGGAGTTTTGATTCAGGCAGATATTGAAGGAAAGGAGAGACCGTTGCGGTTTGAAAGCCGAACTCTCTATACAACAAAGATAAATTATTCTCAGTTCAAAAGAAAAACTCTCGCTCTCCTTCACTGCCTAAGAACCTTTCGAAACAATATCTTTGGCTGAAGATTCATATTGAGAGTGGACCCAACTGCTCTGGCCTATTCCTTGAGGAATTACGTTCCATCGGATCCGAATGTTGTCAGATGGCTAACGTACATCTGGATGTTTAACTTCGAATTGGAGCGGATTCTTGGGATAAGAATAAAGCGGATGGTCTGAGCCGTATCAACTGGGATAAGTAAGAGGGGGAGGCAGTAGAGGACACGCCCCCAATTGATGGCTTCTTGGATCAGGAGGAGGGCATCCGCCTTCATATTAATGAATTGTCCCCTCGAGTACCTAACTGTGTTGGCTATCCCATTTGGCATGCTCCAAGAGGGCACGGGCAGAATGCGAAAGTGGTACTCAAGCCTTTCGAAAAGGAAGACCCTTGGGGGGGCAAGGATGTCCAATGGATGATGAAGTTGGCGCTTGCGGGCACACATAGTATGGTGGAGGTAAGAACGATAGAGGAAGGGCAGACCAGGTAGAGAAACATGAGGAGCTGATGGGAGGGATATACCTCCTTGTCAATACACTTCTGCAAGGAAACTTTGATCAGATAGGCTCCGCTAAACCCGGCCAAGGGCGAAGATATTGTGCCAAAAAGTCAGGACGACGAGTTCAAAGAAGGGGAGATCAAAGAGGCATTTCACGCAGAAGAGTATGATGGGATCTACCTGCAGCTAGGGCTCCTCTTATCATGTGAAATGAGGAATAGGGATGCAAGTGAAAGGGCCAAAAGAATGAAGCACCTTTACCGGGTGAGAGAGGGCCAACCATTTGTGAAGAGGCAAGTAGGAAACCCAAGAAGGGTCGTGTGTGGGAGAAATCGTAAGATAGATGTGATAGTTGCGCTTCATGATCGCATTGCAGGGGGGCATCCAGGGGTTAATGCCACATATACCAAGATAAGCTACTGGGATGGGATGATTGGAAATGGTGGCTAAATTTTGCCAATCCTGCGTACCTTGTCAGGAGAGGTCTCCTTTGAGGCCTAGGGAGTGGGGGCCGTAGTACATCTCGACTTATTGTTCATGCCAATTGGGGATCATGGCTACAACTACATCTTCGATGCGCGGGATAACCTTACCGGCTTTGTAGATGGCCGTGCCATTCGTACCAGAACCGGTTTAGTTCTCATAAGCTGCATCGAAGAGTACTACCTACGTTACCCCTTCGTCAGAGAGTTCGTGATGGACAGGGGATCATACTTTAATTACCAGGAGGTGCAGGAGTTGTTGGCAGGATACGGCGTGGTGGCCAATTATACCACGGCCGCACACCCCCAAGCAAATGCTCCAGTTGAAAGAGGGCATACCACCATCACAAATGCTCCAGTTGAAAGAGGGAATAGCACCACCAAGTACGTCCCAACCGCACTATGCTACGGGAGACACAACACCTTCCCAATTGAGAGCTTCATGAAAACCTGGAGGCGTCAAGATTTAGAGACCAACTTGTCCTTCGAGGAATTGCTTGACATTCTAGCGCGACAGGTGGGTGCGATTGAGGAGAGGATTCAGGAGGCGTCTAACCAAGTGGAGAATCGCATGGATGATGAGGCTCGTTGGGACCAGTTGGCGCGAGTGCGGAAGGTACTTTTGGCAGTTGGAGACATCATACTATGACTCGTCCCTGGAGAAGCAGTGGTCCAAGAAGCTTGATAGAAGGTGGCTAGGACCCTATCGGATTGTGCGATGTGGAGATTTCGGAGCCTACCAAATTGAGGAGCTGGATGGGACGGAATGGAAGGATTGGGTATCGGGAACGAGACTGAAGAAATTTGTGGCAAGAAAGGAGGTAAGATAGGCGATCCAAATCCTATAAAGTAAGATCCTAAGTATGTAGGGAAGAGTCATAGATAGGACGTAGAAAATAAAGGGATGATAGGATGAATAGGTTGGATAGGTGTGCTTGATGGGTGTGCTTGGTCTGACCTGAGCCTGTTTTATTTTTGCCTGTTCGCTTACCCCAATGTGTGTCTGTCGTCTTTTTCGCCTGTTGTGCAAGTCCGACTTTACGAAGACTGCCATGCCGAGAGGAGGGAGGGGGACGTGGTCGCCGCGGAGATGATTGGGAGCATTGAAAGGTTATGAGAGGCATGCGTCTCGCCATAGGGAGCACACACACGTATACAATGACGGGGATATAGAGCTCTTTTTGGATGACTTTCGAGGATATGCGGAACACATGGGATGGACGGTGACCCAAATGATCGAGAGGCTGAGAGGAGCCGGCAGATTTGAGGAGCCCATCGCACGGATCCGTAGGGAGAGAGCGACCTGGCCGGAGGTGGAAATGAGGATGCAGGAGCTACGACCGTCAACTGTGGGGCCAAATGGCAGGCCAATCCGCTTGGAGATTGGAAACGTGGGGAACTTCATCCCCGCCTTTGAGCAGTTCATGCATGGCCAGCGCATATTCAGGGATCAGTGGGCAAGGACGTTACCCCTATGGACCAAAAAGGCGGAGAGACCATTGGCCAGGCAGATTAGGGATATGGCTCGGGACAGGAAGAGTTGCCGGGCACATTTGAGGGAAGCCTTTCGACGGTCGGAGCCCTCTCAACGTAGGGTTGACAGACGGCAGAGGAGCAAGAGGGAGAAGGACCCAGAGCCCAGAGAGGCTATGCCATCTCGAGGAGGACGAAAGGCACTCGCTTGGCGACAGGAGTCAATAGCTGTGGAGGAGCGAGGGGCATATCCCGAGTGTGGGATACGCCCGGTGGTCTTCCAACACTTTACTGGAGCGGAGTTGAGCGGGTCTCCCCTGCACACGAGATAGGAGGTGTCGCCATCCGGAGGATCATTGCAGGAACTGGAGGCACACCTGGATATTTCACAGTGGAGAGAGCCGCCGACTAGCGAAGTGCGTGGTGAGCCGGCAGAGGAGGTACCACGAGAGGAGGTCCATGAGCCTGAGCGGGAGACGAGGCAGAATGTTGAGAGAGGGCGCGCTATGGAGGAGGTGATAGAGTTTGAGGAGGACACTCCACCTCGGCCGCATGCTGCAAAGTTGGGGCCAGAGATCATACTGGAGATCGCCCGCGAGGAGGAGGAACCTCGGCAGGAGGAGATTCCGTCCCCGCCGTCGGAGGCGATCCTTTCGCCAGGGGTGAAAATGTAGATTGAGCGAAAACGGACCAACTGGACAAAAGACGCCATCTCCACGATTGATAGGTATCTGGTTGCACATGCCCAAAAGCACCCTGACATCGAGGAACCCGTGCCTATGGAACCACCACGAAAGTCGCGCCAGCTAGAGAGAGAGCGGGGGCCGAGATTCCAAGGAGAGCAGACCATCGCACAAGAGGGAGAGTACCGACAATGGAGACAGCCGAGGAAAAACGGGTCAGATTTGGGAAGTGCGTGGTCAAAATTTGGCATGAAAGGCAAAGATTAGACGTGGCAGGAGCGCTCCCAGATCAGCCACCAGGCACACCGCCTAAACCATGTGGAGTCAAGGAAATGTGGGACGAGTTCTTTGGCCAGCACGGCGAGGGATTGGCGACTCCAGAGAGGGCAGGACTCGGCGAGGGATCCGCTTCCTGGCCAAAACATCTTTCAGTAGGTACATGATGTTGGAAGCTGATCTGGTCGAAAAGAAGATGAAGGAAGCAAGCCATGAAGTGCGTTTGGAGGCCGTTGAGGCAAAGGTCCGAGAGCTCAGGGCATTGGTGGCTAGTCAAGCTGCCAGGATCCAGGATTTGAGGCGGTGGCCTCGAGACTTGGCGGACAGGACGGAGAGACGAGCGTCTGCCAAAGGAGTGGACGGGGCAGGGAGCAGTCGACATGACACTCAGAGAGAGTTAGTACAAGGCTTATCCAGGCAGCCATCTGCAGTTGGACTCCCCAGGAGCCGCCCATGGGAAGAGCCATCCTGAAACCTGAGGAGGCAAAAGCAAAGAGGGAGGCAGAGAGAGAGGCCTTTGAGTTCAGAAGGCTACTGAACTGGCCACATTGCCCATAATACTTGTGGAGCCCACGACAGTGGCTATGCCATTATCAGTCAAGGGGCGGCAGCAGACAGCTAACAGCAAGCCGGCTCAGGGTTCAGGAGAAGGGTCTATGGAGGAAGTTGACACTATGCAGGAATAGGCGAGTCTGTTTTCACCTGAGCAGAGGGTGGAGGAGCCTCCTGAGAGAGAGGTAGTGATTGCGATGGAGGGCGTCATCGAGGGTAGACCACAGAGCTTGGATACACCTGAGTATAGGCCGGAGGGGATTGGGATACGACTAGAGTCGAGTACTCGGGAGTGGAGGCGAGACTGGACGCGCCTATGGGTGTGCCCCAATACCATGAAGTCGCCAGGGAGGCTAATGAGGCACCCTCGTTGCCAGGGTCAGAGAAGAAGAAAAAGAGAGGCCGAAAATCAGGAGACTTGTCTTGTTTCTTCTGCAAGGATGGGGAGCATAGGGCCTTGCAGTGTCCTAAGTTTTTGAAGGACAAGGCAACAGGGAAGGTTATTGAGAGAGGTGGTCGGATGTATGATAGGCAGGGACGAGTGGTAGAGCGGACAGCCAACGGGGGTAGGGCTCGGTTGTATAAGCAGAACCACGAGGAGATGAGTAAGTAGGGACTGGTTCGCATATGTATATGTGGTGAGTAGGACGTTGTGAGGCAGGGTTGAGTTTGCACTTCTGATTGGATACTCGCTTTTTCTTTCGTATTTCTGTTTTGGTACTGTTAGGAGTTTGGGTACATACGTTGTTTAGTTGAACATATAAAAGGTTACAGCGTGTGATTCCCATTGGGATTCTTTATAGAGGCTTGAGAGTCGGGATTATGGAAGATAGCATGAGTATACAGAGGTATTTTTCTTTGACCTTGACACTCGGATTTAGTAGTTGTTTGTTTTTGCGACGCTTTTTAACATTGTGTTTGGCCATGTATCATAGTCAGAGTGACTTTGATTAATCCGAGTGAGTTGTAGGTTTGGGCTATTGTATATGTTTTTGGATGAGATATCTCATCCCTGAGTGTATGTTGAGCTGAGGTCTACTATTGAGACTATTTCCTTGTATATGACGATCACAATCACTCTCACATGTGTGGATTTATCAATGAATGTGAGTTGTCTACTATTCGGTATACTCGTGCGACCTGCCCACAGGGCAGGTGATAGGGTCGGGTATAAAGAAGAGGAAGTGCAGTTTGTTTTTGTGAAAGATTGTGAGAATCCTAAAGGGATTTACGAGTCTTTGAGACTCGAAAGATTTACCATGCCGAATGTTTATTGTCGAGTTGTGATGAGAACTCATAAGTTGGTCTCTCAGTTTGAGTTGTTTTAGGGTTAAAACATGCTCAAATGAGGAAGACAGTCTTGTGTTTGTTGGGAGACTCATCTTCAGAGGGGAAAGATGTTTTAAGAGAAAGGTCGCGTGAGAGCTCATCCTAAGAAAGAGAAGGGATGACTGGGAGACGTATTTAAGTGAGACCTCCTTCATAGGAAAGGCGATTAATAGATTCAATGGCATGGTAAGTTGATTGTTGGATGATAAAGTCTGACGAGAAGGACCAAGTTTTTGTTTGGCCATTTCTGGAATTTTGGAGGTCGCAAGCGTGATTTATTTTAGGAAATGCCACTGAGAGGTGGCCTTCTTGCCCTGATAAAGTACGGAGGCCACGGCGGTGATTTTGTTTTGTGAACGTGCAGAGGTTGTCGTATTTTCTCCGTATTGTCCCATAGAGGACCGGTAAATACCTTTTATGTGTGACAGACCTTTGCGTAGTCCCGCAGTAGGCCTGTATTGTTGCAACACACCAGCCAACCGCTTGTGTTTATCTTAGGGCATTCATGAGAATACCAAGCTAACGGTAAAGTTTAGCATCACTAGTGTCAGCTGCTGATCGGCATAACCTGAACAGCGGGCCTACATCTTGCCAAGGGAGTAAAGTCTTAAAGGAGTATGGCCGCCGAGGAGGGTTTTACTCCCGCGGAACAGTGTGGGATAGGAATCGAGTCAATCTTTTTTTTTTAGTCCTGATTGAATGCTTGTCAGGAAAAAGCCTATCGTGGCACAACCTGCGAGGAAACTACCGCTAAAATAACGTGGTGGGCCGTAGATCTGGCACGATCACCCTGACTATGGTGGGCCAGGATGGAAACTGTAGGAAGAATCTATGATGAGATTTGTGTATATATATATATATATGTCGTCAAATAGAATTGCCCGGTAAACCGTAGGCAGAGAGGGAGAAGAGGACAACAAACGAGGGGCTGTGACAAACTGTTTCGTCGGAGTTTCACCGACTCATCAGGAGGCTGAACCCTATA
>BFEA01000460.1:739115-780640 GCA_003427395.1 Chara braunii | reverse complement strand
CTATATGTGTGATTGCGAAAATTGTTGGGAGGGAGGCGAGAATGCCTTCACAGGTCCAGATTAGGGCCCACATCCCTGATTATGGCCCTCCTTGCAGGGTAAAGACTAGAGATACATAACGAGAAGTCGGCGTTTATCTAGGACGAAGGGGAGAGGACAGTTGAGAGGGCTGCTAGAACTTATGTTGTAGTACGTATGTCCAGTACACCTGCGTCCTAATGTCAGGACAATGGAGACCCAGGTTAGAACCCTGGCATCATATAGTTGAAAGGGCTTGGATTGTTGCAGGCCTCGAACCTGAGTCTGTCGGCTGATTGGATTGGTTCCTTGCTCGTCAGCATCTGGAGTTTAGATGGATTTATAACCTTTTTTTATCCTGCGAAGCGACGGGAACGTCGCTTGATATGGTCCGGTAAGTTGTCGGTGCAAATACCCTTACAAGGGTATCCGCCTTGGTTTTTGCAAGCGACAGAAAATAGGTTTGGATTAAAGTTTAAAGATGTCGCGCGAGGCGCGGCTGTGTCTGTGGTCTACGATGATTGAATGGTTTATTAAAGTAGAGAGTGTGTGGGCGAGCGGATTTCAGGCGGGCGTGATTCTTTTATTTGTTGATGATTGAAGAGCCAGCGTGATCGCCAGCCCAAATTTTTATCTCTGATTAAACTAGGATTAAAAAGATTATGTCTCTCGATTGGTGCGCTTGCCTACGACTTGTGTGTACGTGTGAAAGACGACGCCGACGACAATGTGGTTTTGAAATGCTTTAGAAGATCTATGCGCCGCGCAGTACCCGCATATAAAGACATCCGTTAGGACTAGACCCAGACTTGGGCCTAGCCCTCTTTGGATACAACGTCAAATTTTCATAAGGAAGATTCACGGGTCGAGACCGAGCGGCGACATCACGGGGATATCAAAGTAGTGCGAAGAGACCAAGGGGTTGAAGACCCAACGAGGCTATCCCCCTTGGTTTTGTCGTCGGCGACATCGAAGCGGTAGTAGCCGTTCCTTGTCTCCCTCGTTTGTTGTTCTCTGATGACTAAAATTTTTCTAAGATATGCTTATTTTTATCGGCGTTACTATTTCAAATTTTATGCTTTGTGATAACCCATCCAAACACGGACTGAAATACAACTGATTTCTGAGTTTTGCTCATAGACTGAATGCCCTACTGAGTTCCCCGCCTGCTAGGTTTGTGTGTGTGTGTGTGTGCTTGTTGGACTGCATGTCTGTCTGAGTGCTGGTTGGCTTGTGTGTGTGTGACTGTGTCTGTCTGAGTGCTGGTTGGTATGAGTGTGTGTGGCCCCCCAGGGCACTTGTTCGTTCGTTGGGCCCTCAGAGCCGGTACTTAACTGTGGTCGTGGCTTCAAAGGGTTGCAGCAGGGAAAAAGCACTAAAGTAGCGGGTAGGCTGGTACCGCACCCGGCTGGGGGGTAAATATGCAGGTACCGGAGGCCGAGTAGAAGAAGACAAAAGTGGCATTTTTATAGGCCGGTAGTGTAGGCTAGGTCTAGCGGGTACCAGTCTGAGTCTAGGGCCTGTAGGGGCAATATCAGAGTCTGCAATGATGTTTCCCTCCAAAAAGGAGGAGGTACCTGTTGCTTGGGAAAGCCAGCGGCCTGGAAGTCACCGCCCAAGAGGCAAAGCAGGCCGCTATATCTTCAGGTCGGGCAGAATACCCGGCCTCTCGTTCGGTGTGCAAGTTTGGCGACACACTGGTGGAGCGCTGCCTGGAGCAGCGTTAAGCTGGAGCAGCACTGCTGCGGAGGAAGGAGGAGGAAGGAGGAAGGGGAAGGAGCGCCAAGGGTACTTACCTGGCTATGGTGGCAGCCATCTTCATCAAGTTGGTGGGCGCGGCAGCAAGAAGTCCCCAGCCGGGGGAAGCCACACCAAGAAGCTTCAAGGCAGGGTTGGGCATGGCGGCCTGAGCTGGAGCAGCCATAGCTGCTTTGGGTTGTCCTTTGGACATCTGAGCAAGGCCTAGTAGTCCGCCGTAGCCTCGGCCTATGAGAGTGAAGAGTTGGAGAGGCGGTCATGGCTATGGTGGACCTTGAGTGATACCTGTAGTAGAAGAGGGACTCCGACATTGATTCTGGACCAGTCATTCAACATTGTATTATTATTTTTTGTATGAATAAGAGGAGGGGGAGATAAGGAGGATGTTGGGCGAAGAAGAAGAGCCTTGTCATTCTCTTTGCTGGTGTACATCTTCTTCTTCTTCTCTCTTACTTCTTCTTCTTCACTCTTACTTCTTCTTCTTCTAATCCTCTCTCTCTTCTCAGGTTCATTCATTTATTTCTGCAATTGGATGGCATTGTACCTTCTGATGGATGTGTATCTCAAAATTGGCCAGGGTCATAACATTGGTATCAGAGCGGATTCTACTTGCTGGTGAGAGTTGACTTTGCTGCCCTAACCCTAACCTAAGTGGTTGAGGGGAACACTTAGGGTTAGGGTTGGTTGGTTGAGGGAAGTGGGGCAGCGTGGCTAAGGGAAGCTGCCCCCACCTGGTTAGGTCATGTGGGGTCAACATAGAACCTAACCAGGTTGCTTGAGAGTGAGATAGGGTGGCAAGACATTTCGAGGAGACTTCATGCGGCGATTTGAGAGAGGCGACAGTGAGAGGCACTCGCACTTGGAATGTGATTCAAGGGAGACACTTGGCAACTTAAGGGCTGCCCTCAAGTAGGCGAGCTTGAGGGCCGGCAGCCATTCTGCATCAACGGACTGCAAGTTGCTACTTTGATCTTCAGCATCGACGGGGGATTCGGCGTTGCACTTGGGTGTTGGAGTCAGACCCTCCTAGGAGATAGGACACTAGTGTAGGGGTAGCGTTAGAGGGGTCAGGAGGACCACATGAGAAGGGGGGTGAGTTCTATTCATCTCGAAGCTCAAGGCCACTTAGGTAAGTGTCGTGCACCTACGGGATGCCCATGTATATGTGTATGGTATTGATTGTCCTGCTGGGGTACTCTGGGTTTCTTTTCCTACTCCTCTGTGGTCTTGATTGTGTGACTGTATGCATGTGATCTACCTACTCACCTGATGGATGCAAAATGAAGTATCTTGACCTACATGGCGAGTCTTTCTACAGTGCTTTGTTTTTTCATCTCTGAACCGTTGTAGTCTGTAGGTTCTGCTAGAAGTTGAAATTTCGTTTTTCAGTGCAGTAGAGACTGAACTAAGTTCAAGTGGAACTCCTCTTCGTTGGGACCTGGTTGAGACCTACGTGGGACCCTTGGGACCCAACGAGACCGGGCCCAAACAAAAAGAGCCTCTGGACCCAAATCGGTTAGGTATTGACCTCTTGTCTTCTTGGTTGGGATACGAGTTCATTCTTCTTGGATTAGGACATCCATTGTCGAGGGGATCTTGGCTGAGACGTTTCGCATGTATTCTGATTGCAGTGTCCATGGCTTGCCTCGCACCCTGTACACCACTCAATTCTCCATTGTCGCATTTAGTTACTCGTTGTCATATTTGTTTTACGGACACGGAGCTGGTCAGACATGACTCGAGAGGACCTCGTATGCAGTCTGATCAGACTGGGTCCCTGGATCGGACCTCTCATTGAGTTTGTTTGTGTCTTTTGATTCTGATGCTCTCTACTTCCAAATGAAATGCTACCTTCTCTTCTCTGAGCTTTTCTGTTTTTCTGAGTTCATTTTCGATGCCCGTGGAGACTCGCAACTTGAAAGAAAAGGGAGAGAAGAGGGAGAGAGAACAGGGAGAGAGGGAAAGTGATCGTCTGAGGTGGGCTAGGTCTGGGAAAAGGAGTGTTCGTCCAAGCGGGAGGGGGAGTGAACCTTTTGAGAGTCTAATTGATTCTTTTGTTGATTGGCGACTCTCTCACCCACCTGTCCATACTGACAATCCAATAATGGCTCAGCTAACTTCAGTTCAGTGGCAGGCCTTGTTTTAGAGTTTTTAAGGTACGGCAACTGTAGTGACGGCATCGGATTCTGCTATCCAATCACGGTCTTGGAGTTATGATGGAATAAGGTTGCGTGGTATGAAGATTGACGACGGATATGGTGAGGATTTAAAAACAGAGATATCACTCGTTCTGCATGAAATCAAGCGAATTGAAGGCAGAGGCAGGGGTTCTTTGTAGTTGCGAGTTAGATTATGAAGATAGTTTCTAATGTTAGTGGATCGATTTGGAGGTGTGAGAGATGGGAGTTACGAAGAGAGAGGAAGGAATGCACGACCCAGGTGCTTCCCAACAGATTCGAGTGAGAGGGGAGGCCGATCAGGGGTTTTCAGTCGCTGCGAGCCTAATAGTGCACAACGAATAGTGACAGGCGCGGTGGGCAGAACAAAAACGGTACAGAAAGTTGTAAGAAGGCGAATGAACCTACCCATATTGTAGCGTAAAATTCATTCCATTTTTTATTTTTTATTTGCTTGCTCATCTTATCGTTGGAATAGATATGAAGATGGCCACGGGGTTGGAGACTTACCTATGGGCCAGTGCGTTGTCCGCCCTGTCATGTGGAGTTGTTAAGAGCCAGCCGAGGGGGTACAAGCACGCCTTTTAGCGGCTGCAGCTGATCATCACCGCCATGCCATGTTTTTCTTTTCGTAGTGTAAGGATAATCGAGTTGGCCTACACTGATAAAAAGGTAGTGCTCATGGTGTCAATACAAACCAATCTTCGTTAAGAAGATTATTAAAAGATAGCCATGCAGATGCCCGTACCTCAATTGTCGATATCATTGTAGGATCGTACTTAGTTGAGCCATTCGGCAAGTCCACACACCTAATCGCGTTCTGTAGGAAGGGGAACTCGTTGGCTGTTGGCCTGCAAATTTGGACAGAAATACCATTGAGGTGGCCGAACGTCTTAGCATAAATACCCACCCACGTTGTAATAGGAGATTCGACCTCAATTACAGGCGGAGGGAATATCGACAGGTATATTGCCTATCTGAATGAGAGTGTTGGCAACAATACCGAATCAAAGTTCTCCTTCGCTAAGCTTTCCGAGAAACGTTAAGTTTGAGTGTTCAGTGTTGTGAAACTCCGGAACAATACTGATCCGGCCCACTCGACCAATCGGGGATCACTATTACACCGTATGGCTGAACACTTGCAGTACGTTTGTTGTGCGCCCTCCTGAGTTACAGTATGTGCTACTAAGCTTTGTGGAACGCACTGTGTTCTGTTGTATCCTACAAAGTGCAGAGTTGGCATACAACGTTGGGATCCTGTTACAATGTAGATTGTACTTTGCTATGTATGGACAATACAGTTGCAATGCACTTTGTTGAGCTGTTGAGCACGTGTTAGGCTTTACACACTGTATCGTGTACTGTTGTATGCCGCATGTGCATGACTACTATGAGGATTTAGGACCTTGTTGTGTTTGCATCAAACTTTGTTGCGGAACTCGTTGTTCAGTGCGACTGTTGAATGTGTTACACTCGCTCTGTAGTACAGGAGCTGAATAGAGCACAGGGTAGGGGGCAAACTCTATTTCACTGTGCACTGACAGTTGGTGTTGGATCGCTTGACAACGCATAGACAGTTGTTGCAGTCGGTTCGCTTGACTGTGCATAAACAGTTGATGTTGGATGCCTTCACGGGGCACGTGTTGCTGTTGTCGGCTCATTGACTGTACACATACTGCTTCGGGCTACTGTGCACAACCATGTAGGAGTTGGCATGCCTTTACTGATCGAGCGTTGTTACGGCCCCGTGTATTGCCGCTACATTTGACTATGGGCAACGGTGTATACCACTGATCGAGGCTCAATAATACTTGGGCCTGATAATATGATCTGTCGAGATACGATTTGGCCAGCATACTACTCAATCTGTTGCGCAGGTGCAGTAAATAAGTTGTAGCGACTTCAGAGTTGCTTGCGATCAGGGGTGTTGCTTGTGTTGTTGCAGTTCTCAAGCAACGAGTCACTGTGATCTGGATGTATCATGGACGAGAATAAAGGGAAGAGGTGTAAGCTGCTTAACCGCAGTCTTATCAGAACTGCTTGGCAACGATTTTGGATGCGGGCAAGAGTGTTGTGACCAAAGGGAAGGTTGAGCTTTGTAAAGAGGGTTTATTGTTGCAAATTGAAGGGTTGTCAGAGAGAATCTACAACGGGGGTTTTACTTCATTATTGGTTAAGTCGCTGCATATTCCGACCATGATTGCGGACCCCTCAGGCGCATGAAGATAGCAATGCCCTCTCCAAGGAGTTGAGTCAGTCTCCCTCTTGTATCTCGAGAGTCCGAAACCCTTTTTCTTTTGCCTTTCTTACTCTAAGTCTAGTCTTGTTCTAAGGGGAAGGCGGCAGGCGATATTGCAACTCATAGGACTTCAAGAAGGCGGCAGGCGGTATTGCAACCCATAGGACCGCAACAAGACTCTGTGGGGAGTCAGCCCAATGATTGTGGGAGCTCTGTCGGAACCTAGGTGAGGTTCTGGCAGCAGGGAACTGAGAGGTAACCATTGCTTTCCTTCTATAAACCCAGTTACAACCCATTCGTTTGACTTTCAGGACAAACCTGACTTGATGCTTGTGTAAGTTGCAATTTCAGTTCTGTTGGTTCGATTGAAAGCAGATTATGCGATTGCATCTAGGGGAAGGATGGGAAGAAGGCAATACTGCATGTTTGACTTGGTTAACCAAAGGCTGGGAGAGTCTCCACAAGATTGGAAGGTCGAGCGCTATGTTTATTTTTGATTGCCTGAAGGACCAAATAGGTTCCCATAAGATTGGGTCGTCTGGTTGCTTTGACTTGTGAGGGCTGTCTGTGCTTGATTTTTAGGGACCAAGCATTTTTCCATAAGATTGGATGACCTTGATCCTATCTTGCTTTATTTTGAAGGTGGAAATTCAGGCGAAGGACTGGACAGGTTCCCATAAGATTGGGTGGTCTGGTCTGAAGCCGCACACATTCTGGAACTAAAAGGTTAAAATTGTTTATATCTTAATATTACTTACTTATGAACAGGCTAGTCAGACATTTTTCCATAAGATTGGATGGTCTGACTATAGCTTATCACCAACTGAAGAGAGTATGAGCTAAGAATAAAAAATTGTCGTAAGAAGGGACAGGCTGAATCTTAATCTAAAACGACCGGTTCAATCATATGTTGCCTTAAAAGACAAAGTGCAGACAAATATATATAACTTGGATACTTAAATGGTCCAGGGCAACTAGGGTGGCCTAATCAGGTGCCCAATGAAGAAAAAGGTTGTACCTGGTCCTGTATAAATCTTGGTAAGCCACTTTCTCTACGGCAAGCACTATCGAAATTTCTACAAAACAAGGAGTTAGTCAAATTTTATCTTTTTCAGGGTCCAGTTTTTCTGACTTTTTGGCTAAGTAAAAATCTGGAAAATCTCCTTTTCTAACGGGAGTGGCCCAAATTTTTGCTAATTCAAGGAGTTAAACAAAATTAAACCTTCAAACGTCAAAGTCATTTTTAGATTCTGAACTTAGCTTTGTATAAATTTTGGAATCGCACTTTCTCTACGGGAAGCACTGCCGAAATCTCTGCAAATCTAAAGGGAAGTTCTGTCTTAAAGTCGAACTCAAGTGTAACCTCTGAGTTCCTATTTGACTTAGTATAAATCTGGGAAGTCCACGTTTCTAAAGGAGATGTTGCCCAAACTTTTACTAATTCAAGAAGTTTGGCTTTCCAAGATTAGAGTTCGAATTTTGTTTTCATATTTGAGTTATTATAAATTCTGGAAAGGCACTTTTCCTACAGGAAGCGCTGCCGAAATCTTCTTTGTTTACATGAGTTATATTATATTCTGACAGGTGGCATGTTTGGCAATCCACTCTGTATATTGAAGATTATGTCAGAGGTCTACATTTTCACGAGGCACTGACTTGGGGGTAGACTCAGGATTAATTAAGTAGAATGATCCTTGGTGAAATCGTGATATGGAGATTACTTTCGATTTGGACTCATAGATTTAGTTTGGGGATTGGCCGGTCTTGTATTACAGGTCCTCTTGAACGTCTGATTTGAAGTAAGGACTAGATTCAGCTTGATCCTACAAGGATCGCCTTCAGTTATGACTGATAACAGGTCGGTTGCCGATTCGACGGTCTACGAATCAACTCCAAATTCATCCTCATACTCAACCTAAAAGGGTTTAGCCCTCGTGATTTTTATTGTTTTATAAAGATTTTTACCCGGACTTTTATTGAACGGTAATTTAACAAAGGTACTGAGTACTCAATTATGGTTGGTTGGACAAAGGTTGGGGCTTGCATGGCTAAAGCGAGGGGTAGGAATATAGAGATTGGTTGAAATTGACTCTGTGTAATGCGTGGACTTTGGTTGACTCTTTGATGTCGTTGCAGGTATGTTCTGTGGTTCGGATTTTGGATTTGACTGCCTGCAATCACACACATATATATGGTTGTGAGGAGTGTCACTGGGATTGTGAGAAGTGATCGTCACATATTTATTCCTCCCTTTACATATATATCGTCACAAACAGAACTGCCCGGTAAAACCGTAGGCAGAGAGAGAGAAGAGGACAACAAACGAGGGGCTGTGACAAACTGTTTCGTCGGAGTTTCACCGACTCATCAGGAGACATATATATGTGTATGTACCTATATTGGGTGTCCGCATGGCCCGAGGGGCCCACGGTTAAGGGTTTAACTGGGGTTGAGACTGAGAAAGAAAAGAAAGCCCCTCTATTTGTTGTATGCTTCTTAAATATTTTCTTAGCCGGACATTTGTCATGGGCCGGGATTCAAGGTCCTTCTCCAAGACACCCCAGGTCCTAGACTCTGCATGGAAGGGATCTCCCCTCGCGCAGAGCCTATTTGCCCTGCCTACCGGGTCACGATTGCACTGCTCACCTCTATTTAAATAGCCTTCGGCACAGCTAGAGTATATTCATGATAGATAGTCTCGATGATCCAAGTAACTTCATAGATATTGGATTGTGACCACAAAATCATCCAAGGAAGCGTAACAACTTTGGGAAGTGAGAGTCCCCTTCTACCAGCAGCTCTGCCTACAAACAGAACCAATTCATAACAATGACCATGGCCATTTCAAGTACCTGTCAGTTCCAGCAGCTGAACTATGGGAGATGGCTCATAACCTCTTTTATGACCAATTGTGCATCGACAGTTCCTTGTTTAGCAAACCACAAAGACTTCGGACACAAGAAGCCTTGCATCCGGTTGCAATTGTTGTCCTTTTCATGGGCAACGACCATTTCACGTTCGTGGGTGTGTACAGGTCAACGGGTCACACTACGGTTGCCTTATCCACTAAGAAGCCTCCGGTTAACCAAGTTACTATGGTGTCTCCTACAACACGTATTGCACTAGTTAAACTTGTAATTACAATAGTTACAATTGTAACGAACCTAGTCTGGACGAAACTCGTCAAGTGCCGAAATGCAAGATAACTCGGAGCTGATCAATGTCTCCAATAATCATGAAAAGTGATTTGTGATACAATGTCTCGTAACCGCTAGACGAAGTAGAAGAGGGGGAAAAAAGACTTAGGAAGAGAAAATATCCATCAATGACCACATAGACACAAGCCCCTCGTTCCTCTCCTTCTTCGGGTCTCCCCTCTCCTCCACGTTAACAAACAGTATTACAAAAACGAGCCTGACAGATCTGATCACATATGAGTGCCACGTGGCACAGTTCTCCAATGAAGGCATCACAACAACGAGCAATGTCGACATCAGCAACACGTAAGTCTCCTCTCTCTCTCTTAATCAATCCACAGATCCCGATCTCCCTCCTTATCGCATCCCAATTAGCAATAAAGACAGTGTGTGACAAATGTCACGTAGTCGATATAGATAGGATGGCATGCGCCACATCAGCAACGTCGAAGGCAGCATGGCAACACACCACATCAGCAAGTTGAAAGACAATTCGCGCCAAAGCAGGAATGCGCCAGACACGCAATGCAGCAGTCTCACTTCATCGTCGCACAATGCCAGCGTCTAGCCAGCGTCACACCACCATCTAGCCAGCGTCGAGTCAAGCCAACCTCAAGTCAGCAAGGAAAGGCTAAATGTTGACTCCCAAAGGTAGGGTCAATAAGTAGTGTTGACGAGGTTGACCTGCCTTTGGTCCTTTACCCACGGAGGCTCAGACTGAATCGCAACAAATGGTATGGATCTCGTACAGTTGCAGATTTCCACTTGGTCCGAATGTTGTTTGGATACGTACGTACAAACAAGTGTGTGGGTCGGATCCGCGGCCCGGGTTGAGTCCATACAAACTTTGACTCGCGGGCCGCTATACAGTTGATTTTAGTCAACTATCGAGCGCATGGCCCCAGAACCCACATTTCCGAGTTTTCTGGCCCTCGATAGACGCAAGGTTTGAGGGCCGCGTTTGTGGCCTTCCCTAGCGAAATGGCATATATGAGCAGGTTATTGCATTCCTGCCGACCCAATTTTCAAGTTCCATCGCAAAAATACTTAATTTTCTCTTAATCCACGCTCATAGGCATAAACGATATCAAGAGCAATAGGCAAAAGTTCTTTCTTGTTGAACCATCAAGCTTTGGATGGAGGTTGAGAGTTAAGTTTTACCATGAATTGCTTTTGAAGTCCTCTGCCACCTGCGGAGAAATATCTATGCTCGGGTATCTTCTTAACTTTGCAGCCACCATCCATTGAAGAAGGAAACATAGACCTATTGGGAAAATCATGCCCCTCTACATATGCCAGTAGTTTAGACGTGTGATACACAAGATAGGTCTTAAACCACCAGTACCTCCCCGTTGTTTTCTAAAAGTCGCGGCCGTTAATGCGCCGCGACTTTCGGAGGTCCGGCAAGCCAACCTCCGGTCGCTGGATTCGATAGGGAAAACCAAAAAAAAAACAAAAAATAACAAAAATTAAAAATTAAAGAAAACAAGAAAAACGAAAAAGGTCAAAAATCTTAAAAGAAAACAGAAGTGAGCTCTCTCTTTCTCTCTCTCTCTCTCTCTCTCGCGCGCGCGCGCATGCGCACACTGTCTACCCGTGTCGAGTACGTTTGAAGGTTCGAATGAATCTTTCCCATTGATTGTGAAAGATTCATTCTCACTCTCCGCGAAACTCTGTGCGGACCGAGAGAGAGAGAGAGAGCACCTCGCAGCGGGCCCGCGTGCATTTCGGCGGGTCTCTCTCTCTCTCTCTCTCTCTCTCTCTCTCTCTCTCTCTCTCTAACGCACGTGCACGTTGTCCACGCGTGTGGAGTTTCTTTGAAAGTTCACATGAATCTTTCCCATTGGTTGGGAAAGATTCATTCTCACTATCCACGAAACTCCGTGTGGGCCGAGAGAGAGAGAGAGAGAGAGAGAGAGAGAGAGAGAGAGCACCACGACGAGTTCCCCGCGGGCCCGCGTGCATTTCGACGGGTCTCTCTCTCTCTCTCTCTTCCCCCCCCGTCACGGTGCGCAATATCGAAATGACTCCATTTTTCATTTTTTATTGTTTGTATTTACTTTCCATAATGCACTTTTTTTTTCTCTTCTTTCTTTCTTTTCCACTTGGGCTACCGGTAGCCCGAGGCTCGACAAGGTTCAGCATACCGACCGGCTGAGCCACGGGCTTAAACAACTGGTAGGTACTGGTGGTTTAAGGTGTGGGGGCATGTCGATTTTGTATGAGGGCCCATCTGCATCCCCAAAAACCTCGAGAACTTCCCAGCATCCGTAGAAGACAGTCAACAATGTCTAAGACACACTTTCTTCCAAGGAAATTTCTTTGGACTCTACCCATGCAAGATCACCTTCTTGGAATTGTGATGGCCAATGATGCTTGTTGGCTTGTTCAATCTTTTGTAGTTCGGTTTTCTATATGTTTTCCTCGACTTTCTAGATGTATCTTCGTACAAAACTACGAATTCTCGAGTACCTAGGGGTAACCTTTGAATCTGGGCCCGGGTTAGAGCATCAATGGAACATTGTGGCTTCCAGCCTTTCTGCAGTGCATTCGGTGTTCTCCCTGTAACAATATGTATATTGTTATTATATGCCCTTACAATCTTAGGTAAGTTCTTATCCCAATCTATCTGATCGGGTCCTACATACATGCGCAAATTTTTTTGGCACAGACGATTCATCTGTTCATTTTGGCCCTTCGTTTCAAGGTGTCTACCTATAACGACATGATCAACCTAGTGCCATAGGATTCCATCAACTTTTACCACTGTAAACCAGTGAACCGTACATCCCTATCAGAGACGATGGTTTTTGGAAAACCATATTCTGAAACCCATCGCATGTGGAACTTTTGGATAACAAGTTTCATCTTAGCTTCGGCAGGCAAGGGAATGAATATAACATATTTTGAGAATCGATCCACAATAACTGTTACCTAATTGTTATCATTTCGACTCTTAGTGAGACTCATAAAGTCAATTGAGATAGATTCACCTAGCTCAATTGGGACAGGTAGTGGTCTTAGTAGTCCCAATGGATTCTCATGTGAGGGTTTGTTCCTTCGGCAAAAAAAACAAGTTCTAGGTTAGCACATCCTCATTCATTCCTTTCCATTGGAAATGTTCTCTTACATTTGCATACATCTTCTTGAAACCGAAGTGTCCTTCAGTGTCATAGCATTCCCCAATAATCATACTCTTAATTGTTTTTTTACGTGGAATGCAAAGGTTTTCCTCAATCTTATCAACAAAGAAGAGTAAGGCATCAGTCATTCGATATTATGGAAAGATTTCACGGTTTCATTATACGGTCCCGATGATAGGACTACATATCGGATCGTCTACGTAACCCTTAAACATTTGGTCTTTCAAGTCATTCCCAACATCAAGATAGGAGACAATGGTTTCAAAGAAATCAGCATTTCTGGACAGAGCATCCGCAACCATATTGAACTTTCATTTAATGGTTTTCAATTCAAAGTCAAATGTATCAATAAAAGCGGACCATCTAACTAACTTATAGAAGAATCGAGGTTGGGTTTTTATCCACTCCGGAGTAGAGTGGTCTGAGTAGACAGTGAAGTATCTCCCGAGCAAGTAGTGCTTCTATGTGTCCAGTCCAACGACGAAGGCATGCAGTTCTCTTTCGTAAATGAAATTGGCAATTTTCTCAGACTAAAGCCTTTTAGGCATAAACTCAATGGATCTATATCCCTTACCGTCATCTTGTTGGAGCACAACCCCAATTTCATACCGACTTGCGTCAGTGGTGACAATGAAAGAGAGAAGGATCGGCAATCTTCAAGACAGGATAGTGAGTTAATACATATTTCAACTTTTTGAACGAAGACTCACAATCTTCAAGTTTTCTCATAGGCGCATCTATCAATAACAGTCTTAGGTCAGAGCCAATCTCTAATTGTTGTAAATTTTTTTTCTTCAGATCTTAGTCCTTCATTTACTATGTCCCTAAGTACAATACCTAAGGCTTAGCAAACTCAAATTTCTTAGGATTTAGTTTTAAATTATTTTCGCGCAACTCTTAAGTTACCATTTATAGGTGTTTTTCGTGGTCCTGGAGTATCTTACTATACACGAGGATGTCGTCCAAATACACAGCTACAAACTGCTCCAACCATTGTCTAAACAATTTATTCATAGACCTTTGAAAAGTCGAAAGTACATTCGTCAATCCAGAAGGTATAACAATAAGCTCCTAATGTCCATACTAGAAGGAAAATGAGGGATAACGAATTCCAAAAACCAAACAGCATCATACACATGAAACCAGATACTTGTGACCTCCAACCAAAAGCAGAATTGCAACTTCAATTCCACCAAATAACAGCACAGCAAAAGCTCACAAATGACAATGTTGGAGTAGTCTCATCATCATCAACAACGAACCAATGTCGATTCCCTATCTAACGCTCAGCGCCCAGACTACGAATGGCAGATCCTATCTAGCCTATCTACAATACAGTTGGTGACGTCAACAGCTTCCCGAAGTACGAGAAAATCTTGGCTAATGCCATTCACCTCAAGCACCAGGTATGTCGCACGCTTCCCTCACAACCTTGATTCCCCCACACAGATGCCACATGCACCCAAGGACCACCATGCGCCCCATCCAGCATTTCGCAGGCCAGCTCGAATTGGTTGTCTGCGTGTGCCCTGCTCGCTCGTGAGCGCGTGGGCGCTTGCCTGCCGATAGCGCAGCATCACTTGCGCAGCAAGTAGCAAGTGTCTGAATGACAAGCCCGCAGCCAAGCCCTTTCCTATACGGAATGAGGCTGCCAATTGTGGCTACCTGGCTGGCCTGGACCACCCCACGAAAGCTTCCAGTAGGCCCAAGTTGTTGAGCCCCTGTTCAGGGGAATCTCCCATAGGGCTTGGGGTGGTTACCCGTGTCCAACTACCAGCAGCCAGTTATTCAGTTTGTGGCCCCGTGCCTTGCCCAAGGACTGCATTGATACATTTGGGAAAGGCAAGCAGGGCCTAAGCTCAATTAACCGACTGGGTCTGCGCAACTTCCTGAATTTCCCAACGTCGTCCAACCCCAAAACACGCCTCTCGTCCCTTGTCAAGCCCGCCTTCACTTAAGGAGGCCATTTTGGTTGAAAAAGGGCCCAGTAGGGCTTACCGAGACCTCAAGCCTCACATTCCCTCCTCCACACTTCGACAGTCCTCTAAGAAGTTCAATCACTCAATCTGGCGCTTTCCTTTCTGCAGCAACTTTTCATACTTAGCGACAACCTGTGGAGCAGACTACATCAGTTCCTCCCATGTAAATCATTTGTCCTCCTTTGGATCAATGTGATCTCTGAACCGAACGAGATACTGCAGCTTCGGCTTCGGAGGACGGCCCCTGCCTGTTGGTTTTGGAATCAGCATTTCTTTGTGGTCCACGATGTTGTCGATGTCGACCTTTCCAACCATGGTTCGGGGCAACATTGACCAGCGAGATGAAAACCGGTCAGTTTCCTCGAAAGGTCCCCCGTTCAAGAGTTGTCGTGTGTGTCTCGCGGGTGAGGCTCTCTCTTTGGCCTGAATGCATGCCCAGCTTCTTAGTATATGTGTCAAGGGCCCTTCCACAATATGCTTGGGGCTCAAAATGTAAGGGTCCCGAGCCTCAACATCCTGGGTTGGGGGCATATTAAGTCGTCGGGTAAAGATCGATGGTTGAAGATGCTTCGAGGCTACATCCAATGAGTGAGGCCCTTTCGATCCTTCGGAGGCTCACTTCCAGCAACCAACCGCCATCCTCAACCTCCCACGGGTTGTCGCTCTAACCACCTGACACCAGGCTCAACGCCTCTCAACTTGCCCACAATAGGCCCGAAGGCAGCGTTACCCGCTCGAACGTTCAGGAGGGGGCTCCATCCCCCCACGTTCAAGGGGGGGGTCCATCCCCGCCCCACCCCAAAAATGTTACCCGCTCGAACATTCAAGAGGGGGCTCCATCCCCTGTTCAGGAGTTGCCCTGTGTGGTAGAACCCGCAACCTGTGTTTGAATACAACGCATTTGTATTCAACACGAATCCATGAGGGAGACGGAGAGCATGGGTGTGACAGGGAGGTTGGGCAATGCAAGACATCGAGTTACACACGAGGGAGAGGGCGAGCAGTTACATACCTGATTCGTACTTGGTTGCTGTGTGGCAGGTGCCACTCGAGAATACAAACAATTTCTTTGTATGATACAACAATTCAGTGTGGACTTCAATGAGCGACTTCGATTTTCATCTCTCGTTGTCTGCTGTGATTTCTCACAAGAATGTTCTATTGTGCGTGGAGTGTGATTGCATGCTGATTGGGAGTTGAATCATTGCAATGTCAACCCCTATATCACCTCCACCAACAATGCATCCAATGTCGCTCGCCTACTGTGGCGCTCGATGCCCAAACGACTAACTCAACAACACCTATACTAGCATACGGTCTACGTGATGCAGCCTGGAACGCTTCAGCAGCAGACCGATGTACATGAAGATGTCAACCCTTGCAGACCTCCACATGAAACACCAAGCACATGTCTCTCTACACCTCACTCATCCCCTCACTGTCCCTACATAGACACCCTGGACCACGACCATCTCCACTGCCTCCATCCACGGGCCGCTTGATTATGACCGTCATGGAAGCTAAGCCCTACAGCTACTTCCCCAACGCCCGTTTGCACCGTCTAGTCAGCGCAATGCCTTGTTGTGCCTTTGAGCAAAGCTAACGCGATCACGCCAAGCAAGAATGTGTCTGCGCTGGACCACGACCATCTCCATCAGCTCCATGCACAAGCAGCTTGACTATGACCSTTGTGCAAGCTGCGCCCAAYAGCTACTTACCTAGTGCCCGTGTGCTCCGTCTGATCATCGCAATGCCTCGTGCCTTTGAGCAGAGCTAACGCATGCACATCTAGCCAAAATGTGTCCRRACAGAGKCAGGCACTTTCCGTTATGGAAAGTGTCTGGTGGGTGAGGCTCTCTCTGTGGCCTGGATGCATGCCCAGCGTCTYAGTATATGTGCCAAGGGCCCTTCCACAATGTGCTTGGGGCTCAAATGTAAGGGTCTCGAGCCTCAACATCCTGGGTTGGGGGCATATTAAGTCGTCGGGTAAAGATCGATGGTTGAAGATGCTCCGAGGCTGCATCCAATGAGTGAGGCCCTTTCGATCCTCCGGAGGCTCACTTCCAACAACCAACCGCCAGCCTCAACCTCCCACGGGTTGTCGCTCTAACCACCTGACGCCAAGCTCAGGGCCTCTCAACTTGCCCACAATAGACCCCAAGGCAGCGTTACCCGCTCGAGCGTTCAGGAGGGGGCTTCCCCCCCTCCCCCCCCTATGGAAGACAAGGTAAGTGCGAAGGTGGACGGGGATCCCTATTACATAAGAAGGCCAGTCCGGATCATTTCCGACAACATAGAACCTCCCATGGCCTGAAGTATTGTGGCATGAGCTTGCGGAGATCTCGTTCTCCTGCCCCAGTTCAAAGGTTATGACCATGACCCTGTCCCCTACCTGGAATGTAAATGGGCGATGGTGCTTATTCTCATATTCTATCATTGTCACTTGTGTTTTGTGCATCTGTTCTATAGCTTGCTGCATCAGGCATTCGTATCGATAGGCGAATTCCATGGTGTCTGGTGCAGCAGCCGGCTGGCACTCGAGTAGTACAAAGTCTAGGGCAGTCTAGGCGTGAAGGTCAGGAGCAAACTGTTAGGGCTCACCCCTATCGCACTATGCACAGCGTTATTGTACATACTGGCTACGAGAGCAAGTTTCTCATCCCAATCCACCTCGTTAGGCTTGATATAGTGCCTTAGCATGTGTTGTACAACGCGGTTCAGTTGCTCTGCTTGCCCGTTTGCCTTTGGGTGGTTTCCGAAGTTCATCCTCAATGTCCCTTGTTCAGCAGCTGCAGCTTTCCACAATTCACTTGTAAATCACATATAACCCGGTCACTAACTATCAACTTTGGCAGTCCAAAATCTTTGGCCCAGTTTTCTTTGAAAACCTTAATCATGTACTCAGTTTTGGGTGTCTCGGGCATTGCAACTAACCTAGCATACTTACTAAAACCTATCCACAATGACAAAGGCGTATCACATAGCGCTCTTGCTGGTAACCAGCGTGTCCATGAAATCCATGGACAGACTCTCACTGAGCCTCTCCGAAGTCAAAAGGGGCTTGAGGAGCCCAAAAAAGGCCTTGTGTATGGGGCTTGTCTCTCCGGCACACCTGACAAGTTTCCCCGTACAACTTGGCATCTCTTATTATTGTGGGCCACCAGAGCGGCTGCAGCAAGTTTGTTGCAATCTTCTTATAACCAAATGTATTGTGGCATCATGACACTCACCTAAAAAACAATTGCACAAACACTCCCAGTTAGGTACACACAAACGCTTATTCCCAACCTTCCCAAGGAACAGCAGGCCATCGACCAACACAAACTCTTCAAAAGTTACTTTGTCCTTTGCCTCGAACTTGCGTATGATCTCATCCATAAACGGATCCTCGTGATAAACATCGTCCGAAATCCCAAACTTAATGACCAGCACACCAAGGAAGTCTGGCCTACGCGACAGCACATCAGCAACCTTGTTGTACCCTCCTTTGATGTACTGGGGGTTAGAAGTCATACTGCTCTACGACTTCAATTTAACGTTTCAACACATAAGCAACCTTGTTGTACTCTCCTTTGATGTACTGGGGGTTTGAAATCATACTGCTCTACGACTTGAATTTAGCGTTCTCATTTACTTCAGGGCTGCATGATCAGTCATGACGTAGAAGAACCTCCCAAGGAGATAATGTCTCCAATGGGTTAGCGCCTTGTAGATTGCATAGAGTTCCTTCTAATGGGTGGCCTTAACCAACTTCTGAGAGGGCATCGTTTTGGACATGTAGTCTACCAGCCTCAACTTTGGCCCCTCCTACTGTGCAAGCACCGCACCAATGCCATATTGGTTGGCATTTGTGGTTACTATGAACGGCTTGTCAGGATCAGGAAGTTTCAAGGCCTCATGGTGTGTTAAGGAGTGCTTCAAATGTTGGAAAACATCCTCAGATCCGTCTGTCCACTCCCACGGGGTGTCAAGGAGGGTAAGGTTCGTCAAAGGTGCGACCACTATGCTATAGTTCTTTACAAAATTGCGGTCATTGTCGGTCATTCCTAAGAAGGACACGAATGCTCGTCACCTTCACGTCATTGGGCTTCAATCACTCCGCGAAAATCTCATCACCGAGATACAAGATTCGGGTGCAGTCAAACTCGCACTTATCCCGGTTGATCTCGAACTATTGTTGCCGAAAGAAAACTAAGAACTTTGTCTAGATGGGTTACATGCTCCTTCACAGTCCTACTAAAGATAAGTATGTCATCCAGGTACACGATGACAAACTTGTCCAAATAGTCATGAAAAATCCAATTCATAGCGTGCTAGAGGTGTCAGAAGCATTGCAAAGGCCGAAAGGCATCACCACAAACTCATACATACCGCACCCGGTCTGAAAATCGGTTTTGTGGTGATCATCATGCCTGATTGCAATCATATGGTACCCAAACTTCAGATCTATCTTACTGAAGTACCGACACCCTTGCACTCAATCCAACAAGTCATCGATGCGCCGTAGGTGCTCTGCGTTCTTCACAATGATGGCATTGAGGCCCCTATAGTCAATGCACATCCTCAATGTTCCCCCCTTCTTCGGTACGAATAGGACAAGAGATCCGTAAGGGGAGACACTAGACTGGATCCAACCCTTCTCTACGAGTTCCTTCAGTTGTCGGCGAAGCTCATCAAGCTTCGTTGGAGACATCCAGTAGATCCCACACTGCGGAATACTAAACCCTGGATAATCTTTATCGCGAGGACGACCTCCCTCTCAACAACCCCTTTTGGCTCTTCAAATAGATCAAGGTATCTAGCGACAACCCCTCTATCTCTAGAGGCATTTTCATCGGCTCACCCTCCGCAGAGACATACACTAAGTACATACCCTCCTCCGAATTTTTCTTATAATAATAATAAAACGCGACCGCACAAAGTGTGTTTGACCACTTGTCGGTCCCAGTCAAACGGAGGTTGTGCAACTGAAAGATAGTATATACCCAGCAAGATATCCATTGGGAGATCATCACTGACTAGGAGCGAGACTCGATGTTTCAATTCCCCTCCCACGTACGGAAAACGATACTCAATGTCTTTGAGGCAGTCATTGACTACCATGTGTTGTTTGTTGGCACATGTCGACTCCACAGATCGACTGAGGCGCTGCACTTGCCCCTGTAAGCGCAGTCGTCCAACACAAACGCAACTGATAAAGTTCCTCGTCGAACAAGTATCGTGAAAGGCCCCCGGCCTTACGGCCACCTTTATCCACCTCGCCGACAAATAACTCACCCTTAGGAGTTTTTGCTACGGACGTCCACGAAGCCAGCAGGTCCGATCAAACAAATTCATAAAATAAAGGATCGGTTGGTCTGAATGTGTTTGCACGACGACAACGGAGCTTGGGCCGTCTCTCGAGATGGTGAGGGTTTGTCCACGACCTCAACCCTAGAAGGAACAGTTATAATTTTTATTCGCCTGGCGAGTTTCCAGAAGCAGTGCCAAAATTGTTGGCTACATTGCTACCCTGGGAAGCGGAGAAAACCGGCGCCTGCCCCATCGTAGGCGGGATATTTTTCGTTACCTTCTTGAGACCGACGCCTGCCCCATCGTAGGCAGGATATTTTCCGTTACCTTCTTGTTTCGACACTTGAATTGGTTATGGCTATATTGGCCACAACGAACACAAGCCAACCACGGGTAACAATCTCTCCACACGTTCTCAGTAAGCCCCACTTTCTCCCATGGAGGAGTATTGGAGTCCACTTGACCCCTAGACCGGGAACCTCCGTGGCATCTACCTATCGCCTTACCTTTCTACACAGAGGCAGCGACTGCTCCACCCCCTGAAGCTTCTACGCTGCCCGACCCTGACCCTACTCCCTCCTGGAAGTCGTCGTCTAACTTTATGGTAAAACCATCGTTATCGACGAACATAATGCGCCCCTTAGCCTTCCAGTTAGGAGGCAGTGTCTTCTTCCTACCGTCTGTAGTGGGTTGGTGCACATGCCCGATTTTGGCCTCTAGATCTAGGGCCTTGTTGCTAAACGAAGGAAAGTTGTGAACTGTGATCATGGATGACCTTACCTGGCAAACTGATTTTTAAGCTCTATGGGGAGACATCTCAGGGAAGTGGTAAGTAAGACTTGGGGGTCATAACGCACTCCAGGTACATATATCAAGAGCGCTACTGCGTTTGTGGCATCCCTTACTGACCTGAACTTTCTTGGGCTCAGGGTCAAGATCGCATCGGTGACCTTTTGAGCCTCTTGTGGATCATGCCACCTTCCTTCCACCAGCTTGAGGAAATCATCCAATTTCTGGGTGACGTACCCACGTAACCACCCTGTTGCACTCCCCCAGATAGGAGGCAGCCACAAGCACTTCCTCGCGAGGCAAGGTTAACTTGCACTTCACATAGACTGGCACCGACATGAACATGTGTCAAGGTCCTCACCCCTCGTATATGCAATGGCAGTCTTGGGAACCCACTATCCTTGTCCCGGTGTCTACACTACTCCAGGTTGTGGACCCTGGGGTGCAGGCTGCTGCACTAGCTGTTGTTGGGGTGTGTTGGCTGCAAGACGGCAGGCTGCCATGTTACAGCAATCTGCAATAAAGGTTGTGAGAACATTGTCTCAACAGGAATCTGTGCATTAGGACCTGCTGGTAACCTGCATGTCAAAGGCATACCCAGATGGGAAGCGCTTGCACCGAAGCTCGAGAGACCGCAAATGGAGCTACTCCAGTTACCGGTGGGACAAAAGGAGAAGGTTGTAACACAAGCCAGGCACCTGGCCTAGACGGTGATGGTGTGGCCTGAACTCGCCCGACCAGCACGGCCAGGCTCCGTTGAATGTCCTGCAAGAGCGACGTGTGGTAATCCAACATCTCCACTACATCTAACAGGGTTGTCCTCACGGTCCTTACATCGTCATCCATATTGGTTAGATCCATATCCTCTAACTCTCTAATATATGATTGTCTCCGCTGCATCCTACACCTTTGTTAGATCATTCTCTCTTTCTCTGTTTGTATCTCATCTAATGTTTTGTAGTTGCGCCTCATGAGCACTTGCTCTGTGTATGGCGACCTCCTCGGGAGTTTAACACTAACTGTTGGCTTGCCATAACGCCGGCGGACTGACTCAGGGTCTATGCGACCGTCGCCCCGACAATTCCTAAACTACTGGCCTGGGAACTTTGTTGCGCAACGGTGGCCATGGTTGCTGAAGTAGCTGCCTCACTTGCCAAGGCTCTGCTTGCCTATGCGTCCCTAGCCCTCCGCTGCTGCTGCTGCCTCTCCCTAAGTTGGCGGAATAGGAACTTGTCACCCTCTGTTCCAAATGCTAAGTGGACCAATTGGCATATTGACAAACGCAGGATCCGATCATCCAGGCCAGGGTCCTCCCTATCACTCATAAGCTACAAAACTGTGCAGTGTCCGCACTAGGACACACTCGGTTGCCAACCGCAGCGTAGTGCTCTTACCGATTTTAAAAAAGTAAAATAATTAGTCGGTGGCAATATCAAAGTATACACAATACGGTCCAACAGGTAAGTCCAAATTCCTACAAACGAAATTATCTTATGTTGACTAGTCCGCAAACACAAAGCAAATGAGCAGAAACAATAAGTTCTACCTATGTTATCTGTCAGATGTCTATGGTTGTACATCTAACTAATCAAAATAAAAAATAAAATTGTTTGAATGGTTGTTGGCAAAGTGGAATTGTTCTCAAACTTATCACCTGAAATCTACCCCCCCCTCAGTTCTTCTTGAATGTCGCTTGACATCAGCATTCCTATGCAATCCAAATAGCGTGCGTGTGAAGGTGTGCACACGGCCCACCCGTGTGCCCCGAGTCAATGCTGAGTTGGCCAGCCCTGCACCATGTTTACCCTAGCGTGCAGTGAGTCTCACACTGACCGATTGGTTGATCAAGGGGCAGTTTATGGACGGCCCCTGAGGTCCTTAGGAATTATTTAACATTGCAAACAGGACGACGATCACAACCAATGGAAGGTACCCCGCCAGTAATTATTTATACACGTCCGGTACTCGTCTCCCCCGTAGGGTTGGCCTATCCCTTACGACCCATCTACAGCGCAGCAGGCAGACAAAGGACAAAGTAACAAAGCATGCGTACTCTTCTCCCGGTGGGTTAGCATGGTGACCATGACTAAGTGCTTCGTCCACGGCCCTTCAGATGGCAACACCCTCTCCTTCCAGATCCTCCACGAGAACAATGCCAACTCTCAAGGTTGAGCACACTCGACTCGTCACATGAGAGGACCCTCAAGACAGAACACACATCCTCACGGCAAGAAGTGTCGATGAGGGTAGATATGGTTAAGAGCAACGTACCTCGAAACATCAATCGCACATCACATAATTTTCATCATACTGCGAAACACCCAATATCACCTCATAGCCTTCCTGGCAATACCCCTCTCCACCTGGGTCGCCTGCTTGCCTTCTCTCTCCTCACTGCACATTGTCCACGGTCGCTCACCCAGCTTCTCATGTGCATGCACCGCATAAGCAAAGACAAGCGCCAAATTAGCGCAACGTTCCACAACTCCGATACCAAAATGCAAGGAAAATGAGCGATAGCAAATTCCAAACACCAAGCAGCATCATACACATGAAACCAAATATTTGTGCCCTCAAACCAAAGGCAGAATTGCAACTTGAGTTCCACCAAATAAGGGCACAGCAAAAGCTCACAAGTGACAATGTTGAAATAGTCTCATCATCATCAACAATGAACAAATGAAGATTCCCTATTTGGCGCTCAGAGCCCAAACTGCAAATGGCAAGCCCTATCTAGCCTATCTACAATGTTGCTGGTGACGTCAACAGCTTCCCGAAGTACGAGCAGATCTCGGCCAATGTCGTCGCCGCAAGCACCAGGTATGTCTCACACTTTGCTCACAACCTCAACCCCCCCCACAGATGTCGCGCACCCAAGGACCACCATGTGCCCCATCCAGCATCTCGCAGGCCGGCTCGGCTATGGCTGCCTACGTGTGCCCTGCTTTCCCATGAGTGCGTGGGCACATGCCTACCGATAGCGCAACAGCGCTTACCCAACAAGTCGCAAGTGCCCGAATAACGAGCCCATAACCACACCCTTTCCTATATGGAATGAGGTTGTCAGCCGTGGCTGCCTAGCTGGACTTCACCGCTCCACGAAAGCTTTCGGTAAGCCCAAGTGGTTGAGCCCCTGTCCCCAGGAATCTCCTACAGGGGCTGGGATGGTTACCCGTGTTCAATTGCCAACGGCCTGTTATTCAATTTGTGCCCTCGTGTCTGGCCCAGGGCCTGCGTTGATATTATTTGAAAAAAGGCAGGCAGGGCCTCGGATCTCTCAACCAACTGTCGATGAACAACTACTTGAATTCCCCGGCTGCATCCAACCCCAAAATAGGCCTCTCGTCGCTTGTCAGGGCCGCCTTCACTTAGGGCGGCCATTCTAGCTGAAACAGGGCCTAGTAAGGCTTACCTCGTCCCTTGTCAGGCCCGCCTTCACTTAGGGCGGCCGTTCTGGCTGAAACAGGGTCCAATAAGGCTTACAGAGGCCTTGAGCCTCGCAATACGTAATCCGAAAAAGTCCTCTTGTGTTGATCCTTAGAAGCCACCTCGATCTGGTGGTAGCCTAACTTCAGATCAATCTTGTTGAAGTACTTACAGCCCTGCAACTGATCAAGTAGGTCATGGATACGAAAGAGGGGCTTTGCATTTTTGACAGTGCGGAGTTCAATCCTCAATAGTCAATACATAGCCTAAGTTCTCCTTCCTTCTTGGGTACAAACAAGACAGATGCACCATAAGGAGATGAACTTGGGTGAGTCCATTCTTTCTCAGTAAGTTCTTGCAGTTGTTTCTTCAATTTTCCTAAGAGACATTTGGTCAATGGGTCCTTTAGGAATCTTACTTCCAAGAATTATTTCAATTGTGTGCTTTATAGCATGTTCAGTTATTCATGTCCGTTTAGTCTACAAGTCCTTATATTTGTCAAGGAGTTTTTCAATAGAAGGATAGGGTGCGAAACATTCATCTACTCGTATAGTGAGTATCATCATCACATCCTAATCCAACTTCTTCTTTGAGACCATACTTCTAAAAGTTTGGGTAACTCATACATCAGAAAGACAATGTTAAGTCAGATTCAGACCTATGATACAATTTTATTGCTTTAAACTCGAATTTTTTGTCGTTTAGTTTTACAATATTTTCCTTAAACTTGATATCTGGGTCCGCTTCCTCGTGCCAATCCATTCCCAAAATTGTGTCGAAGGGCAGACCTATGATACAGTTTTATTGCTTTAAACTCGAACTTTTTGTCATTTAGTTTTACAATATTTTCCTTAAACTTGATATTTGGGTCCGCTTCCCCGTGCCAATCCATTCCCAAAATCATGTCGAAGGGCAAGTTCTTTTCAATTAGGAAGGTTACTTTATGCAAAAAAAAAATCCTTCCTTGGTTCAGAAATAACACTTAACACGATCAACATATTAAACCACTAGTACCTCCGCCAGTGTTGGGAAATTATGGTGTCCTTGACAGGACCCGAAGTTTGTGGGGGTCGGACACAGGGTCGACAATGTCCCAAAAATCACAGTTTTCTTTTGCCCGTGCACGAAAAAAAAAGGAAAAAAAAAAAGGCCTTTGTATTGCAATGATGACGGGCAAAGTAGTCTAGGAGGCCATGCTCACAATTTTGAATGCATCTTACAACAAAGGTGGTCACATTCTGAAACTTGTTGTTTTCTTTTTTTTATTTCTCTTTTGTTCGTTATGTGTCCCCTGCCAACGAGACAGGGCGAAATCCGTGATCTGCTCTAGCTGTGTTTCCTCATATGATTGTAAACCTAATGTATCCAACCGTTTTCAAGGCCGAATCCGTGCTTCCGTTTTTTTTTTCTTGTTTTCTTTTTCTGGAATCTGACAATCTGAGTCCGAGATCTGCTCTTGCCATTTTCACGGCCAAATCCGTGTTCCTATCTTTTTTTTTTTTCGAGTTTATAGAATCTGACAACCTGGCCACGGGGCTGAGATCCCCTCATTGAGGGCACACTCACACTAACACTTCCGAGAATGCATACACCTGCAATCACGCCCAGAGCTTTCTTTCGTTTTATTGTTTTGTGAGTTTTCACGGCCGCAACTTTTTTTTTTTTTTTTTTCTTCCCGTGAGAGTACCATAAAGAAATGGAGTGGGACCCAGGCTCAGCAAAACTCGGAGCGCAGTGAAAATCAAGGTCAGCAAAAACAGGCTCGGAGATACTGGTGGTTTAAGAGACAATAATTGTTCTCTTGTCAACCAACATAGACGTGGTAGATCTAGGTAAGAACTTTACCTTCATTCCCAAATGCACTTTTCATATTACCTCTTCTAGGATGTAGGATCGCATCAATCTTGGATCTAACAAGGCACCTACTCGCATACGTACAATCTCAATGTTTGCGATCAACCTTAGACTTTGCTTTCTTAGCCCACAAACTTCTTAAAGCAATTAGTTCATTTCCAAGTTCGTCAAGGGAATCGTCCAAAGAGACGGAACATAAAACAGTATCAGGGTGTTCTGGATGACGGGCCGAAGAAGAGTCTTCCTCTGCCACGCGAGTTGAGGGGTTGAAAAGGGTTATTGTCGCCTTACCTTCAACTGAACCCTTCAACTCGGCATGAGCAGATGCTACCCCTACAGGCTGCTCCCTTTTGGGTTTCGGATGAGTGGGCACCATGCAATGATATGTCGTGCAGTGCCACACTTAAAACACTGTCTATTGTTCATCCGGTCTTGACATACCTTTCGTGACAGTCTCATCTTCTCCCAAGGTCTACCGACTGCAATATTGGGATGTTCGAAAAAGGAGCATGGCCTTTTTTTCTTTCCAAATCCTCCTGAATTGGTGCCACCCTTGTTGGTCACCATGGCGGCGACACCACCCTTTCCCGACTCACTGCCACCACTAGTTCCACCCTCGGCCTCATCGAGGGCCCCCTTTTCCACGGTGAATCCCATAAACGCATAGTTTCACCTCCAAAAATATTCTCACCGGTTGGAGATCTCATAAGATATTTACCTAAACCAGTAGGTCCTTGGGTAGATCCTACATTAGCACCAAGTCTCTGATCTCTGACCAAGAAACTAAATGCTTGTGCTTGAGATACCTCTGGCCCTGTAGGTCCATAAAACTTACTTGGATATGTTGTACTGTTACCAAACAAAACAACATGCAATAAAGCCCATAACAAAGATAGCAGCCACACTATCAGATAAATAAGCGTTGCCAGACCATACAAAAGCTCAACGTGCCCAGGCAAATGGTTTCGTTATACCACCAAATAAATGATACATGTCATCATCAAAAACGACGAGGGTGTGATTATGTCGCTTTTGCCGCCACAGGATATGCTTACCATTTCCATACCACCAACTTGTGTCGTCATTTGGTCCTTTTGGAGCGCAAGGTCGCGAAATTGCCTATGGTTATACTTTCCTGACTCGGCCACAAGTTATCCACGAATCGGTTCGGGCAATGCGCGTGAGTAAATGTAAAGGACCTGGTGGTCCTGCAAATTGAGTCCAGGTACCTGCAACAAACGATCCACCTCATCGACAGAAGATCAGCGCTTTCGACTTATGGTGGTGAGTTCGTCGAAACCCTTATCGGTTGTCGTCTTATCAAGGCATCTCTCCTTGATCTTTTGGACAAACTCCCTAGGGGTCAAAGACTTGGCCCACTGACCAGTGTACTCGAATCATGCGGCATTGGCCTCCGAGAGGATCCACTCCTTTGCCACTTTTCCCAAACACGACGTGGAGAAGGCTACCTGATTCTCAGGTTCAACCGGAGCGGTTGCGCGATAAGTTTGTATCTCAGCCATCCACAACGATAAGTTTTCTCCCTTTTTGTTATTATAGATAAACGACAATTTCATCCTTACCTTTTCTCTTCTTTTTTGTTTCTCCGTTTCTTTGACCGGTTCGTTTTGAGCAGCCTCTTCCTTTCTCGATGGTTCCTCAGTTTCTTTCCCTGAGCTTTCAAGCTTTTCCGACGACTTCTTAACTTCCTTCATTGCATCCTTCATCAACTTTTCTTGGGGTTCTTTTTGTTCTTCCCCCTTGACCTCCTCGTCAATCACCACCTTGTTCTTTCCTTTTACAAGTTTTGTCATTGTCTACACTTCGACGGTGTTGTTATCGATCTTCATTTTACGGTGAGCGAAGTAAGTCATCATAGTATTCAGGATGCAAGGTCAGCACTTGTTCCTTCAAAGTGAAATTGTTGTTGGATTTCCTCAACCTTCTATCTTGTTGTTCATTTTCCTTCTTCCTCCTCTGGTATTCTTTCATTTTCTTTTTCTCGCATTCAATGCATCCTTCCAATTACTTGATTCCCTCCATAATTTCTTCAGACAGTTCCGGTTCTTTCTGTTCGCTTCTCTCTCCTTGTTCCTCTTCTTTCTTGGCCCCTCTATCGGCTATCTCTGTTTGTTGATCGATCACAAATTATCAAAAGCCTCTCGGCTTTGATTAATTGTTTGTTGCACACGAACGCTGGCTTCCATCATCTCCACAGCAGTGTCAGATTGCTCTAGTTCGCTTTTTGCTGCTCGCAGATCGAACTGGCTGCGCAAGTGATGCTCAACGTCTGCCCCAGCATCATCTAATTTCGTGATCAACTGATGAAGATGGCCCAGCATCTGTTGCCATCTGTTTTCAACTTGGCCACATATTCTTATTTCACCACCTTCCTCATCAGCGAAGAAGGTGATGGAGGTAGGAAAGAGGAAGAGATGAATGAAGCAAGTCAAGATAGAAAGACGCAAGCAATTCTAGAGGACAAACATTTTTACAATCTATGTTTGTCGCACAATAAATAATCAACCGACAATAACTAATTCCACGGCCACACTCAATTATTCTACAGCAAGAAATAAATAAACAACAATAAATAAGGAACAAATTTTCAATAACTTCTAATTTTATGTCGACTTTTCTGATGACGTTCTATTGAGAGTGTACAGGGACCGCAGCCACGGCCAGTACGATCAAGACAACAACAACACACGTGAGTAGCAAACATCCACAAAACGGCCAAGACAAGTGAGTAGAATCGGCCAACATAACAACAATCAATATGACAGCAGCTCATCCTCGATCGGTTGTCTCCCTACGAATATTAATGCAGCCAAACACAAGCGCCGACGCGTGGCACTACAACCAAATCGTGATGTTGTACCATCCGCCAGCACACAAGTGAAGTATCAACTTCTAACCAAGGGAAGCCCACAACCACTACACCCTGGTATGCCAACGCAGCACCTCCGCAAAGTTGCCACATCAGCGTCAACGACCAATAGGCCTTCAAGAAGGGTGCCACGTCGGCAAGGTATCGCCTGCCAGATCATCCACCACTGGTATGCCACGTCAGATCAAAGGTACCACTGAAGTATGGAGCACCGCATCAGCAGGTAAGTCGCAAACACAGGTACGTGCCACGTTAGACAATGCCCTACCAATACCTGAGTGCCACGTCAGCACCCTCGCACCTTGCCACGTAGGCAGCTCTCCAACACCAGGTTAGCAGTCCCACTCTCTCTCTCTCTCTCTCTCTCTCTCTCTCTCTCTCTCTCTCTCTCTCTCACACATCCAGCGCCATGTCAGCACCGCAGCCAACAATGCTTGCGCCGGTATTTGATCGCCACGTCAACAACAAAGCACCGCATCAGCAATGTCGCCGTCTTCACCATGAGCAGGTAGGCGCGCGCATACAATGTCCAGATCGCAATGAAAATCACGCGCGTCAAAACACGCGATTCAGACGCGATTCAGACGCGCACGGCACCTATCCCTCCCACTTACCTTTGCGCGCCAGGGCGCGCCACAGCAGATCGCAACGAAGAGGTAAGCTCCGATACCAAATTGTAATGAACCCAGTTTGGAGGAAACTTGTCGAGTGTCGAAATGCAAGCTAACTCAGCGCTGATCAATGTCTCGAATAATCATGAAAAGTGATTTGTGATACAATGTCTCGTAACCGGTAGACGAAGGAGAAGAGGGGGAGAACAGACACGAGGGGGAGAACAGACTTAAGAGGGTGGAAGAGAAAGTATCCATCAATGACCACACAGATAGAAGCCCCTCGTTCCCCTCTCCTTCTTCAAGCCTCCCCTCTCCTCCACGTCAGCAAACAGTATCCAAGAAACAGGATGTCACAACAACACGCAATGTCGACATCAGCAACAGGGCCTCTCTCTCTCTCTCTTGATCAATCCAGAGATCCCGATCTGTCGCATCCCAATCAGCTATAAAGACAGTGTGCCAAATGCCACGTCGGCAATATAGACAGAGTGGCATGCCGCACATCAGCAAGGTCAAAGGCAGAGTGGCATGCGCCACATCAGCAAGCTAGAAGACAGTTGGCACCAAAGCAGGAAGGCGCCAGACTCAAAATGCAGCAGTCTCGCGTCGTCGTCGCAGAATGCCAGTGTCTAGCCAGCGTCGAGCCAGCATCAAGTCAGCAAGGCAAAACTGGATGTTGACTCCCGGAGGCAGAGTCAATTAGTGTTGACAAGGTTGACCTGCCTCTGGTCCTTTACCCACAGAGGCTCAGATTGAGTCGCAGCCGACGGCGTGGATCTCGTACAGTTGCAGATTTCCACTTGGTCTGAATGGTGTCTGGATACACGCGTACAATCAAATGTGCGTCTGATCGGCGGCCTGAGCTCGGTCCATGCAGACTTTGACTCATGGACCGCTGTACAGTTGACTTTAGTCAACTGTCGGGTGCAGGGCCCCTGAACCCACGTTTCAGGGTTCTGTGCCCCTCGGTCGGCGCAGGGCCTGAGGGCCGCGTTTGTGGCCTGCGGGTGGCCTCCTTGGCCGACGACATGGCATATATGAGCGGGTTATTGCACAATCATTAACAATAAAATGACCACTCCAAGACACCACAATAATTCTCGTGGACTGGCATAACTCCCATTATAAAGACCACAAAAAATATATGAAGATAAACCACAATAAAGAATAGAGCGAAATTTTCACACCCTTGGTGATTATCCTCTCCGAACTGTACGAGATAGTCACCTATCATACGCTCCCATAATAAAGACCCCAAAAAATATGAAGATTAACCACAATAAAGAATAGAGTGCAAATTTCACACCCTTGGTGATTACTCAAGTCCTCTCCGAACCGTACGAGATAGTCACCTATCATACGGCTCACCAACTCAACATAGCCTCAAATAGAACAAGCACTAACGCTGAGGGGGGCTTTCAGCACCTTCGAGAACAGATGCTGAACTAAAGCCAGTATAATCGCATCTTGCATCCTAACGCAACAAGCGCACGAATTCACACTGCTTCTCACATCAAACAAGTTCACACTCCATCAGATCCACATGCCCTCAGGCCTCTCATTCCTCTCTACTGTCTTCATCGAATCTCTCTCTCTCTCTAGCTAGCTACTAGCTATGGCGTTGAGCACCATCAACTCAGCAACTTGGATAGCCGCTTGCAGTACTTGGTCGCACACTAGTGCAACCAGTCTTCCACCTCAAGCATGTGCAGCATAGGTGCTGATGTCTTCGGCAAATGGACTTTTGTGTGCGACCATAGAGTTCCCTTGTCTTCGGCAAATGAACTTTTGTGAGCGACCATAAGAGTTCCCTCGGCCTCGGACTTTCCGGTACTGAACCCTGCTTTGCGTGACCACCCACCTCTGCCGTTTCGACAAGCTCCCTGATTTTCTTGGGACTTGGCTGCTGAACTTGGACTGACAAACTGACTGAACCTGACTTCTACCGAACTTAGCTGACTGCGCAGACTTACCCTGCAGACCCTCCCAAAGACGACCACAATGGCCTACCGCCCACAGTGGGGACAGCATTGCAGTACACAGTACTGGGGCTGGAAATGGAACTGGAATGACTAGAACTGGGACCGGGGTCTTACACGGTGAATTTTTTCACTAACATCACGCACCTGCAAATTAGGGACAGTTACGACATCATTTTGAGGGCGACACACAGCTTCCCGGCAAGGGGTTTTCTGGCGGGAGGTGGCGGGAGGGGACCATGCGATACCACTCAGAGTTTGGATAAGTATACCGTAATCAGGGGGAAAACAAGCACATGCATTCATTGCCGATTTCAGTTGTAAAAACCAGCCCTCCAAAACTAAAACACCAAGATTTCCAGATTTCCATTATAAATTCCTCCAGATTTCCATTATAAATTCCTCCAGATTTCCATGATAAATTACCTCGCTTGAAAACAAAACGGAGAAAAATCACGAAACAATAATGCCCAAAACCAAGCGCATGCATTCATTGCCGATTTCGAGTCCGAAACAGGAAGAGAAATCATACCTCCAACTAATGCTTCGTCTGCGCCATCTCCGCGGAGATCTACTCTTACTCGCTCTCCCTGCCCACCTCCTTTGCACAGGACTTCGGCTACCCCACAGCGGACTTCTCATGGGCGTGCTTGGACTCCGGCTTCTGCTGCGACTAAGACTCCTACTTCGGCTCCTGCTCCAGCTCAACCCACGGGCGGCTGACGGTGATGCTTTTCTGCTCTTTTTACCGTAGCTTACTCTATCAATCTCAACACGCACCCTCCCCCGGCGGGACGCAGCCACAAACTCATCCTGGGGTACCGACGTGTCACCCGCATCTGGCTCCCCAGATCTCTCCCCTACGCAAACCATTGCGCTAGGGCTATTATCATCTTTCCGCTCCCCCTCATTCGCTTCCCCTTGAACTCCCCTCTCTTCTACCGCGTTTACTGTGATGTTACCACTACAAACTCCGTTATTTGGCAAAAAATTACCATTTCCAGAAACAACCTCCATTACTCGCACACCCTCTTGGCAACGCCCTCCTATACAAGCACTTGGCGCTGTCACCGCGCCACCTGGCTCGCCCAACAGGGAAGTCCTCTCCGCAGGCGAAGGCACCTTGTCAGCAGCTCCTACATCGTCAAAAACGGGTTTTTCAGATCCCCCCCCACTCCGACCTGCATCACAAAATAAGAACCCAAAACGAAAGAAGTGCAGATATCCATGGTCAAAAAAAAGAAACAGCAAGAATGTCACCATAGCAACCCCAAGCATCAGGCCCACGAGTAGGGTAGGTCCCCCATACATGGAACTGTGCGGGGGCAGGTGGGGGGAAGGGCGAGGGAGGGATGCGCATGTAGTAGTGCTCTCTCTCTCTCTCTCTCTCTCTCTCTCTCTCTCTCTCTCTCTCTCTCTCTCTCTCTTATCACAAGATATATATATATAGAGATATATATAGATATATATATCGAGGAGTAGAGTAGCTACCCCATCTCTGGGCTATCGTCGTAGGTGGGGGAGGGGGGAGGGGAAGGCACGTTAGTTTGATGGATCCTACGATCGATAAGGGGGGGCGGGGTAGGCCCAAAGTTTTTTTCTTTTCGTCGAAACGGGGGGGAAGGAGCGTCAAGCGGGGGGTGTACATGGCATTGTGCCGGGGGGGGAGGGCGGGCGCAGAGGCGCCGCATATACCCCCCGCCCGCTCTCTCGCTATGGTTTGCTACTCAATCTTCGATAAATCGTCGTGCAGGTGGGGGGATCTGGGCGGGCGAGCCACATGTAGAAGTCATCATCGTCGTCTCTCTCTCTCTCTCTCTCCGCGTGTGAGTACAGCAGAGTAGCTTCCCCGATCTTCAATTGGTCGTTGTGTAGTGTGTAAAGTAGCTCCCCTAATCCTGAATTGGTCGTGCACTATACAATAGCTCAATTACGTTCTCTCTCTCTCTCTCTCTCTCTCTCTCTCTCTCTCTCTCTCTCTCTCTCTCTCTCTCTCTCTCTCTCTCTCTCTCATAGTAACAAGTTAGCAAACGTATTTCAAGTGTTTGCATCATGACTTCTAAAGCACTAGACCAGCAATTATGTTGGCATTCAACACAAAACTTCTTTGCTTGCTTTGCGTAAATGAGATTTCATGTGACAGTGCAGCAGTCAGGGGAGGCCGGAGCGTCATCCAATCAATAGATTAATCGATTGCCGTTTATCTATCCGCTAGTACCTTCGTGGACGAGCCATTGGCATGGGCACGCGTGAACAAGAAAGAGCCAATTGCGCGTGCCTGAGGTGAGGGTAGTTCTGTGTGCGTGGAAGTGCAGACAAGTGGGACCACAAGTGCCTCCAAATGCCACAGTGTGTGCTTGCTGAGGTAGATGGGTGCCTGGTGAGCCGTAAGCAGAAAATCAAAGCAGGCTACCACCCACCACAGCAGCCATATAGATGCACAGAGCAACGTCGTACACAACCACGAACTGCGTCATCCGCCAAAGCGCGTCGGATTAGCGGAGTCGCGAGTTCCTCTACTGCAACAGCGCGTCTGGGGAGGAACCTCTTGAGCTACTATAGCACCTTCGTGGGCGAGCCATTGGCATGGGCACGCATGAACAAGAAAGAGTGAATTGCGCGTGCCTGAGGCGAGGGTAGTTCTGTGTGCGTGGAAGCGCAGACAAGTAGGACCACACGTGCGTCCAAATGCTACAGTGTGTACTTGCTGAGGCCGATGGGTGCCTGGTGAGCCGTAAGCAGAAAATCAAAGCAGACTACCACCCACCACAGCAGTCATATAGATGCAGAGAGCATCGCCGTACACAACCACGAACTGCGTCATCCGCCAAAGCGCGTCAGATTAGCGGGGCCGCGAGTTCCTCTACTGCAACAGCGCGAGAGTGGAGGAACCTCTTGAGCAGTCACCAGTTCGGTGGCGCGGTCTGTGAGCGCGTGTTTTGGTCGGGTGCACAAAGTTGGCGAGCGTGTGCGGCTGTGACACCCAATAACCGTACTTCACGGCATCGATAAATGTGGTGGGTGATCATACATACTCTCACCTAAGAATACATACATATATGAAGCGGGCTGATCGGAAAAACTACGAAACAGACCGCACAATCGACAAACCTTTACCTTGTCAAAAGTGATAAGGGCCCAAAGCAAGAAAAGCAGAGAAACTGACCTTCTCGACGTCTTCTCCGAAAGTCATCCGGTGAAAACTCTCTCACGTTCGAGGCCTTCTCTTCCGTCCCATGTTCCATTTTCACTGGGTTCTTCTGCACCATATCCTCCTCCAGACAGTCTTCATCCTGAATCGTCCTTTGGCCTTCACGGTCTTCAAATGACTGGGAAGTCGGCTTTTTCTCCTCGTCTTCCACGGTACCCAACACGTGCTCAACAATACTCTCTTGCCTAGCTGGTTCGTGCGCTTGCCTGGGGTTGTCCTTGCCATTGACGTCGAAGTTCACCTCCTGAGCATCAAGCTCTCTCCCTGAAATGCCGTTACTCTCGTCCTCGCTAGTTGTGCGAGCGCCCAGTCGGCGATGACGGATGCGACCTCCGTCGTCGCCATTCGCCTGTCTCTCCAGCGGCGAAGCAGGGTTGCCATCATCAGCCGCTGGATCCCGTATATCTTCAGCTTTTGCGGGTAGTCCGCGCACAACAGAGGACTGGGGAGCAGACGGTGGCGTGGAAGTAGGAGTAGACGACAGCGGGGAGGGCAGAGTGGAAGGTGGAGCTAAAATGGAAGAGAAAGAAGCTGAAGGGAAACCCGGCAGAACATTGGAAGAATGGAAGGATGGATTAGCAACTTGATGCCTAGAAGGGTGATCCGAAGCCGGAGAGGGACAAGAGCCTCCGCCATCCTCGTGCACAGAGGGCGCTGGAAGAACATGTGTCTCCAAAGCATGACCCGGCGAGGAGGTAACCAAAAGGCCTCTTCCCTCTGAGGAGGTCTCAACTACAGGCGAACGATACACAGGAAGTACGTGCTTCTCCGATGAGGTTTGCGCTGTCCGTGGTTTCCTCACTGGTGTGATTGAAGAACCGACGTATCGTGCAGGCGAAAACGAGCCGTTGTCCACAGGTTGATCTGACGAAGGCAGCGATGCTCGTGGATGAATTCCATCCCCACTGTCTGATGATGCGCCGTCTTCTGGTGGGAGAGGAGGAGCGAAATCGTCTGCGTCACAAAACACAAGCAACGAAAAAATATGATTGTATAAGCTCATGCTTCCCTGCTTCACCCTCGCCCCCGCACTTCCTATCCCTCTGCCATTTAATCACATGTCCTCACCCTAACCTCCCGCACTCCCCACCCCTCTCCCATTTCATCACATCCCGAACCGCACTCCTATCCCTCTCCCGCTTTATCACGTATCCCATCTGTTCCCTATGCACCCGATGCATGATAAAACTTTTGCCAACGCACCCCTACAACAATCCAAGCCAGCAGCACCCGCCGTGCTTTCAGCCCTCCTCCTTAAGACTCTTCTCAGCTTTCTTGCCCGCCCCTCCGGCTTGCTTTAAGCCCGCCCAATTAGGAACCTCCCTTTCCCCCTGTTCGGCATTTCCCTTGGCGCTCTCTCGGCTGCAAGCGTCCAATTTCGCCTGGGTGCGTGTTGCTTTCCCCCAGACAATGAATCTGCAATGGACGCCGACGATCACCGATCCATCCACGATGGCCATCATGGGACACGCTCTGGCGATAAGAGTCAAAATACTGATTCCAAGGCGGAGACATGTTGTTTCCACGTCCTCTTCCCACGCCATTGCACTATCCACGAGACTAGCCAATGACACTGGATAATTAAGCAAATGAAGCCGAGCACTTTACAGTCCAGCTTGAAGTTCAGGTAACGCCGGGGATGAAAAATATAAACAGACAAAAATAAATGGAAAGTAAGAAGATTACAAGGGAAGCGTGTGAAAAATCAGGGAAAAGGGGAATGAGAGCGATGGTTAAACGAGGTTTCCACTTCATCAAGAGAGGGGTTTGGATTGTACAGAAAAATAACCCCAGACTGTTACTCGCAAACGAGCGCCCTAAGTGGTTCTTAAGCGCCACGAACCTTCCATATCCATATCCGAATTGGACGTTGACGGGGATGAAGGTAATGGCACACAAGTAACAGCTTCTTCCTCGTGATGGATATGGGACACTGATGGAGAAGAGGCGTGTAAAACTGGCCGGGCGTTCACTTGCTCTTCAATGACATTTTTCATCCACTTGTAGTATTCCGCAGCTTGCGCCTCTACACTGCCAGGTGCCCCTCCTAACAAAAACCGAAACTTCGGATTTCCCGCCTGATCTGTCCTCGTCCTATGTTCGAACGCTGGTCCGTTCTTCGCTACGTATAGTGCCAATACTTCTATGTTTTTTCTCACCTCTGCATCCGCAGGGGGAAGTGGCGCACCTGAAGAATGCACAGTGAGGGCTCTGCTACCACAACCGCCCAGGTGTGAAGGAGGGAGTCTGTTGGAAGGCAATATGCCCGGCACCCAACCACTATCACTTCTAGAATGGCCGGCACGTTCGTGAAATGTCTGAAAAGAATGCACTGGCTTCTCGGACAATCCAACAGTCAGATTAGGAGGGCACAATACGGTCGACTGCAGTCGATCTCCCGCCGTTGCGGGTCCAAGCAACAACGGCGTACCAACCCGACTAGAAAGCTCCCCTGATGTTGGAGGCGCCAAACTCTGATGGGAAACGTTATCTGACGGCAAAGCAAGTGGGGGACGTGGGGGTGGCGAAACGATTTGAAGAAGCTGAGGAGGACGAGCTAGAAGGGAATCCTCAGGCAGCATCGGTACAGACACGGGAGACAGCGGACGAGGAGACGAAGGAGGAAAGCGACGAGACGGGAACCCATGACAAACGGAGAAGTTAAACTGATTCGCCTGCATGACACCAACGTTTGTTAGATCAGAGGACGGCGGCGTAGTAGGCCCCTGTTCTCTTCCAAATCCCAGCCCTCCAACACCATTCGGAGAGCCAAATCTTGCTGTCGCCGATCCATATTGTGATTGGGGACGAAAGGGCATCCCGAAATCGCCGAGAGGGCAATGGGACGTGTCCGCGGCACTTTGTCCTCCTAAGATGATACCAGGCGCCATGATCGGACAATGAGAATCTGTGCATGGACGACCACCACCCTCGGCACCGCCACCGCCACCACCCCCTTCCACTACATCAACACCGCGTTGAGTCTGCACAGAACTCAGACCTCCATCGGGGGGAGAATACGCGCTCTGGTACATCACCCTGAGGATAGCGCTAAAAAACACCCACGTAGGCACCGCTGATTGCAGTCGTTCGGAGGATCTCCTGCTCCCACGCGCTGAACTTCGAGTTTCGGCAGTGGCGAGGGACGTGAGGTCAATCACAGCTCATGCCGAGGACGCTTATGCCGCGCAGGGCTTCCTCCGCAAGGGTCTGAATCTCTTTTGAGAGAAAGAGGGTCCACATTCACCATTTCCCTCTCTGGACGAGTCACCAAGCGGATGACTATTAACTTCCTTAACTCCCGATTTGATTGGTTGTTTTCTTCAACCTCCGCTACCTTCTTCCGCGTTTACCCCTCGCAACCATATCCCCCATCTCTTCTTCTCCGAGAAATCACCCACGACTGTCCAACGCTAACCACTACATAACTTCCCTCCCGGTTTCTTTCGTCATTCTCTTTATTCCCCTCTCCATTCTTCCATTTTCATCCATCGCTACCGGAAGGCTCATTTGCACCATCCCGACCTTTTCATCCTCCTTTCTGCTCGAATCGTCCGCTGCTGAAGATCCATAAAGAAAAGTATCGCTGGCTACCGTTTCACTGGACCACCGCAAAACACAAACCCTAAAATACTCCCGTACTGACCTGTGCCACAGTTCTCACGCGCGTCTATGATTAACCGCAAGCAGACAGAGCGGCGCCACCCCGACATGAGGTGAGAGCCGCGTTGCGGAAGAAATCCCGCACGCGGGGCTGCGCCGACTATTTTGCCTTAACGTGAGAGCACGCACGGCTGCGCAGCCCGAAGTAAGTTTGTTGATGTGGTTGGGGAAGCGTAAGGTAGTGATTATGCTGTGTTTTTTTATGTTTTTTGTTTTTTTTTGTTTTTTTTTTCTTTTTTCTTTTGGTGATTATGCTGTGTTTATGTTTTGTCATTATCGCCATGTACAACTCCAAGAGTGTGTGTGTTGGGTCCCGGCTGGTGTTTTAGGGCCTGGTTGCACTACTCTCAGTACCTCAAGTTGGGGCCTTGCGGGACGGCACAACTAACGAAACGAAACGCCCACCAAACTCGCGATGCCCAGATCAGCTTCGTTTTTCCCCTCACCGCTGCACAGCACACATGAAAACTCTCGCGAGAACGCCCTGGCGAGAGCAGTGCGGGATTCGTTTCGCTACGGTCCAAATTTTTGGACGGACCTCGGCTGGGGCGACGCGACACACTTGTGACATTTCGCAGTTCCTCCAGCCGACCAGCGGAGGACCTACGAGTTCACGAGCGCTGCAGGCAGGGAGGACTAACGCAAGCTGTTAACCTCGCGAGCTTGGAGTCTGACAGCATTCACAACTTGTCTTCTGACAGAGGTCGTGTGGGTTCTGTGCGGCGACTCTTTCACGAAATGAAGTCGGTTTTTTTTTCGTTTCTTGCACCGCTTGGCGAGGCCCTTTGGCGAGTAGGCGCCTGGCTGCACTTAGGGCCTCACCAAACCACTATAAAATTAAGTTTTTTTTATAGTTTTGCAATTGAGGCTTCGAAATTCTTCGATGGGTGTCAGAAATTGGAATTCGATAGCCCTATCGAACCAATTGCGAACGCCTGCAATGGCCTTTTTTCGATAGCCTCCTTTCCGCGCCATCGAAAAACCGCCCACACACGTGCTAGTCGTCACAAACCTCACACTGACGAGCATCAGTTTTTATTTTTTCCTTTTCAATAGTCGAGTAGTGAATTTCTAGAGGGCAGTAATGTTCCTGGTCCGGAAACCCATCAGGCGCAATTCGGCAAACAATTCATCAGGAGAGGCGTCATCGCCACACCGCACTGTCAAAAGTGGACCTGGAATGGAAAACATTTGATACGTCGCCGATTCGACAATGGTGTTTGGCAAAAGGGGGGGGGGGACGATCGGAATTTTTTAACACTTGTTGAAAAAAACACAATTCGATAGTGGCGTTGCGAGGCCCTTAGGGGTTTGCCACAACAATGTCTAAACCGCCTTATTTTCGACATGTGTCAGCCATTTTTCTTTATTTATGCGTGTCATCCTTGCGCAGGGGTCATGCTAATCTTCTCTATTTCGTTCGAAATCTAACGGATGTTCCAAAATACAATGAGGCATTTTTCGACATTGGTGTGTTTGATAAAAAGCAGCCTTCGCCACACCGAATGTCGAAAACACTTGTTAATTAAAGTTTCGTTATAGAAGAGTGAAAAATAACAAAAATAGAGATATTCAGGTTACAGAAGGCTAAGAGGAGGCAAGTTTGGAAAAGAGGTGTCGACTTTGAGGGCGTTGGAGGCTGGTAGTTCGACACCCATGTTGAAAATATTTCTCTAACAAATGTCGAAGTGTTTTCGACATTTTTTCTTCGACAATCTGTGTGGCGAATAAAAACTGTTGAAAACTTCAGTTTCGATATTGGTGTGGCGAGGCCGTACTACTTGCACTTAGGGCCTCGCCACACTACCCCCGACTTAGAGAAATTTTTCAGAAGTACTCTAGAACGTTCGAAGGTGCGAAAATTCATTCATGAGTGCGTTTCGCCACATTGTGCTCTCCGATTTGGAGGCCAAGAGGCGCACTTCAGACAAAGAGCCTCGTTCCACATCACTAGATAACTCTTGAGTTTCAAGTGCACTATAATCACAAAATTGTGATTAATTTACAGTACACCGGCTCGTGGTTCTATATGTATTGGAGGCCTCATTTGAAAAAGTTGTACTTAAAGCAAGAACACCTTGGCTCCCCCTTGTGCAGATATCTGCTAGTGGCCGTGCCATCCAGTAGGCCGACACCCGGGCGAAAAAATGTCCATATGTGGTCCAGTCTTTAGAACTTGAGAGTCTAGCTTGGGGTGGGGGTAAGATACGTGCACGCGCGCCAGGTTTGAAAATTTAAACTTTTGATCGCCGCATTGTGGCACCCCGCGACGTCGAGAATTCGCACGRCCTCCCAAGTGGACATCAGTTTATGCATACTCCAACTCGTGCATGAGTGTCGAACGACGCAGTTTTGCTTTGTCGTGAGTTATTTGTTGCGGCTTTAGCTTGCGGATATTGTCATCCCCAAGGTGGACATTGGTTTATGTGTACCCCCGCACGTGTGAAGGTGCTTCTTCATGGAGGACGTGGAGTTTGTTGCACAGGGCTCTTCACCGTGCATGTACTCCAACAAGCCATTGTCGGGCGTATCGGACCATCAGGGCGACCGTCGTATCACAGTGGAGCTTTCACCGCTTCAGGCGAGTGCGTCAGCCGCACCTCTCGCGAACCCCTACAACAAGGTAGGGGTCACACGAGGCATAACTTACCTATGCCGAAGGGTTTATCATCCTACCAAGCAACTAAACCACATGCGAAAGTTGCTCGAGTGCAATCGCAAAGGTGCCCCAAACGAGGGTATTTCTCGTTCGCTGTAGCATCGGGGGTACACGTGGCCGAACGCCTTAATTGGACCCATATGCAAGTCGACTACGATAGTTTATCTAACCAAGCGATACAATTAACAAAAAATAAAACCAAGTTCAAGTTTCACTCGTAAATCGCTCATAATCCATTTTTGTTATCCGACCCATAACCTTTTGATAACAAAATAAACGAAGTACATGTGTGAGACTTTGAATAAATATCACAGCGATATAGGTCTTGTCATATCGGCTAGCCACACATAAAYACGCAAGCAGAAGTGATGATGACGTATTATGYGGTACCCATAATCAAGAAACTCTCAAAGGCCTTGASGATTACTTTGAACACTCAAGTATCGTCTGACATATGTCTTGAGAGGCTAATCTTTAAATGTTAGATAATCGTAAGTGCGATTGCAAGACCTACACTCTTTTGCATACTACGTAAATGAGTGGTAGGCATGCTTCGCCCCTTTGTGGCGGCTAAACGCCTTTGACCGGGGGGACAGGTTTCCACCATAGGAGGCCTGAAAACATGTAAAATGTTTTG
>BFEA01000460.1:726321-736850 GCA_003427395.1 Chara braunii | reverse complement strand
CCCTTTCTCCCTCTCTCCCTCCCTCTCCCTCCTTCAATTCAACCCCCTCCGATAGTAATGACAACAGTTGAAAACAAAGAAGAACGAAAAAATAGGAGGAGGCGCACGTCTATGGAGTATGCCCTCCCAATGGGGGTTACAACGTTCATGTCATCACGGTGTCACTCAAGTGCTACAAAACGGCAACCTGAATTCTAAATGCGTTTGAAACTCGGACCCTGATTGAACTGCGAAAGTCGTGTTTCGAACGGGTTTATAAACTTTAACCCTGACCTTATCTAAAACTTCAGAAACTTTTTAAATTCGTAGAAATTACGATAACACTTTATAACGTAAATATTTCCAAATTTTGTAGAAAGCAAAATACAAAATATAAGAATAATTCAAACTTCATAAAGTCTAATTTTATCCGACTCTCTGATTTGGTAAAACTTTGGGCAACCCTTCTTCTAAGAAAATAGGTTTTTCGTATTCTTACCAGGCCAAGTATGAAACTCCGACAAAAGTCGAATTTGTAAAATCAAAATTTGACTAACGCGTTAAATTTGCATAAATTTTGGCATCACTACCCTTAGCAAAAGTGTCAAAGCTAAGTATGAGGAATTAACTTACTTAGAAAAGACCTGAATTAAAGAAACTCTTATAGCTCTAACACATGGTGAGCTTTTAAAGTAACTACCTATAAAAACAAAAAATCGGAACAAGTAGATCCCACCTTCAATCACATGCAAGTCCACACCACAATGAGTACGTACTCTCACAAAAAAATCTTAAAGTATTTTCATATAAGCTAGTTAATTGATTATCCAGATAATTAACCCCTTTACCCATCTTATATATGACATGACACTAGACCATTGTACTGAGAAACAATATCCAACATACCTTAGATTATACATGAATAAGTTGCGCAATTACTTTTTATTGTTTGAGGCATATGACTAAACCATTTTGTTTAGAAACAATGCCTAGTCGTCTTGAACTGTTTAAATATCCGAAGTTTAATACTTTTCTAACTTGTCTCCTGATAAGGGCAGAAAATTGGACAATTCTGCTTAGAAACAATGCTAAACTTGCCCAATTCACTTCCAATTATACTATTGATTTTGCTTTTCATTTTGGTGGTATGGCTCAAGATGAAACATTCTACTTAGAAACAATGTTCATTTGTCTGTTTTACATGCAAATATAGATAAATATTTCCAATGTATACTCAACTTGCACATAGTGTGTGACTTTAGGCTAAACCATTATTCTTAGAAACAATGCTTAATCTTTCACCAAAATCCTCCCTAAAAATAAATCAAGAGTCTGAACCATTTTGCTTAGAAACAATAGTCACCCTATCTCACGTCACACAAAAGCACGAAGTATGATAATTTTGCCAACTTTTGTAAGAAACCCTAGAAAAAACAGAGACCAAACCAATTTGTATAGAAACAACGCTTGACCTCACAAACCAGACAGACAAACCTTTGAAAATAAACACAACAACCAGACTACTCAGATTATAAATAATGTCCAGTCCATAAAAAAACAAACAAGAAACAAACCACTAAGACATTATGCTTAGAAACAATACCCGATCTTTGATTGACCCGGTCAAATGCATGCAATACCACCTTCCTCCCACATACCCCCAGTTCATCGCTTAGCCTTCATTGACGCTCCTCTAACTATGCCTTGCTCAGGTACAACTTACCATCTTTAGGGCAGACTTATGCTCAAACCTCTCTAAGCAGATCGTTATTGGCGGACAATGGACCTACAAACAGTAAATTCATTTTTTTTTTTCTCTTTAAAACCTTCGTGTCTCTGGAACCCACTCTCACGCACTAACCCCACCAAACTTTGCTTTCCTAACTTCACACTTCGCAATCGTACCCCAACTTTGACAGATAAATCTTCCGCTATAACATGAGAAGATATACGAGTATATCCTCAATCGTCCTTTCCTATGTACTGCAGCCTCTTGCCAATCTCATATGCTCCCCCCTCGCTTACAGCTCGCTCCTACCCTCTGTCCTCTCACTCTCTTCGTTGATTGTGTTGAACTTTAGTTGATTCACCTCTCCCTTGATGCAACTGACCCCTAAACTCGGTCACGTTCACCCAACTTTTAAAGGAAACAACGTACACTTTTAGTGAAGGCCACCACAATTACATGAACCCACCACCTCACACATCATGAAGATCATAACGAACATCACCCACAACGGAGACTGGTTACTGGGAGTAGTGCCAAGATGAGCGCAATCATTACTACCACGATGACAAATACAAAGATGAATCCGATACCCGACGCAACTACTTAGTCGAAGGCGAGTACCGTGGGACGGTGGTGCTCTGGAATAAAAAAAAAATCACGATCGTCCACAATATGGAATATGACCTGCGCAAGTACGTGAATAAATCGTCTGCTACTACAACAAGGAAGGATTCATACTACCAAGGTCATCCATTTCTGCGCATATTATCAAGCAGAGTGAGAATGAATCTTCTTGCTATAACATGAGAAGATACATACTACTTGAGTCTGCTTGCCTCTTCGCCCACCACCGGGAAAAATGTGAATGAACCTTCCACTAGAAAAGTGAATGATGCTCGTGACTTCGTCGATATCCTTTACTGCCCGTCGGATGGGTGTCATTCCTCGTGAACGCAGGACACGACCTTAACTACGGTGAAACGCACTTCTATGGATAAATAATGTTGAAGCGTCCAACGAGAAGGAAACTTGACTTGGTAAGGATATAGACGGCCCGAAGGGAAGGCCACACCATGATGAAGAAGAGCACACGACCACGACAATGAATAACGGTGTAGCGACCACGAGGATTGCAGTGATGGCGACAATGCCCAACACTAAGATAAGGAGACCGATTGCCACTCATAACACCACGAGTGCCTTGAAGTCACCACATTATCCGCCAATACTCACAAGGTGCAAAATGAGAATGCATCCTCTGCAAGAACATGGGAAAATACATCCGGCAATAAAAAAACCTTCTCGTGCACAATCTTCTTTTCCCCGAGCATCCCACCCCTCCTTGGTACTGCTATCTAACGATACCATCGATCTCCCCCGTATCTTGATCCCCTGGATGGAACCTTTACCTTCCCAAAACCGTTTATGTTTCCACAGTTTATAAGTGTACCAACTAAGTTGGGTTTGTGGGTGTTAGGACGAGCCTCAAAATCAGGTGCAGGGTCCATGTCAATATCCCCTGTATCGATTCTATTTTAACGGATGTCCCAAAGGACTCAAGCGGGGCGAATCCCTGTGGCAACACCAGGCGGTTGAGAGCCTCCAGGCAAATCAAGATTCTATTCATGTGGTCTCATCTTGCTTCGAACTGAGATCTATATTTCAATAGTTTAGGCGCGTACCAACTGATCTAAGCCCACTAGTCCCACGTCGTCCATGCCACAGTGTCCCAAAGAGGAAAATGGAACAGGAGGCAAAAATAAAAATGAAAATCAATATAAAACCAACAAGAAAGTTGGAAAAGGGGAGTAGAACCACTAGCTCCTCCTTAATTATGACAATTGGGTCCGCAGCAAAACCAGGGGAACGGTCCCTCCAACCCTCAACCCCTCGGTACCTTCAAATTGCCCCGTTGATGACCTCGATTCCCAAACCTCTGTGTTGAAAGTCCAATGTCGTAATCAAATGGCACTAAGCCCAAAACTGATACTAACAAGTGTCGTTTCCCCCATAAGGAACACTCACTCTCCAATCCAGTGAGGTAAAGGGTGCAACAAACCACACTTTGGCCACCAAACTTCCGCATCTACGGCAAGGGGCCTGATCCGTGTTTTATTCCAACGCTCTCTTTATTTACCACACATAAGTCCCACCACTGTTATAAAGCTATCCTCCACACGACTGCATGACCACCATGGTCATACATATTGACCAACGAAAAAATTTACTTGCTCCTAATTCAATAAAAGCAAAAAATTCGTTGGTAAGAATGTCGCCTTTACAAGCATCAATAGTAAAAAGAGATCACATGCGCCTCCAAACTATGTACCTACACACTCTCTCCTTTCAGTCAAACATTAGTCATTGTAATAAAGATTACTGCCTCGACTTGCATAGTGTAATCAAATTTCAAGTCAAAACTCATTTTTTGTCATTTGCAAAAACCAGAATGGATACCCTTGTAAGGGTATTCACACCTACAACTTACTAAACCACATTAAGCGACGCCCCCGTCGCTTCAAGTGATCAAAGCTACCAATGCAACCATAACTTCACTGCTTACGATAAAAGATTCAATCCGATCGGCCGACTGACTTCATTTTAGAGTTTTAACGATCTATGTTTGACACAACTATTTTTGTTGTCAGGGTTTCAACCTCGGTCTCCCTTGCCATGACATTGGATTTTAGGATACGTGATATTTACTACAACAAAAGGTTCGTGATATTATAAAACTTTCGATACGTCTCCTTCGTCTTAAACAATTGTCGGCTTATCGTTGCGTGTCCTGTTTAGTCACCGTCCTGTGTAAGAGGCCATAACTTAGGATGCGAACTCTAATCAAGACCTTTATAAGACACTCTCATCTTTTTCACAAAAATATTCATAAAAATATAAACCTTAATCACAAACTTCTTCTGCAATCTAGTACAAGAGGGTTATGTTTCCATCTTGGTCCACCATAGTTTGGATGATCGATCTAGATCTACGACCCGCCAAGTTGTCATCTTAGCGACGTACGCTCGTTGGTTGTGCAACGATAGGCTACTTTTACTTATAAGACTTTCATCAGGACTCAAAAAGACAAACTTGACTCTTATCCCTCCAACATCACGAGGGATTGCGACTCTTTGAGGCGGCCACACCCCTCAAGCCTTACTTTTTGGTGAGACATGGACCCGCTGCCAGTTTGTCCCGATCATCAACCAACTATGAGGGTTGAACCCCTGTGATGTTAAAAACTACCCTTTAGCTTGACATCATTGTGCATATCTTAAAATTAGCATTATAGTGGTTGAACGGTGTATCGCAATAAGAGTTGGCCTACTGCGGTACTACAAAGAGGTTTGTTTAACTCAAAGGCATTTACTCACTCCCTATGGGACAACATCGAGGGCATATCGTCCTTTCAAAAAACAAATAAAAATTCACCGTCAGATCCATAGGGACGCGACCTACCACTTGATCAGAGCAAAGTAGACCACACATCTTAAGGACAATTTCTAAAAAAATTCACCATATTTGCGACATTCCAAAATATCACCAATGAATAACCATTTTCTTGGTCCATAATCGTCAGATTGTTTTCCATGTCATTTCCAATCTTTTAACTACCTTCCATTTAACGGGAAGTTAACCATAGAAGCGTTAAGTCACCTTTCAACCATGAGGCCACATAATAACCTCCCACTTGGAGGGGAGTTAACCATTGTAAACACTCATCAAAGAAAGACCAACTTATGGGTCTTTGCCACAACTAAAAAAAATAAACATCCGGCATGGACAAGCATTAATTTTTTGAAAACACATAAATTCTTTGGGATTTTCACACCATTTTCTCAATCGAACTACACTTACCATTCTTTTACTTTAAGTCTCTTGTTTGTTCGTACAACAGACTACACAAGTATACATAAGAGTAGTCAGTTCACATATTTCACACTCACAAGCACACGAGATGTACCATGTGTATGTCTCAAACAAAAAATATCATACATTAAGACAAATTCACACATATGAGAGTGTTTGTGATCGCCACACAAAAAAAAATAATAATTGAATCTCCAATATACTCAAAGTGGGGATATCCCTACTAAAAATGGACAACCTTTAGTCTCAAGGCCACATATATGTATTCAGAGCTCAACAATCTCAACTCAAGCTAAAACAAGATAATCATCATGTCCCCATTGTACTCAGAGTTAGAAAGCTACAACTTAAAATAATAAAAAATACTCATAATATTGTTGGATATCCCTATAAGATGTTGCTGTCGAGCGCATCGTCTCGAAGAGGGGACCCTCTCGACAGCGTCTCGCAGGATTTTGCATAGGGTTGCCACTCCGTCCGCGTGTGTCAGCCATACCTTTCTTGAACCTCTACAAGAGGATAGGGTCACGCGAGGTACAACTTACCTCCTCCCGTGAGACTTGTCATAATCCCTTATGAAAACGTATTCTCACTGAGCTACTAAGCCTCGTACGAAAGTTTTTTGTATGCAATCAAAGAGGTGACACAATCGATGACGTTTCTCATTCGCTATAGCATTGGGGGTACGTGTGGTTTACGCCTGAGACACTGATCTCACGAACTCGACCCTACACCAGTCAACTAGAACGACTAATCTACCAAAAAAACATTGTTTTCAAAATAAAATCAAGCTTTATACGTAAATCGGATCTAGTCCCTTGTTCATCTTCGACTCATAACTTTCAAGGAAAAAAATAGGTAGGTGTCATGCGCGAGACTCTGAATAAATATCAAAAGGACATGAGCTTTGTAATATGGACCAACTATGGATGAATGAGCAAAAAGTCGTAATCATGGCGTACTATGTGATACTCATGATCACGAGGTCCTCGAGGATTCTTAGGGTCGTTTTGAACACTCAAGTGTTGGCTAACACGTGTCTTGACGGGTTAATATCTCGACCCTAGACAATCACAAGTGCGATGGCTACCTTCCTCTGCACACTACGAAGAGGAGGTGTAGGCGGGCTTCAAACCTTTGTGAACAAGTTGTACAATTACTTAGAAAAGACATGAATTAAAGAACCTCCTATAGCTCCAACACATGATGAGCTTCTAAAGTAACTACCTATAAAAACCAAAACTCAGAACAAGTAAAGCCCACATTCAGTCACATGCAAGTCCACACCACAATGAGTAGGTACTCTCACAAGAAATCTTAAAGTATTTTCATATAAGGTAGTTAATTGATTCTCCAGATAATTAACCCTTTACCCATCTTATATATGACATGACGCTATTCCATTGTACTAAGAAAGAATGTCCAACATGCCTCAGATTATACATGAACAAGTTGCACAATTACTTTTTTTTTCTTGAAGCTCTATGACTAAACCATTTTGTTTAGAAACAATGCATAGTCGTCTTGAACTGTTTAAATATTCGAAGTTTAATACTTTTCTAACTTGTCTTGTGATAAGGGCAGAAAATTGGACCATTCTACTTAGAAACAATGCTAAACTTTCCCAATTCACTTCCAATTATACTATTGACTTTGCTTTTCATGTTGGTGGTATGACTCAAGATGAACCATTCTATTTAGAAATAATGTTCATTCGTCTGTTTTACATGCAAATATAGATAAATATTTCCAATGCATACTCAACTTGCATTTAGTGTGTGACTTTAGGCTAAACCATTCTTCTTAAAAACAATGCTTAGTCTTTCACCAAAATCCTCCCTAAATCAAGAGACTGAACCATTTTGCTTAGAAACAATAGTCACCCTTTCTCACTTCACACAAAAGGAAGAAGTATGACAATTTTGTCAACTTCTGTAAGAAACCCTGAAGAAACAGATAGACCAAACCAATTTGTTTAGAAACAACACTTGACCTCACAAACCAGACAGACAAACGTTTGAAAATAAACACAACAACAAGACTATTCAGATTATAAATAATGTTTAGTCCTTCAGAAAACAAACAAGAAACATACCACTAAGTCATTCTGCTTAGAAACAATGCCGGGTCTTTGATTGACCCGGTCAAATGCATGCAATACCACCTTCCTCCCACATACCCTCGATTCATCGCTTAACCTTCATTGATGTTCCTCTAACTATGCCTATCTCATGCACAACTTACCATCTTTAGGGCAGACTTATGCTCAAACCTCTCTAAGCAGATCGTTATTGGTGGACAATAAACCTACAAACAGTAAATTCACTTTTTATTTCTCTCCAAAATCTTCGTGTCTCTCCAACCCACTCACGCTCACTAACCCCACCAAACTTTGTTTTCCTAACTTCATACTTCGCAATCGTACCCCAACTTTGAAGGATAAATCTACCGCTATAACATGGGAAGATACACGAGTATATCCTCAATCGTCCCTTCCTATGTACTGCAGCCCCTTGCCAATCTCATCTGCTCCCCCCTCGCTTACCGCTCGCTCATACCCCCTGTCCTCTAACTCTCTTCGTAGACTGCGCTGAGCTTCAGTTGATCCTCCTCTCCCTTGATGCAGCTGACCCATAAACTCGGTCAGGTTCACCCAACTTTTAAAGGAAACAACGTACACTTTTAGCGAAGTCCATCACAATGACATGAAGCCACCACCTCACACATCATGAAGATCACAACGAACATCACCCACAACGGAGACTAGTTACTGGGAGTAGCACCGAGATGAGCGCAATCGTTACTACCACGATGACAAATACAAAGATGAACCCGATACCCGATGCAACTACTTAGTCGAAGGCGAGTACGGTGGCTTAATTGGAGGTGACGGTGGTGCTTTGATATAAGAAAAGTATTACGATCGTCCACAATATGGAATATGACCTGTGCAAGAACGTGAATAAATCGTCTGCTACTACAACAAAGAAGGATTCATACTATCAAGGTCATCCGTTGCTGGGCCTGTTATCAAGCAGAGTGAGAATGAATCTTCTTGCTAGAACATGGGAAAATATATGCTACTTGAGTCTGCTTGCCTCTTCGCCCACCACCGGACAAAAAGTGAATGAACCTTCCACTAGAAAAGGGGATGATGACCGTGACTTCGCCGATATCCTTTTCTGCCCGTCGGATGACGACCATTCCGGACACGACCTTAACTACGGTTGAGCGCACTACGATGGACGAGTAATGTTGAAGCGTCCAACGAGAAGAAGCTTGACTTGGTAAGGATATAGATGGCCCGAAGGGGCGGCCACACCACGATGAAGAAGAGMACACGACCACGACAGTGAACAACAGTGWATAGACCACGAGGATTGCAGTAATGGCGAYAATGCCCAACAGTAAGATAAGGAGACMGATTGCCACACATAATACCACAAGTGCCTTAAAGTCACCACATTACCCGCCAATAYTCACAAGGTGCAAAATGARAATGCATCCTCCGCAAGAACATRGGAAAATATATCCGGCAATAAAAAAAMCTTCTCGTGCACARTCTTYTTTTCCTCGAGCATYSCACCCCTCCTTGGTACTGCCRTCTAACGATACCATCGATCTCCCCCGTATCTTGATCCTCTGGATCGAACCTTTACCTTCCCAAAACCGTTTATGTTTCCACAGTTTATAAGTGTAGCGACCACAAGGATTGGAGGGATGGCGGAAATGCCCAATACTGAGATAAGGAGACCGATTGCCACGCATAACACCACGAGTGTTTTAAAGTCGCCACATTACCCGCAAATACTCACAAGGTGCAAAATGAGAATGCATCCTCCGCAAGAACATGAGAAAATACATCTGGCAATTACAAAACCTTCTCGTGCACAATCTTCTTTTCCTCGAGCATCCCACCCCTCCTTGGTACTCCCATCTAACGATACCATCGATCTCCCCCGTATCTCGATCCCCTGGATCGAACCTTTACCTTCCCAAAACCGTTTATGTTTCCACAGTTTATAAGTGTACCAGCTAAGTTGGGTTTGTGGGTGTTAGGATGAGCCTCAAAATCAGGTGTAGGGTCCATGCCAATCTCCCCTCTATCGATTTGATTTTAAGGGATGTCCCAAAGGACTCGAGCGGGGCGAAGCCCTGCTGCAACACCATGCGGTTGAGAGCCTCCAGGCAAGTCAAGATTCCAATCATGTAGTCTCATCTTGCTTCGAACAGAGATCTATATTTCAATAATTCAGGCGCGGACCAACTGATCTAAGCCCACTGGTCCCACACCGTCCATGCCATAGTGTCCCAAAGAGGAAAATGGCACACGAGGAAAAAATAAAAATGAAAATAAATATAAAACCAACAAGAAAGTTGGGAAAGGGGAGGAGAACCACTAGCTCCTCCTTAATTATGACAATTGGGTCCGCAACAAAACTAAGGGAATGGTCCCCCCAGCCCTCAACCCCTCAGTACCTTCAAATTGCTCCGTTGCTCCATCGTCCTTGATCGCTGACCTCGATCCCSAAACCTCTGTGTTGAAAGTCCAATGTCATAATCAAATGGCACTAAGCCCAAAACTGATACTGACAAGTGTCGTTTCCCCCATAAAGAACACTCACTCTCCAATCCAGTGAGGTGAAGGGTGCAACAAACCACACTTCGGCCACCAAACTTCYGYATCTACCGCGAGGGGCCTGACCCGTGTTTTATTCCACCACTCTCTCCATTTACCACACAAAAGTCAYACCTCTGTTATAAAGCTATCCTMCGCACGAGCGCATGGGCACCACGGTCATACATACARGYGAACGGAAAAATTTACTTGCTYYTAATTCAATAAAAGYAAAAYATTGGTCGGTAAATGTGTCGACTTTACAATCATCAACAGTAAAAAGAGATCACACACGCCTCCAAACTATGCACCCACACACTCTCTCCTTTTAGT
>BFEA01000460.1:683565-701493 GCA_003427395.1 Chara braunii | reverse complement strand
TCAACTCAAATTAAAACAAGATAATCACCATCTCCCCAATGTACTCAGAGTTAGAAAGTCACAACTTCAAATAATAAAAAATACTCATAGTATTGTTGGATATCCCTATAAGATGTTGCTGTCGAGCGCATTGTGTCGAAGAGGGGACCCTCTCGACAGCGTCACGCAAGATTTTGCGTAGGGTTGCCACTCCGGCCGGGTGTGCCAGCGATACCTCTCTTGAACCCCTGCGACAGGATAGGGTCACGCGAGGTACAACTTACCTCCTCCCGTGAAACTTGTCATCATCCCTTATGAGAACGTATTCTCACCGAGCTACCAAACCGTGTACGAAAAATTTTTGTATGCAATCAAAGAGGTGACACGGTCGATGGCGTTTCTGATTCGTTATAGCATTGGGGGTACGTGTGGTTTACGCCCGAGACGCTGATCTCACGAACGCCACCCTACACAAGTCAACTAGGACGACTAATCTAACAAAAAAACACCGTTTTCAAAATAAAATCAAGCTTTATATGTAAATCGGATCTCGTCCCTTGTTCATCTTCGACTCATAACTTTCAAAGAAAGAAATAGGTAGGTGTCATGCACGGGACTCTGAATAAATATCACGAGGACATAAGCTTTGTCATATGGACTAACTATGCATGGATGAGCAAGAAGTCGTAATCATGGCGTACTATGTGTTACTCATATCGTGAGGTTCTCGAGGATTCTTAGGGTCGTTTTGAACACTCAAGTGTTGGCTAACATGTGTCTTGACGGGTTAATATATCGACGCTTGACAATCACAAGTGCGATTGCGGGACCCACCTTCCTTCGCACTCTGCGAACAGGAGGTGTAGGCGGGCTTCAAACCTTTGTGGTGACCAAACGTCTTTGACCCAAGGAACAAGGCTCTATAATCGGAGGTCTGGAAACCGGTCGAGGGGTTTGAGTTTGACAACTGCCACGGACCTTAACGTCCAACTGTGAAAGTTCTAAAAAACAAAAGTTAAGAAAAATCGAATTTTTCTCTCGATGAAAATTCACTTACTTCTTACGCAAGGTCACGATAGATCTTACGAGCACTCAATATATAATATAACGAGCTTATAAGACACGATGTGAACACTCTGACAGTCACGGTGTGACTTCCTTAAAATATACACATGATCGCAGACAAAGTCAAATCCAAACTTTAAATTACAAAACATACCTCTGGTCACACCAAAGATTTTACACCGAGGAAACACACACTACACGGGGTCAACTTCAACCACTCTTGGTGCTCACACCTCTTGCCTTAATCACACAGACCCCAATCTTTATCCAACCTTTAAACAAACAAAAAAAAAAAAACTTAGTTTTTTTTAAATGATCATTTTATAAAAGTTCGGATAAAAACCGGAAGGAACATTCCAAACCACAGGGGCCAATGCCTTAGGTTGAGTAGCGAGAATGAATTAGAGTTGAGTAAGAAACCAACTTTTTATTGAAGAATAACAGAAGACGATCCTTGAATCAGGCCGATACTGGTAATCTTGAATCACCCGAATGAAAATGGTTTGTAGCACATCGCATGTCAAAGCCCAAACTATGTTTGAATGAGTATAGAATAATCCCGTCCGTCTACTTTATCTATGACAGTTATCTTAAAATATCAGAAATTTCAGCAGTGCTTTCCCTAATCAGAGACAAACTACCAAACTTTCAAAGTTTTTAAAATATTACACCTCCTCGAGATTTCAGAAAATTTGAACAACGCTTATTGTAGGAAAAATATTTTTGTAGAATTTATATAATATTGAATATGAAATCTAAAAACAATATTTGATTTTACAATGTTAAATCTTGTCTAAATCCCTGACTTAGTAAAACGTTTGTGCAACATCTCATTTAAAAATACAGATTTCCCAAATTTATACAATATTAGATATGAACTCAAGATAAAATTTGAATTTTATCATGACACAATTTGACTCGTTCTTAAGATTTGTAAAAATTTCGGTTGCACATTCTGCAGGAAAAGTTCCTCTCCAAAATTTATACAAAGTCAACAATGAGAAATAAACTTAACTCAGAAAATACAAAAATTGAACTAACTCCTATAGCTCCAGCACGCCGCGAGCATATAAAGCGAGCACCTATCAAAGATAAAGCTCAAAACAAGTAAAACTTTTACTGAACCACATACAAGTCTATATCACAATAGGTAAGTACTCTCAGCCAAACCCCAAGTTATTTTCATATCAATACTTCATCATCTCTCAGTTAGATAAACCCTAATATCCTAAGTTACATATGACATAAAAAAGTCAAGCCAAATTGAAGCCATATTGCTTAACCTTTGCCTTTGTCTATACAAAATAAATGACACCATTACTTTTCTATTCTTTTGGCAGTTGACTAGACCAACTGAAGCCGCATTTGTCTAGCATGCCAAGTGTTTGATATCCAAGTTGTAATATTTCGCTAGAACCTTTAATCTTTTGAAGACTAAGCTTGAGCCAAACCGAAGCCACATTGCTCAATCTGCTTTTGAGTACGCTCATTACATTTTTAATTAATTACTCTTTTTTTTTTTCTTATAAATTATAGTCAAACCAAACCGAAGTCACATTGTCTGATTAACTTGTCCAATAATAGAAGATATATATATATATATATATATATACTGAAAATCTCATTCTATGATTCCTTGTTATGTGCGAAACCTCTGACTAAGTCAAACTGAAGCCTCATTGCTTACTCATCAGTTCGAATCTCTCGCAGGAGAAAACAAGTAGTCGAGTCTGACCGAAGCCACTTTATCCAACTCTTGAACTCTTTCAACAGGTAAATCACTACAATAACAACAACTTGACATGACCAAAGCTATATTATTTGGTTAAGGTAAGGAATAAAATGACATAATATAATCAACTATGTCAAACCGATGCCACATTGCATAACCAAATAAATAACAACTTACTGAGGTACGACAACCAGACTTGACCGAAACCACATTGTGTGACTATGAAGAAGACAAGATAACACAATAACCAAGTATGACCGAAGCTACATTGTCTGGTTGCAAAAAAGGCAAATCAACACGTATTACAATAACTAAAGATTATCAAAACCACAATGTCTAGTTGTGGAGGAAACATAATAAACAAAGTGGTCAGGTCAAACTGAAAGCTACATTGTGTAACCCTTTGGGGACCCAATCAACGCAAGCAAAAACTATTCTCCCACCTTCCCCCAATTCATCCCCTTTATCTGAGTTTCAAGCAATACAAATAGATGAGTTTCACGTATGCATTTCCTTTACTCAATCATCTAAATTAAGTTCTACGTAAAAGCAAAGTCTATATGCGTACATACATACATAGCAGTCAACGTAGAGGGATGCACTAATAGGGGATTAGTAGGTTCACACAAGGCAGAGAAGATATACCTGATTGTTCCTTGCCTCTCGAACTCCTCTTGAGCTCTGGCAAAACTCTCACAATCGCTGGGTAAACCTCTCACAAGGTCTTGTTGCGGTCTTGTAAGTTGCAATCCCGCCTGCCGCCTTTCTCTCCGATCCACAGACTGGACTTAGAAAAACAAAAGGGCAGAAGAAGGGGTTCTCTGACTCTCGAGATACAAGAGAGGGACAAATGAACTTGCGTGAGAGGGCCTTGGTATCTGGACTCGCCTAAGGGCCCCACAATGGCGGTCAAAAGCACAATGAAGGTGGTTGAAACACAACGAAATTGCAAATAATACCCTCTTGACAAGCCCCCAAGCTGCTATAGTACCGCTCTGTAGAAGTCCGACTATGTCCCCGAGCTATGACGTTACGCCCTCAAACCACACTCAGGCTATGCAGCCTAAAAAGACCATGTTCAAATAGCGCACACCCTTGCGCTCTATTTGTGAATAGGGACAAACAATAACCAAATTTAGCAAAATGTTGCATATCTTAGCAATTGTGAGTAACAACATGCAACAATGCAACAATCAACGCAACAATCAACACAACAGTTTGCTTAGCAGAACACAGTGCTTCACAGTGATTAGTTCACAGAAGTGTCCTATACAGAACAACAAAATACACCAGAGACTGTGCAATAAAGTACACAACAACTCGAATGCATCGAACATAACGAAAAGGCAGCGGGGCTCAACAGCGAGGTTTGTACAACAAACGCAATAATGCAGCCTATTAAAGGCGGAGGGACAATAACATCAGCAGTAGAAAACACCATGTTAGTAGACAGAAACTTCGTAGTATGCATAACGCAGATGAACGTATGACGGTAGCACTGAACTTCAGTCAACATCTTGTTGTTGGATGTGAAAGCATATCGCTAGCCATCTGGTATCTCTGTAGCTTCCCAACCCTTAGCTGTAGTATGGAGGCAATTGCTCATTACTAATGAAACAATAATGATATGAATTCCAAAACAACTCTCGGATAGACGGTAGCCTCGTCAATGCCCACCTCAACAATACAAAACATCGCTCTTCTCCAAGGTCATCTGCCGCCTCAACCTGACAGACTGCAGTCATAGTTCACAAAATAAAAAACGTTCCCGACGTGCCATAACTGCAAGTGGCTCAGAATGATCTCTTCTACATTTGTTAGATGATATACAGATTCGACTTGAATCTGCAGTTCAACAACTAAGGTGTGTACCAATTGAGCTTGACTCATTGGTTTAGTACAGTCTCCTGAGGGCAGACTGTGCCAGTCACCATCTGCCTTGGACGATAACAAAGATACTCCCTGCAATGATTCGATAACGGTGGCAGCATTAAATCCACTATGATAGTGAGTTACAGTAGCGCGGGTCTCGATGATGGCCATGAATAGCAACAACATAGATCCCCTTGGCTGTAAAAGTGATCAATTTGTTCGTAAGGATGAGAGTGGGGATGAATAAAAAACACTTTCACGATGGAGACGAGCTACAGAATCACGTTTGATGACAAAGACAAACACGTATACACTCCCTACTATCTGAACAATAATGAGGACGAATCTCCTGCTAAAATACGAGAAAATACCCTTGCAAATCGCCCTCTATCCACCGAACAACTGCTGTGATCAAGTACGTACCCGGACCTCCTCGCGGCTAAGCCTCAGACCACCTATACTCCTCTCTATTTGACGAATCTCCTACTTCGTTGTCGGTGCGAATAATGTTTCAAGGGTATTCGCTCAAGTCTTTGCAAATGACAGAAGATGAGTTGATTCAAAATTTTGAGTACACCGCACGAGTCGTGATTGCGTTTCACTTACGCTGACTGAATGGTTGACTAGGAGCAGAGAGTGTGTGGCCGCGCAATTTTGAGAGGCGCGGGATGTTTCTTATTAATATTATAGAGCCTACGTTTCAGTCGGCCAATTATTTATGTTGATTAAAACTAGGAAGAACTTTCTTTCTGTTGAAGTGACCATGGTGGACGTGCACTCATATGGAAGACCGAATCAGCAGTAGTGTTAACTTTGAGCAGTAGTTGGTGTGTGCAAAGGAATAGAACGAGGAGGGGGCTGTCGCGCGATAGGCGCGAGGCTTGGTGGTCGTGGGTTTAGTTGGTAGGTCGAAAGATTGACTTTGGAATGTTTAGCAGACCCACATTCGTGGCAGTACCCGTTTATATGGGTTTTCGCTAATGCGAAACTTAGCTTTGGGCCTAACACTATTGGTTACGATGTCAAACTTTCAACTGGGAGATTCAGGGATTGAGGTCATGAAGCGACGATGCAAGAGTATTGGAGAAACTTGAAGAGGCCGAGGAATAAGGGTCGGCGTGGCTATTCCCCTTTGTTCTACTATTTGTCGCGCCCATAGGACCGATAAGTGGGAGAAAGGGGGGTTGCCGTTTGACTCCTCTCACAACCCCCACCCTGATTTTTTCCTTTTGTTGTTATTTTTTACTTCCGTTTTTATTTTGTTTCATTTTGTAACCGGGCTGGTACCAGTTCTGGGACCGATGGTGGGACCAACAAGTCCGCGTCCGGCTGGTACACTGGGGAAGGGTCGAGATGCAGACCTAAGTTCGAATTCAGTTGCGATCAGGTGTATATAATAAATAAATTTTGACTTTCCAAGTCCGTATACGATAGGTGCCCAATGTTGGTATCTCAAAGTCGTCTTTCTTTCTTGTCGGATGGTGTAGATTGTCGTGACCGGGGTGCTAGGGAGATTCCTTTGTCCAACCCATTTTAAAAATACGAGCTGATGAGTTAACGGGCATACAAGCATGTGGGTGTTTCACCCACGAGGCGGAGGGAACCTGAGTGGTGGGGACCTCTTTGAGGATGTGTTGTCCGCCGCCCTCTATCTGTTGTAAGAGGGTAGAGAGTGAGCATGTCCGAAGGGACGTGAAAGGCAGGAACTCTGCCTAGGCGTAGCGACCCAGGGCATCATGGGGAGGTCCGCAACGGTACTATATGCATCGTTGTGCTCATGAAACCCTTCTCCACTCGGTCTTCAAAGTCCTCATTTCAATACTTGCTACTACAACTAGGATCTGCGTCGGGACCCATTTCACGTAGGCCCACGCTGCAGACGTTGAAGCAGACATGCGCCCTCCTATTGACTTACCGTGAGGGCATGGGTGTGCAACCCGTGGTTTGTATATGCTTGATTGATAGAGGCGTTATTGGTGAGGTTTAGAAGTAGGGTGATTGTTGCATGGGAAAAAAAATATTTGTGTGTAAGTGTGAAAATTATTTTGTGTGATACTTAGGGTGTTTGTGTTTATGACATCTGTTAGTGTTCGAATTGTGGGATTTAGGTAATTTGTATGGTATGAATGTATTAGATAATTGACATACCTTGATTCTTAGTTGTTGTCGAGGCTGGTGGTCCTTGAATCTTGGTCCATATATCATATATGTGTGTGCTTGAGTATTTGTTGTTGTACGTTTTTTTTTTAATTAAATAAAAGTTATTTTGTCACATGTGACTCACTGAATTGGGTGTTGAACGTGTGGGGCGTGAATACGTCCACGTTATCGAGCGCATCGGCCCAGCACCGCACGTGGCGGCGTGGGACCCTCTCGGCCTCGTCACACAGGAGTTGGATCAATCTCGACATAACACGCGAGTGGAGCTTCCTTAGGCCGCTCCGGCCGAGTGCGCCAGGCATACCTCTCGCGAGCCCCTACGACAGGATAGGGCCTACGCGAGGCGCAACTTACCTCCACCTTACGGGAGCTGTCACCTCCCATCGGTGGGCGTATCCCCGCCGAGCTACCAGTCCACAATACGAAAGTTGATCAGTTGCAATCGCAGAGGTGGACCAGCCAAGGACGTTTCTCGTTCGTTGTAGCATAGGGGGTACGCCCGGTAATACGCCTATCGGACCCGCACGCGAACCGCCGTCTTGGGGGGCTGAAGCCCCAAGCGCGGCTCGTCGTCGGTCGACTAGGACATATCCCACACGCCACGCGCACACCACTCTACGAACACGCGAAAGGAACAGAAGCGCACTCACGCACGCACATACAGCATGCCGCAACACGGACAACGCTGACACTACTCGAACAACGAGACCTCGCTCCTAGCCCCTCGGTGGCCGTCCCATAACTTCCCAATGCAAAAATCGAGTGGGCGTCAAGCACGAGACTTAATATAAAAATCGAGCGGACGTAGGGCTAACTCAGACGGACTCCCAATGCAAGCGTACGCAAGCGGTCGCAAGGATGGCGTACCATGTAGTACCCATACTCACACGGTCCTCGTTAACCTCGTGGGTCGCGCTCGACACTCAAGTGTTGGCTGACACACGTCTAGAGGGTTAATCTCTCGACGCTGAACAACCGCCATGCGCGGTTGAAGACCACACACCCTCTTCTGCACCCTTATGCAGAGTGGGTGGTACACAGGCCCATGCCTGTGGTGGTAGTCGTCTCTCGCGGCCCTAGGGGTGAGTCCTCCCCGGGGCCTGGGCGAAAGTCAAGGGGTTGAACTTTGACGGCTGCCACGGATTACAACGTCCAACCATAAAAAAATCTTTAAGAAGCAACAAGACCTGCACGAATCCAAGAAAAGGGGATAGGGCGAGGGTCTCCCGGTCCTTAAAACAGAAATTCATGGCTCTGGGACACACTTCCCTTCTACGGCCCGTGCCGGCGGCCTACAATAATCCCAAGCGCTGCGCCTACGCGCAAGCCCAAAAGTGGCAGCAAGGCGTCGCGCCCAGGGCTCCGATATAAAATTGCGCGGCCGCAAGTCAACCCTATGCCAACCACTGACGCCAATCATATGTGGTAATCGCGGCTTCGGCCTCACGATATTGAATGGCTGAAGGAACTCATCGCGAGGGGTTACCCCTCACGATATTGAACGGTTGAAGGGTATGCCATTCGGCCCTTGCGACATTTCCGCCCTCCAGGCGGAGTGTCCCGCCGGCCAAAATAAATAGGCTCTATGCAAGGGGAGACCCCTCCCCTTTTGGGCCTAGGGCTTGGGATGTCCTGGACAAGGACCTCGAATCCCGGCCCAGGACCAACGTCCGACTAGAAAAGCCCCAAGACACAAATAGGCAGAAGGGGGGGGGGTCTACCCTGTCCCTCAGTCCCAACCTCTGCGCGGTTACTGGCTCGGCCCCCTTGGGCCCCTTGGATACCCATCGTACGGATACTCGCGCATACATGCATAAGGGGATAAAGTTATGATGATCACTCCTGACAGGCACAATGGGACGCCTCACAACCGTGCATATGTATATGGAATCGGAGGCAGTCCAAATCCAAAATCCAAGCCACAGGACATACCTGCAACCACACAAAGAATCAAGCGACAAAGCACGCACTACACGGAGTCAACCCCAACCATACTCTATGCTTATACCCCATTCGCTTTAGCCATGCAAGCCCCAATCGCCGATCCAACCAACCTTAATTAAATACTCAGTACCTTTGTCAAATGACCATTCAATGAAAGTCCGGGTAAAACCCTTAACAAACAGTAAAACCACGAGGGCTAAAGCCTTTTAGGTTGAGTATGGGGAATGAGTTGAAATTCAGTTGAAGACCGATGATTCGGCAACCGACCTGTTATCAGTGATAACAGAAGACGATCCTCGTAGGATCAATCCGGAACTAGTCCAAATCCTGAATCAAATCGATCAAGATGGCCTGTAACACAAAACAGGTCAATCCCCAGGCTGAACCTATAAGTCCATGGAGAATAACCCCCATATCACGTCCCTCTCAAATCACCGTAAATAACTAAGCCTGAATCTACCTGTAAGCCGTGCCCAAAGCAAAGGTAGACCCCGACATAATCTCCCGTATTCAGGGTGGATTGCCAAAATTGTCACATGTCAAAATGTAATCTAACTCCTCTAAATCAAGAAAATTTCGGCAGCTCTTCCCGTAGGAAAGTGTCTTTCCAAAGTTTATATCAGCTCAAATATGGAAACAGAAATAACCATGCCTAACTCCCTGAATTAGTAGAAATTTGGACGGCACTCCCTTTAGAAAGGGAGACTCCCCAGATTTGTACTAAGTCAGATATGAACTCAGAGACAATTTGGGTTCAACTTAGACCAGATTTAGTTGATTCCTTAGTTTTGCAGTAGTTTTGGCAGCACTCCCTATGAAAAAATGCTATTCCAAAATTTATACAAGGCTAAGTTCAAAATATGGAAATAACTTTGACTTCTCAAAGTTCAATTTTGTCTAACTCCTTGAATTAGCAAAAATTTGGGCATCATTCCCTTTAGAAAAGGAGACTTTCCAAATTTGTACTAAGCCAGATATAAAGATTAAACAAGTTGAATTTTGACAAGTCAAAAGTTGACTAACTCCTTGGATTTATAGAAATTTCGGCAGCGCTTCTCGTAGAGAAAATGACTTGCCAAGATTTATACGAAGCCAGGTATAACAAAAGATCCCAGAAAATGCGAGAATTGATCTAAGTAAAAAAAGTCAGCTCAGAAAAAGCAGGAATCGCCCTAGCTCCTCTCGCTCTAGCACGTGGTGAGTCTCTAAAGCAACTACCTGTCAACCTGAAGCCCAGACCAAGTAGTAACCTCACTCAGCCTCATGCAGGCCAAACCACAAAGGTAAGTACTCTCACCAACCCCAAGCTCCTTTAGCAAACAATAGTTCATGCTTTCTCTGTGAGTTATCCATTTCATACCCAAGCTTACATAAGGCATAAGCCACGGCACCTGAACTTACAGATCGCACCCAACTTAGCCAGGCCCAAGGTCAGAATACCTACACTTATAGAGCGTTTTGACTTGGCCAGGTATACACAAACAGAGGGCACAACTACTTCTCTCTTCTTTGGGCGTCTGACTAGACCACTCTAGTCGCCCTAAACTGTTTAAATAGCCATATTATATATATCTCTCTGAACTTAGTCTTCAAAGGGACATAAGGTTGAGCCGCTCAACTTAGAACATTGCTCAGCCTGCCCACAATTACCCTTAATTATATCTCTTAATTATACTCTCTTCCGTTGTGATAAGCTATAGTCAGGCTACCTAAACTTATAAAGTGGCCTGACTAGCCTGTTCTCAATAACATAGTAACATAATATAGCCAAATTATATCCATTGGGTTCCAACATGTGCGAGGCGTTGGGTCAGACCATCTAAACTTATAGAGTGGTCTGATCCTCTTCCAGGTTCGTTTCTCTTTGATCCAATCTGTGCGAGGCATTGGGACAGGCCACCTAGACTTATAGAGCGGCATGCCCCCTGCGAGAATTATTCCCTCAAAACAAAACAGGAGAAGGGCTGAACCACCTAAACTTATACAACGGTTCAGACCTCCTCGTTCAGAATCAAAGAAATTGAGACGAGGCAACCCAAGGTACATAAACTTATAAAGTGCCCCGGGTCCCTGAGAACCACTCACAGTCAAATTCCCACAGGTCAGAGCAGTCAGGACACCTAAACTTATAGAGCGTCCTGACCCTCCACGCAATTCATAGCACCAGGTCTCCCCAAACTTATGGGGACATCCCAGCCTCCAGAGCTTCAGGCTACCTAAACTTATAAAGCGGCCTGAGGCTCCATGCAAACCAGAAATAACAAAGCGCTCGGCTTCCCCAAACTTAAGGGGACCTCCCAGCCTTAGTGACCCAGTCAATCTGCACACAATACTGCCCTCCTCCCAACCTTCCCCCAGATGCAACCCACCTCGTTCATAATCTCCTTTCAGGCAATCAGTAAAACTAAAGCTGAGATTGCACACACACTCCTTTACTTCAGTCTGACTTAGGTCCTGACAGTCAAACCAAAATCAGAGTACAGGATCCACGCGATACGCTCAGTTAAACGTAGAGCGATGTACGAGTAGGGGTTATAGTTGGGTTTATAGAGGGAGTCAGGGGATTACCACTAAGTTCCCTGCCTCCAGGACTCCGCCTGAGTCCCGGCAGAGCTCCCACAATCGGTGGGGCAACCTCCCACAAAGGTCTTGGCGCGGATTACGGGCCACACGCCCTCTTGCCGCCTTCCTCTCTGGGCCAAGGACCAGACTTTTAGAGTAAGGAGGGCAGGATAAGGGGGGGTAAGACTCTCAGACTTAGGAAGGACACACTCAGACTCATGCGAGAGGGCCTTCAACTCTTCGTACGCCTGAGGGCCCCACAATGGCGGCCGAGGAAAACACCGCAGCTTTATCAAGTGAAGTTAACTGTTGACTGCTAACTCCTCTGACGATCTCTCCAACCGCAGCAAGCGCCCCATACACAGCCCAACCGCCCCCCTTCACCACTTCCTTACTCTCTATGACGAGTCCGTCGTCTCACGACCCTAAGCCCCCTGCCCAGAATAGCATAGCAGTGCGGGTCAAGCTCATCAATCGGTTATGACAGGAGTAAGACCGCTGCAGATAGTCGAGCACATCGTGGGCGGGCAAACAGTAGATGCTGCCCCAGTCAAGGTACACGGTGTCCAACAGTCGCAGACACCAGCCCCCTTCTTCTGCCAGCTCAAGTCCTCCTCCGAACCACGACCAAGTCGCGGGGTCCTGTGCCAGTCGGCGGGCAGCGGGCAACCCGTTCGCACCCCTTAGCCGGCAAGGCCGACTGTTCACCAGTCGGCCAACTCAGCTCTCGACTCCGCAGTTCAGTCCCCAGCTCCCCCTGCTCGCCAGGATGGATGCCACGGAGGCCCTCAAACAGGCCGCCTGCCCACGTATTCCTGCAGTCGTCGCGCAACTCGATCGTTACCCCCCCCCCCGACTCGCTTTCGTCCCAATTCGAATCGACAAACTCAGCCCTTCACGCAGTCATACGTGATCCCCAACAACTCCGCGCGGTGTCCCCTTCTTCTTCCACCAGCAGAACGAACAGAACTCGAACGAATCTTCCACAAAATGTGGGAAGATACATTGTCCATCCCAAATTAGCCCTTCCTGAGTGCGCCCCATGCCTACTACAACACCAAATTTACATCCCTTCCACGAGGCCCGAGCCCATCATTAAGATCGCAGTGCCCAGAATCCCCTATCGAGAGTCCTTACTCATCACGAACGGTCGGGGACAGCCTGGTGGCCAACTTTTATCTCTTTCGTTTTTTCTTTCGTCGCTGTTTCTGACCAACGCGCGATCTTTTTCTCTACCAGCACTAAATATACTATCCCACTACCAAGTCTAACCCCTCCATTGGATTCGCAACCATCGAGAACCCCCAAAACTCATCTTTCCCCGCCCAAAACAGCCACGAACTGAGCGAGCTCCCTACTCCGTGCTACGCCCAGCCCGGCTCTCCGCCATCTCTTGTCTCCTACGCCTGCATGCACCCGGCTCTACCCCACGCCCCCGTTCATTCGCCAACCTACTTCGTCCTTCCACAGCGCTGCGCTCGCCGGTGTGCCAAGACATACCGCGTCAACAAGACGAGGCACTTCGAAAAAGGAAGTCAACAGCCGCGGGGCACCGACGGCACACCAACTTATAGTTGCCACCACGCTTGCGGCCCGCCGATCTTTCCTGCCTCACTCCAATTCGGCTGATGCCCTGACGGACCCTCACGTGACGTCAGCCTGGGGAGAAATCTCCGTGCCCCCCCCCCCTTTTGTTTTTGCCTTTTTCTTACCCGTGCCTGGCCACCCCTTGCGGCCCGATCCATAGTGGGTGCATCCTCCCCTTTTGCCAACACACCAAGTAGCCGCCGGGCGCATCCGGCCGTAGGGTATCCCAGTCCGGCCTCCGCCCCTTCCCTGTCGCTGCGTCCCGGTCCACTCCGAACCTTTACGCATTCCCCTGCCCGGGTGTCGTACGAATCTTTCCCCGTATTCTTAGAATTCGTACGTGCCATCGTTGTGCGGGGGTCGTGCTAATATTCTCTTTATCATTCCAATTTTAACAAATGTCCCGAAGGACTCCCGGTTTTTCCGCCTACCCTTGCTCCAGTTCTTTGCTCAGGTTCGTCCCCGGCCCCCACCATCTCCTCCGCGCCTTCCCCTTTTCGTACTCCACAGATCTTTCCTATAAAGATCCGATTCTCTCGGGGTACCGGAGAGCTTTGCCGCGTCAGCAGTTCCGGGCCTTCACGCGTCCTTCCTCCACCCCTCTCTATGGCTTTCCTCGCCTGGACCTAGCCCCTTTTGGAGGCCGGATTCATACAATCGCGCCCACCTCACGTCACTACTTGGCCATAGGCCCCGGGGGCAAACCTACGAACCTAGACAATCCTCCTTTTACCCGCACCCGGCTCGTTTTACGGCCTGGTTCATTCCCTGTTTATGGGTGTTTTACCCCCCTTCCCCCTTACGCAGCTACCTTACGGATCCATCGATCCGATTTTTAGTAGATGCACCGAAGGGCTTCCGTCATGGTAACCACCCCGTAGCACCTCCAAAGGCCACAAACCCTCTCCCTTTTCTCCTTTGCACGCCCTTATCCTGTATTACGTCCGGGTTCATCCCCGGACTTTCGCGGCTTTCCTTGCACTGTCATTGCGCAAAACTTCCCCGAGGGATCTCCGCTGGCAACAACCCCGACATTCCGGCACTTGCCCATCTTGCTGGCATCACGCGCGAATCCGGCCTCCCTCCCTCGTTCGCGCGTGTACCCGGTCAGGTTCCCGTCCGGGATCATCTTCGGACTCTTCGTGCCATCTCGGATGTACCTAAGGGCCTGCCCCCGATTACCACCCACCCATATGCGCGGGGGTCAAAGCGGCAGTACGGACCAAGACAAAAATTCCGCCAACGGAGGGAATACTACCAAAATTTTCCACCGTGCACGGACCCGCCCCCGACGCTCCCTTGATCCTGCAATGTGGGCCCCCAGTCGGCTCCCTCCGCAAAAAGGGGGATAGTCCTATGGGACCCTCGACCCCTTTCGCTCCTTGCCGCTCCGTCGCTCCCGTACCCCCGTCCGTCGGTCTCGAACCTCGTACCTCTGCTGAAACAATCCAACGTCGTAACCGATAGGGCTAAGCCCAAGCCTGTGATTTGCAGGCGCGGCTCCCCATATAAAGTGGTGCCGCGCGGCGTTCCGGCCAGGAGACCGCCCTGGTTACTTTTTCGGCCCACAATTGCACCCACGGACCCTAGGTGTCCGCATCGGTCTACCACCCCGCGCCATGGCCGTCCCATGCGCCTACCGACGCGCCAGCCCTAACATCGGTCACGCGCACCTATCAAAAACAAACTTTCATTCCCTAACCAGGCCCTAACCAGGGCCGTAACATGGTCTGGGTCGGTCGGCTACCCCGGCCACCTACTCAATTAGGAAAAATCACACGAGCGCCTTAAATATTGCGCGCCCACCTACTCCCTACCGGGACAAAACAGACCCTTGCCTACGTGCGGGCGACCTTCGCATTTTCCCGCACGGGCACTCAAGATCCAGGTTAACCAAGCCTTTCTGTTACTTGCAAAAATTAGGGCGGATACCCTTGTAAGGGTATTCGCGTTGACATCTTACCGGACCATATTAAGCGACGTCCCCGTCGCGTCTCCAGATAAAAAAACTATAGATTTCCATCACATTCCAAATGCTGACGAGATCAGAACCAATCCGATTAGCCGATTGACTCAGGGTCGAGGCCTCCATCAATTCGTGCCAGACAACTATATGCTGCCAGGGTTTCAACCTGGGTCTCTATTGTCCTGATATCAGGACGCCGGTGTATTACGCGTCAATACTACAGCATAAGTTCCAAAGGCCCCCAAACCATCCTCTTCCCCTTTATCCTAGACAACCGCCAGCCTCTCGTTGTGTATCCCAGTTAGCCTCTTCCTCATAAGCAGAGCCATAACTAGGGACGCGGGCTTCGAATGGCGCCTAAGAAGGCACTCTCTGCCTTCTTCAACAAGTTCCTTACAGTCAAACCAAACATACATGTATAAGCTTATAGCCTCGCTTGGGCTTTTTTGCAGCCTAGTACAGAAATGCCAGGTCCCCATCTGGGCCCACCGTAGCCTGGTTGATCGGGCCAGGTCTACGACCCACCACATTGTTACCTTAGCGGCAGTATCCTCCCATTGGTTATACAATGGCAGGTATATCCCTGATAACCAATCAATCAGGGCTCTCAAAAGACGCGACTCTTATCCCGCAAGGTAATTTCCTTGGGGCGGGCAACTCCCCTTAAACTCTTGCCTTGCCGGCCCGCAGCCAGGTTGTGCCGGCTAGCAGCCATCCACTAGGGGTTGCGCCCAGGTAGCACTAAGCTTTACCGTTAGCTTGATATTCCTTTAAACATGTCTCAGAATTAGCATAGGTGGCCAGGCGGGGCGTTACAAACGATTCATGGCCGCTGCGGGACTACGCAGTGGTCCAAAGGCATTTATCGGCCCTCCAGTAATAGGCACGACATCCTTTACTCAGTCATAAACAATCTCCCCGCCGGGTCCACGAGGCCGCGGTTCCTGATTTGATCAGAGCCAGCAGTCGCCCACCCTGAGGCATCTCTCGCCCTCCTCATACATTTCAAGCAAGCATGGTCTCCTCTCGTTAGACTTTATCAGCACAGACAATGCTTTCCACATCATTCGTTTTTTGCCCTCCCTTACTGGGTGAAGGGTGCCTTCCATAAAAGACTTCCTGGCCACCCCTTTTGTATGAGATGACTCCTCACACGACCTCTTCCAAAACCATGAAAGGGTCTCAACGCAATATAACTCCCACCTCCCAGAATTATAAAGGGGGCCTTAATCATCAAACAACTCAAATTGAGGGACAACCTTCTGGGTCCCTGTACAACTTATGCAACGGTGTTTTAGTATGACCAAGTATGCAAATTCCTAAATCCATCAATCCCGTAGGATCCTCATAGTTTTTCACAAACGGGCTGCACTTCCCCTCCTTATACCCTACCCTCTCGTCCGCTTGTAGCAGACCGCACGAGTATACCGGAGGGTAGACAACTCTACAATTTACACAATCATGCCCATGAGATGCATCCTGTACATCTCTCACACAAAGCCAAACATTCATCGAGATAAATCCACACATGTGAGAGCGATAGTGATCGTCACAAAACAAGTCCCATAGGATCTCAACTCATAGTACACTCAGGGAGTAGAATGCCTCCCCCAACAATCGAATACAAGCACCCAACTCCATACCCTGCCCGTCTGAATGGGACTCATAACCCCACTGTATACTCATCAAGTACACTCGGGAGCATAGCACCTGGCTAATCATCCATAGAATATTCTAGCCCCTGTCCTCCCCTGCTGGGAGAACTCACACCTTGAGTGCTACGAACTCCCAAATTCCATTCAGAGCAGCAAGCTTCTGAATCCCCAAACCAAATATAACTAAGTAATCTCATACATCACACGGCCGAGCCCTACCCCTGGGTCGTAGCCCACGAAGACTCTCAAGAGGAGGCAAGTGAGCAAAAGTCGAACGCATATGTACAAACGGATAGAAGCTCATCCCACCACCCCTACGCACACACACACCTAGGGCCCGCTCGACTGACTCAAGGTATGTACACCTCGAACCCTGCCCTGTGTGTGTCAAAGATCTCTAGTCCTATCAATACATAGACAGACTGATCCCTACTTACACAATTTCTCCTGGTTCTGTTTGTATAACAGGGCCCTGCCCCCATCTGGAGCTCGCTCCACTATCCTGCCCTGTCTGTCATAGAATTTGCCGTCGACCTCCACGACTCGCCCTTTGGCCTTATCCTGAAGGAGCTCTGGTCAGTTCACGATTCTATGTCCCCCCTCCTTGCACCAAAAACAGGAGGTATCATGCCACCTAGCAGTCTTCTTCTTTCCCCTCTGCGAACTCGATGCTAAAGGCGTCCCCATGGTCTCAGCAACCACCTCATGACACGAGGGCAACCCCACATGGCCCTGCGGTCCTGGCCCCATAGCCTCAGCACCCTCACTCCCTCGTGCAGCCGCACTCCCTGGCCCGCGCTCTGGCGTGTCCAACTCTCGGGGCCCCTCCTCATGAGCGCTCTCTGTCATCGCCGCCTCATCCCTGCATACTCCTGTCGGCTGGCCCCTCATAGCGGCGGGCTCACTCACGACCTCCTGCGCTGTTGCCGTCGCGAGTCAGGCCCTCCCGAGTCTGTCCCCGTGGCCCAGGAGCCCAGCTCCGCCCTCAAATCTCCCAACCTCGGGGCATGCTCTGGAGCGTCAAGTCCCTGAGGCTCCTCTTGTGGAGTGCCTATCCCCATGGCTGCCGCCAACTCATGCAAGCGCGAACCCCTCCTCTCCGTGGACATAGCCATAAGCGACTCCTGCGCGCCACTCTCCTTCTCGACTGCATCCAAGGGTGCCTCCTCCATCGGCTCGGCCTGACGAGGGACTTCCACTGCTACTCCCTGACTTGACGACGCCTGCATCCCACGGCCCTGGATGTCATCACCGGCCGGCCCTGTCGTGCTAGCCTCCCAGGCTGCTGAGAGYCTATCCATAGCGGCCGCCATCTCCCCAAATCTCCTCTCCCACTCAACCTCTCTGGCCTGGCTCCTCACCCTCTCCTCGGCAAGCTGAGCAGTCAGGTGCTCTACCTCCAACTC
>BFEA01000460.1:656262-666800 GCA_003427395.1 Chara braunii | reverse complement strand
CGAAAACAATTTGTAATTGCACAACAGGCAATCCCGCGAATACAACACACCCCCACATGATTCCATCGCGGTCTCGCGTCCTTGAACGGGGCTTGATAAATAAAACAGGAAAAGAGAAGTAGAATAAAAATAAAAAAAATAGAGCTGGGGGACAGCGGGGTTGGTGCCACGCCAGTCCCGCGGATCAGGCCTGCCGCGGCCCCTGTAAACAAAACCGAAGGGGATAGCCCTGGCGGCCCTCCACCCCACCGGTTCCTTCCGCGATGCTTCGCTGTAGTTGCTGCGCCGATGCCCTACCGAGCTCGATCCCCGAACCTCCATAGTGTCAGCCCAATGTCATAACCTATAGGGCTAAGCCCAAGCCTGGTACCGGCAGTAACAGAATCCTAAAAAAAGTGGTACAGCGCGGTTGTCCCGGGTCGCGAAAGCGGTCTGTGCCACTCCTCAGCCTATGCCAACGCGCGCGGCCATCGAAAGTCCGTGCCGCGGCTGTCCATGTTTGGCTGTATCCATCAGGTCCCATCATCTGGATCCACCGCATGTCCGTATATGCTCACTGAACCGTCGGTCGTACTAGACCGAAAAAAAATATTTATAAATCCTGGTTTAATCAAAAATGAAATAATATTTAATATCACCTAAGCAAAACGACCGAGGTCCGAGCCGACTCTTACGATCAACAACAGAAAAGAATCACGGGCGCCTTAAACCTGCGCGCTCACACACTCGCTATTGTGGTCAACCACCTAGTCAACACAATTACAAACGCAGTCGCGCTTAGCGCGGTATACTTAAACTTTAAGCCAAAAAAAATTCTGTTACTTGCAAAAACCAGGGCGGATACCCTTGTAAGGGTATTCGCACCGACAGCCTTACCGAAACATATTAAGCGACGTCCCCGTCGCTTCGCCAAATCTGAAAGCTATAAATTCATTCACACTCTAAATGCTGACGAAAGAGGTGAGCCAATCCGATTAGCCCACAAACACAGGGTAGAGGCCTCCATCAAACCATGCCTCCACAACTATATGCTGCCAGGTTTCTAACTTGGGCCTCACACCGTCCAAAAATTAGGACACTGGCAGCATAAGTTCCAAAGACCTTCCCAATCGTCATGTCCCCGGTCCTAGATAACCTTCGGCTTCTGGATGGGTGTCCCTAGTCCTGGCAAAAACTAGGGACGCGGGCCTTAACTCGAGTGCCCACCATAGCCTGGTTGATCGGACCAGGACTACGGCCTACCGCATTGTTATTTAACGACAGTACCCTCGTTGGTTACGCAACGATAGGGTTTCTCCTGATAGACACTCAATCAGGACCTCCCAAAATCTCAACCTTCACTATCCCACAGAGTAATTTCCCTGGGGCGGGTAACTCCCCTTAAACTCTTACCCCGCGGTCCAGCAACTTGGTTGCGCTGGTTAGCAGCCATCCAATGGGGTTACGCCCCAGAGGTACTAACTTCTTTTCCGTTAGCTTGGCCTTTCTTCAATATGTCTCAGAATTAGCACCAGTGGTTAAACGGGTGCGTCAAAACAAAATCACAGGCCCACTGCGCGATACGCAGGGGTCCGAAGGCATTTACCAGCCCTCCTTCAATAGGYATGGCMTCCKTYGYACGCTTAYAARCAAAATCACCGCTAAATCCACCAGGCCGTGACCCCTGACTTGATCAGAGCCAGCAGCCACCCACCCTGAGACATCTCTCGCCCTGTACTCATTGCGACTTTCTCAAACATTTCAAACAAAAAGTGGCCCCTTTCTGTCAGACTTTATCACCCATCGAATAACTCGTCATGCCATGAATCAATTTACTCACTTCTGAGGATGAGTCTTCCAACCAAAAACCACTCCCCTTTTCCAACAATCCAAAAGGGACTCTCTTCATAAACAAAGCACCCCCTCTTCCAAAAATCGCGAGGGATCTCGCCATAAAGCAATATATTCCCTCTTCCAGAAATTACGAGGGTCTCATTATAAATCAAACACCCCCTCTCTCAAAGTCACGAGGGGTTTTGTTACATCACAAAACATCACGAAACATCCCCTCCCTTTTTCAAAATCTAAGGGGGTCCCATCATAAAACAGAACATCGATAAGAGACAATCTTATGGGTCCTCATCACAACTTAGATAACTTTCACAGACGGACTGCGCTTCCTCCCCTTATACTCTGCCTTATCAGCTGCCGTGGGCAGGTCGCACAAGTATACCGAGGAGTAGACAGTCTTACTTACAATCATATTCACATACCCAAGATACATAAAAGGTTTTTCACACATTGTCCACACAAACTCATCATACATCAGAGTACAACCACACATGTGAGAAAGACAAGTGATCGTCACATATAAGAATGTGCCCTGAAGGAAACCTCATCATAATATACACTCTGAGGCAGTGCATACTATGCAGGAGGAGGTGAGTTTGTTTTCAGAGGAGATTGAGGAGCAGCCCACGGCAGTGCCAGGGGCGGCACTCGAGAGGAGGCCTCAAAGGTTGGACACGCCCGAGTTCGTTTCAGCGACAGAGGATTTGAGAGACAGAGTAGGGTTTTGGGCTACTGGATCTGGGTCTGGTGGACCAGTTCCGGGGACAGAGCGGCAGGAAGTCATTGGTACCGTAGCTCCTCAAGCAGAGCAGCAGGGGGTTATCAGTACCTTGGCAGGATTTCCTTCATCACCACCTCCTCAGCCCARGAAGAAGAAGTTCAAGAGGAAAGTTGATCAACTATGTTTTTACTGCAAGAGGAACGCGCATCATGCTTTGGACTGTCTCGAGTTTCTTGAGGATAAGGCAGCAGGGAAGATCTCAGAGGTAGGGGGTAAAATATATGATAGACAGGGTAGGATAGTAGAGAAGTCCGCAGATGGACTTAGGGCTCAATTATATAGGCAAAACTAGGAGGAGTTTAGGAGGTAGGGTCGACTTTGTCTATATAAGCGAGCGAGCATTTTGTGAGGCATCAACTTAGGTTCTGTGTGATACTCTCTTAGACTTAGAAGACATTTTGATGATTACTGTTAATCTAGATCTGAACTCTAGTGTTTCTACTGAGTTAGGGTTTTGAGGGTCAGGGTGGTTTAGATGAGGCATGTACATATTTAGGCGGCCTACGCCCTGGCCTTTGAGAGACAGATCTGACATGTATTCTAAGGGTAGTTGTCAGTTGTCTGTCTCTGGGCTCTCGCCTCCTCTGTCTCCAGGATAACTCTCCCCATAGGCGGCTCCTGGCGAGGCTCTGTCGCAGATGGCTGTCCTGGCAATCCCTGTCCTTGCTGCCTCTGCTCTCCCTGCCGGCTGCTCTCTGGTCTGTCCACCTTTCCCTGGGTTTGCTGCCTCAGGCTCTCAATGATAGCTGCCTGGCTGGCCAGCAAAGCCCTAAGTTCCTGAATTTCCACCTCTATAGCCTCCAGACGTACTCCATGGCTGGCTTCCTTCATTTTCTTCCTCGCCAGATCGCCCTCCAATAACAAGTGCCGGTCAAAAGTGATCTTGGCCAGGAACTTGATTTTACGATCTAACCTTTCTTCCGCCTTCCTGGCCACCCCAAACCCGGCTCTGACTGGCGATGGAAGCTCCTCTCCTCTCTGCTCCCAGAAGTCTCTCCACATTTCAAGAATTTCCGTGGGCCCTGGCTGGCGCGCTGGGCAGCTGACCCGGGAGTGCTCCTGCTGCCTCCGATCTCTGCCTCTCCTGCTGCTGCTCCGGGAGCTCCCCCGCTGCCTCCAACCTCTGCCTCTCGTACCATATCTCATCTATCCGCCAGGTTCGTCTTGCCCTCTTTTCTTCGGCCGTCTCTCCAGCTGAAACCCTTTCCCTCGTGCGGAGGTCGACCCTCCTTGGGATTTCTGCTTCCATCACCTTCTCGGGCTGGCATGACTCATGGCGTGGCTTTGCAGGTGCTGGCTCCTCCAGGTCTGGGTGCTCCAGGGCATGAGCTACTAGGTGCCTATCAATCAGGATCAAAGCTTCTCTCCTTACAGCTGCCCTCTCTCTCCTCCTTTCTGCCCTCCCTTTTGGCGAAGGAGTCTTTTCTTACGAAGGTAAAGAGGTCTCCTCTCTCTGCAACCCCTCACTTGCCTGCCGGGTGCTCCGTGGTGCATCCCCGAGTCTCAAACCACTGCTGGCATCTGTGGGGGCGTGTCCTCTCCAACCTCTATCACTTCCTTCCCTGCACGTCTCCCCTCATCGCCCAGCCCTCTCTCTCGCTGAGTACCCCGGACCTATTCCTGTGGTACCTCCTCTCGTGGCACCTCCTTTGCCTGCTCTCCATGCCCCTCACCCTGAAGCGACGCCCTCCACCGAGAAATATCTAAATGCATCCCCAATTCCCTCAAGGGCCCCTCTGACGCTGGTGGCTCCTCCTGTGTGTGTGCTGGCGACCTCCTCAATCCACCCTCAGTAAAACGATGGAACTCCACTGGCCCCAACCCACACTCAGAGTATGCCCCTCGCTCCTCATCCTCTGGCTCCTGCTCTCTCCTGGCTAGGGCCTTCCGTCCTCCTCGAGATGGTCTCGCCTCCAAGGGCTCAGGGTCCCTCGGCCTCTGACTCCTCTGCCGCCTCTCGACTCTGGGCTGAGGGAGCTCTGGCCATCGAAAGGCCTCTCTCAAATGTGCCCTGCAACTTTCGCACTCTCGTGCCATGTCCCTGATCTGCATAGCCAGTGGCCTTTCCGCCTTCCTGGTCCAGAGTGGTAGTGTCTGCATCCAATCATCTCTCTGTATGCCCTGCTCTTGCATGAACCACTCAAACGCGGGGATGAAGTCCGACGCATTTCCAATCTCCAGGCGGATCGGCCTACCTTCAGGTCCCACAGGCGAGGGTCGCATCTCCTCCATCCTTATCTCCACCTCCTGCCTCGTCGTCGCCTCCCTACGAATCCTGGCAATGGGCTTTTCGAACTTACCTGCTCCCCTCAATCTCTCAATCGCCTGAGTGACGGTCCAGCCCATACGCCTCGCATGCTCCGAGAAACTGTCCAGGAATAGCTCGATGTCCCCATCATTGTAGACTGGAGTACTCTCTCGTTGGCGAGGCCCATGCCGCTCATATCCTCCTGATGCGCCCAACGGCCTTTGAGGCGACCGTGTCCCCTTCCCTCCTCTTGGCATGGCTGTCTTCGTAAAGTCAGACCTGCACAACAGGCGAAGGAGACAACAGGCACACGTTGGGGTAAGCAAGCAGGTGATAATCAGAGCAAGCTCAGACCAGACCACACTTATGCAGCATGCATCCTTCCTAACCTACACACCCTRTTACTTCTRTTYTAGGGGCGGTCAGGTCATCTCTCTTACCTCTTCTCTCGCCACGAATTTCTTCAGTCGCGTTCCAGATACCCAATCCTTCCACTCAGTCTCATTTAACTACTCGATCTGGTACGCTCCGAAGTCTCCGACCCGTGCAATTCGGTAGGGACCTAACCATCTCTTATCGAGTTTCTTGGACCACTGCTTCTTCAGCGACGTATCGTAGAGAAGCAGGACATCCCCGACTGCCAAGGGTACTTTCCTCACTCGCGCAGACTGATCCCATCGGGCCTTATCATCCATACGGCTTCTCGCCACCTGATCAGATGCCTCCTGGATCCTTTCTTCTATCGCCCCGACCTGCCACGCCCGAATATCGAGCAACTCTTCAAATGACAGGTTGACTTACAGATCCCGGCGCCTCCACGTCTTCAAAAAGCTTTCGATAGGGAAGGTGGCATGCCTTCCGTACCACAGCGTCGCAGGTGCGTACTTGGTGGATCTCTTTACTGTAATATTCTCGACAAAGAAAACCGCCCTTAGGTATCTTGGCCATTGATTAGGCCTACCTTCGGTCCATTTCGCCAGGAGGTTCGTAATGGTACTATGTCCTCTCTCTACGGGAGCATTTGCCTGGGGGCGCGCGGTCGTGGTGTAGTTGGCTGCCACACCATATCTTGCTAACAGTTCTTGCACCTCCTGGCAGGTAAACTCTGATCCCCTGTCCATTACGAATTCCCTGACGAAAGGAAAACGCAGGTAGTACTCCTCGATGCAGCTCACCAGGACTGACCCCGTCTTTGTGCGAATAGCTCGCCCGTCTACGAACCCAGACATGTTATCGCGCGCATCGAAGATATAGTTATAACCCTGATCCCCAAGTGGCATAAAAAGCAGATCGAGATGCACTACGGCCCCTACCTCGCGCTCTAACCTTAAATGCAGCGGCTCTCCTTGCCTTAAACGGGATCTCTTCTGGCAGGGTACGCAAGATCGACAAAATTTTCCGACCATGTCCATCATTCCATCTCAGTAATACAGCTCACTTATCTTGGCATACGTGGCTTGTACCCCTCGATGCCCTCCTGCAATGCCATCGTGTAGTGCTGCTACGACGTTGATCTGACGATTCCTACCGCAGACGACCCTCCTGGGATTCCCCACTTCCCTTCTTACGAAAAGGTGACCGTCTCGCACTAAGTAGCGTTGCAGCATCCTTTGAGCCCTATCGCTCGTATCTCTTAGCCGCATTTCACATGACAGAAGACCCAGCTCTAGGTAGATCCCGTCGTACTCCTCTGCACCAAAAACCTCCTTAATTTCCCCTTCTTCGAACTCGTCGTCCTGTCTCTCGGGTATTTCGTCCACATTCCCTGTCGGGTTCAACGAGCCTGACTGGTCTAGGCTTTCCTGCAATAACGTATTGACGAGGAGATACATTTCTCCCATCAGGTCCTCATGCCGTTCTACCTGGCCAGGTCCTTCCTCAATCGTCCTCATATCCTCCACCAGGCTGTGCGAGCTGGCCAGCGCTAATTCCATCATGCACTAAACATCCTTACCGCCCCAGGGATCCTCTTCTTTAAAGGGTTTGAGGACCAGCTCGGTCCTCCTTTAATATCCGCTCGCCGCTCGCCAAATAGGATAGCCTACACAGCTGGGCACTCGCGGCGACCACTTATTGATATGGAGGCAAACATCTTCTTCCTGATCCAGAAATCCATGAACTAGGGGTGTATTCTCCACCGCCTCCCCTTCCTGCTTATCCCAGTTGATCCGACTCAGCCCGTCTGCCCGAACTTACTACCAGGAATCCGTTCCAATTCGAAATTGAACATCCAGATGTACGTCAGCCATCTGGCAATCGTCGGATCCGATGGAACGTAATTCCTTAGAGAGTAGGCCAGGGCGGTCGAATCCACTCTCAAAATAAACCTCCTGCCAAAGATATAATTCTGGAAGATTCGCAGACAATGGAGGACAGCAAGGGTCTCCCTCTTGAACTGAGAGTAGTTCCTCTCCGTCGTACAGAGAGTCCGACTCTCAAATCGCAAGGGTCTTTCCTTCCCTTCCATGTCTGCCTGAATTAGAACTCCCCCTAAGGCAGTCGGTCCCGCATCCGTCTCGACAATAAAGGGTCACGTCTCTGTGGCGTCATAATCTGACGCTCCTAACACCAACCCTCCTTCTCGAAATTCCTCCTTCATTTTTGCTACCAGCCTTTCTTGTTCCTCACCCCATACCCATTCCTGATCCTGACGGACTAACTTCCTAAGGTGTTCAGTCTTAGCGGCAAAGTTCTTGACGAAGGCCCTCCAAAATCCACACGTAACAAGGAAGCTCCTGACATCAGTTATTGAGTGGAACGGAACTGGCCACTCAGTAATCTTGTCCGTCTTCTTCACATCCGGCCTTCGACCCTTCTCATTGCAGACTATCCCCAAGGTAGTCGCTTCCCTCATGCAGTGTCTGGATTTGGCCCCGCTTGCCGTGAGGTTATGCTCTTCGAGCAGGCTCAGGACCTTTTCGAGGTCCTGAATGTGCTTCCAGACAAAGCGCCTTACCCYTGRTGAGACTTCGTCGCTCTCTTTCRTCGCCGGCCCCTTCACTGCCAAATCGTCAATGTATGGCTGTGTGATATGGGGGCTGACTGACTACATGGCCCGAATCATGGCCCGTTGGACCATTGCTACTGCGTTSGTCCACCCTTGTGGGGCCACGTTCATGTGGACTAATCCTCGCGGCGTGTGCACAACTGTCACCGGCCTATCCGGCAGGTAGACTGGGAACTGGTCGTATCCTGAGTAAAGGTCTATAAGCGAAATTATAGGCCTTCCAGCACAGGATTCCGACAGCGCATCTGCATTCGGCAGTCCTCCAGCATCTCGCACGGCCACTGCATCCAATCTCTGCAAATCGAGCACCCACTGCAGCGTCCCGTTAGGCTTAATAAAGCAGAACCACGGGGACGCATACGGTCCACTTGAATAGTCGGCGACATGAGTACGTATCTTGCCGTCGAGATAATCCACCACCTTCCTCTCCTTGTCAGGATTGGGATACCGCGCCCCTCTTATGTTCCAAGGTTCGTGTGGCACGGTGTGGATGCGGATCATAGGTATCTTATCTACATCCAGCCTGCCATGCTCCTCGTCACTAAATGCGTAGGCGCGATGCTTCCTCTGCATTAATTCCACCATCAGCGTTCGCTCATGAGGCAGCAGAAAATCAGACTCCCGTATGATCAACTCCTTCTCGTTCCCTTCGTTGATACGACATGGCCTTGCTAAAGCACTTTCCCTCATCCTTCGAATCAATCCTCGTTCCCTCTCGTAATATGCTTCCTCGTCCTCTATAACGCGGACGAGTACCAGGCGGCATTTCTTATCTACCGTCTTGTACCGCCTTTGGGAACCCTGCTTGAGCCGTCCCCTAAAAAAGGCCGACTCACGGATTGTGTTTGCACTGATGCGGGGTTCCCTCCACTGCCTGGGAGCCGATATACCAGTTCCAACCTTCTTGCCTCAGGGCATTCCAGAACTTATTCCCTCAAGGCCTGGATGGCATCCGGATCTGCCATCTCATGCGCGGCCACCAGGTCCATGGCCTTCCCAACATCTGACAGGCTGAGGGAAAATGCTTCCACCCTCTCTCTTACTTCGGGCTCTGCCCAGAGCCTTCTGCGCTCCCCTTCCGACTCCTCGATTGTGAATGATCCTGGATTGGGCCGGTTCCTTGTACTCCTTGGCCCGGTATTCCGGCAAGTAATTATTTCATAATTTCCGCAGGCAGGATCGCATAAGAGGAGGATCAACGTCCCATCATGTTTGTTGAACATCACGGTCTCTGTCCTGCTTAGGAATGACCTCCCCAGGAGGATTCCATGGTCCACGTTTGACATTATGAAGAAACATGTCTGACCTTCACCTTTCCAACCTCGACGAGAACATTCGAGATTGTCCCGAAAAACATGGCCTTACAACAAACTCCATGCAGAATACCGCAGTCAGAACGGTCTATATCCAGCCCGAATCTGATCGCGTCCGCCTCCCGAATAATGTTCATTTCTGCCCCGGTGTCCACCATTGCTGCGCACTTGGAACCCTTCACCATCAAATCCACCGTACAGCAGGCTACGCACTTCCAGTCCATCTTCGTACCTGACTCTGCCCACTCTGCCTCCTTGGGCAGGATCGTACCCAGATGGACATTGGGCACCAGGCGCCGTGATAACCTCCCCTTCAGTTCATAGCGGAGTCGCGGGGCTGACTCTAGGATTTCCTTCAGGGTCATGAGGTCATTATGCCCTTCCGGCAGCCGGTCAATCACCTTCTCTACGTGAAATCCTTCTTCCAACCAGACCACATATTTCTTCTTTTTGGGCGGTCCGTCCTGTATGACCGGTTCGGCCTCTCCCCTGATCCCCTTTTTCCTTGCCCGCTGCTCCGCTCTCTGATCCTCTTCTCTGCGCAGCCTCTCGTCCTCTTCCTCTTCGTCATCGCCGTCCTCTACTTCCACAACCTTCTTCCTTCTCCCTGGTTCGTGTTCCCTCCTTGGAGGCTCTTGGCTGGTACTAGCCGTTGCTTGATTCCTCGTTCGCGCTGCCTGTGCCAGCCGGGCTTGCGGAGTGAGGGGTCTCCCCCTTAATCCTGGTTGAGGGCACGACCCCACTACATTTACTCCGGGTCGCCCAGGCGCTGACTCCGGACCGGAGTCATAGAGGAGTACTGTGGGGATGTTAGACCTCCATTGTTTCACTTCTTCACAGAGGCCCACCAACTTCTGTTGGTACCTCCCCATCTTATCCAGCAAGTCCTTCATCTTCTCAAATAAGACGGATGGAGGCTCCGTTCTTTCCTCCTCCTCCTCGTCATCTGACTCGATGATTATGGCCTCTTCTGTCTTACTTCCTCCTCGTAGCCCTTGAGTCACTTCCTCATCACTTCCCACTTCTTCCACCCCAAACGGTGGTTCCTCCTTTTCCTGCCATAGCCTGAATATGGCAGAGGGCGGTGGTCCCGTTGCCGCTCTTCGGTGGGCTTCAGCTCTCACTCCTCCAAGCCTTCTGTCAATGGCCTCCCCAAATTGATCGTAGATATCCCCATCCATAGTAGAGGAAATCAGCCCGCTTCTCTCGTCTTCCAGTCTTATATTACAGAACCTTATAGTGTGGCCTTGCTGGTCACAATGTTGATAGATGGCCGTCCTCCAGTCAAAGCGGGGTCTTCCATATCCCTGACTTCCCTGATCCCCCTGGCCTTGATACCCCTTGCCTTGATAGCCCTGG